>LR753389.1:585491-672064 GCA_902729485.2 Mus minutoides
AAAAAAAAAAAAAAAAAAAGGACAAGAGTGGGATCAGGCTGGATCAGCCTGTGCCCATCAGCATGATCCCAGGACACAGGAAGTGGAAATCCAGCAGATTTTGAGTGAGACATTGTGCGGGGGAGTGAGGGCAGTAATTTATCTAGTGAAATTATCCTCGTATTCAGAAACAATTGGAAGAACATTCACACACATGCCATTAGTCATAGAACTGAGCTTCTGTGAGTATTTTTGAATAGGAATTTGCAATAAAACTGTTAGATGTCAAAATCTCACCAAACTAGGATTAAAAGAAAGAGTTTGGCATCACAGGGTGGTAATGAACCTTGGATGTGTTTAATATTAGATGAAGACCTGTCAGAGTTACATTGGCAGCTCATAATACAAATGATGTCAGCCTTGCTCAGCACACTATAACTTAGGAAAGTCATGATGGAAGACTAGAAGGGAAACCTAAGGTGTAGTCATCCCTCTGTATCTGTGGGTTCTGCATCTGTCAGGTCCACCAGCCTCAGATCTCAATTTTAAATGTTGCTCCCAAACATGCACAGATGTCCTTTTCATCATGTTTGCTCGTCAGTGCAGTAGAACTACTGTTGAGGTCCACCCAAGATTAATTAGAGCACCCAGAACTATGTGCTAGGTTTTGTTTAGATGCTTGGTCACATTATATAGGACCTGGAATATCCACGGACCCTGCCCGTGGGGGAGAAATCTTGGGATCCAGTCCCTCAAGGGCACCAAAGGGACAGCTACATATAATGTCCTCATGTTTCTTAAGGAGCAAAAGAGCCAAAGAATGGTCTCTGTGCTGGGAATGGTCATTGTAATAATGAAGGTTATAACATTCTTGTTACCTTTAAATCAGTCTTGAAGTAAAATGTCTCTTAGGAAGAAATTTTGTCTGAACTTCAGTGATCTTCCTGTTTTGCCATCAGTCTTTCTTTCATTACCCTTGTGAGAAAATGGGCAGTGTGCTAGAGGAATGGAGAATACCTGCTGAGCTGGTATGAGGGAGTGGAACATCATGGCAAAGTGACAGGCGTTGCTATGGAGATTGAGCAGGTGAAGGTATGGAAAACTAGGTACAGCTAGTTTTGCTCCAACAGGTCTCTCTGAAGAAGTGTGTGGAAAAGGCCAATATGGCTGAGGAAATGTGGTTCCTGATCCTGAACACTATCCACCCCACCGCAGACCACTCAACTTTCTCTTCTTGTCTTATCTTTCATTAGTGGTCTGTCCACTGGGTGATCTTGCCCCACACCACAGCCTTCCAGACTTGGACTGTTCTTCAGATTTTAGGAGGGTTGGGTTTGGTTTTTCCTTTCTTAACAGCTTTTGGGGTTGTCTGGAAGGTGATCAATGGATAAATAAGGATGAGTTAGTGGATGAATGCGTGACAAATCACATAATAAAATATCTGCCATGACATATTTTTTTATTTTAAATTTAGTGCTTTCAGCATAGACTGCCTTTTGGAACCATTATGAAACCCACATTTTATATTGTGGGATTGGCCAGTTTGATATTCTGGCATCTTCCAATAAGCCACAAAAGTTGTTCTGGGAGATTTCTTCAGGTACTAGAGCAGCCAGAGACATTAAAATCACAGCCAAGACCTGCATCTGTATTGATTTAAGGAGAAAATAATTTGAAAGTCTACCCTGAAGGTTTGGGAAGCGGTGTCCCTGAGCTGAGGTCTTAACCAAAGTCTTCTTGTGACCTGTATCCACATCTTCTCTACTGTGTGGCTGCCTCTGTCATGGACATAGCAATGCCTGCGAGCAGGAATATGAGTAACTGAAGTATCTACCTAATGGCAAGATGGGTTGCATGCTGACGGTCACATGTACAGATCTGTTACTGTGTGTGCATGGCTCTGCTTCCCTGGTTCCCATGAGTGTTGCTGTCTGTACCCTGGGACTGAGACGGACCCTTTCCCAGAAGTCCAGCTCAGGAATATTGGTGGATATGGTCAGAGTCCTGCTTATTGTTCAGAGAGCGTTCCAGCGTGTCAGCCAGAAAGAGTACTCTTTAAGTGTTGGGTGGTTTGTTTGTTTGTTTGTTTGTTTGGGGGGTTTTTTGTTTGTTTTTGTTTTTGGTCTTTGACCCACAAGCCTCAAGGGGACTGATAGAAGTATTTATATGTAGCAAATGCATCGTTTGAACATTATTTTTAACATTCAGGATTCATGACCCATTGAGAAAGGTTTTTGTCCCTCTTTGCTCTCTGTAGGTTGGTTGAAAAGGGTATATTCAATCTTAAAGATTTTCCATATAAGAGGATTTTAAGATTGAAGTGAGGTGGTTTGTGAGGGATTTGGGGGTTTGTTGTGGCTGTTGTTTGGTGGTACTTGCTTGTTTGTTTTTTTATGGTGGGTTTATTTTTTATTTTTTGGTCAGTTATTCTCCATGAAAAATTTGTATGCTTCTGTTAGGGTACACATTTTACCTTCTACTTTAGATTGCATTTAAGATAGATCTTTCCTGGAAAATTGACCAGGGTGTGTTTCCAGTGTTTCCCCATGTGGTCCCCACAAGACTGGCAATATTTTAGGTGACATCTCTGCAGACTGTAGAAAGTCCCCCAAACTGAAAATTACAGTGCACTATTTCAATAAAGTTTTCCATGATCTCAGCAAGTAAAGAGAAAGTGGGTTTCATGTTCCTTGTCAGTGACTAGAGAAGCAGGTTGTCCGAGGATCACAAGCCAGCTGCACATATCTCAGCAGCACTACCTCATGACTAGATCGCCTTGGAGTCTCTCTTATCTTACTTGTAAACTAGGTACCGTGATCAGAATTACCATTTTCTTTGCTGTGTCTATGTCACTTAATTGGATGGAGGAGGGACTCACACTGGGGACTAAGGAATCCTAGGCAATGTTGCTCTGAGCTTCAGGACAGATGAACCTCAACAGAGGCCTGCTGTGGTAACCCAGGTCATTGCCTGCCCCATGGTGGCTTTGATCTCACTCTGAGACCCCTGCTGGTTGATTCTTCCTGAATTTCCTCACATAGCCATCCCTGAATGCTTTACCTTACATGGCACCAAAACAACAACAGAAAACAATATAGATACTGTCAACCTCTTCCTGCTACAACAACATTACCTTTGAAGCAGTGAAAGACAACCCACAGAACAGAGGAAAATATCAGCAAGTTGGATCTGATGAGAGGCCTATACCTAGTGTATACATTTTCAAAAATAGTATTTCTGCTATTTAGAGATCCCAATACACGTTAAGAAAAATACATGAATAGTCCTGTGCTCTAGTATATATGTATAATCCCTACAGAATATTGACAAAACTGTTTGTTTTAAAATTTTAAAATAACTTTTGAGATCATGAATAAATAAATCATTTTATTCTTAAAAAAGAGAAGAAGAAGAAGAAGAAGAAGAAGAAGAAGAAGAAGAAGAAGAAGAAGAAGAAGAAGAAGAAGAAGAGGAAGAAGAAGAAACAACAACACATTGTCCAGTGGGCACACAAGAACATACAGTGTTAACAGTCATTAGAGACTTGTGAATCAAAACCACAATGCAATCACTTCACACCCAGTAGGAGATCTATAATGAGAAAGGAAAAGACAAGGGTTGGCAAGGTGGCAGAGAAGTCAGAGCTTCCATGCATTGCTGTTAAGAATCAAATGCCAAATCTCTGTGAAATCCGTTGGATAGTACCTAAGAAACAAACAGAATTTCCATCTGACCTAGCACTTTCACATGGGTATGTCTGCAGAAAGCTTTCCCCCCGAGGGTGCATTATGTGTTAATAACCCAAAGGTGGATCCAAGCCAACTGTCTCTCTACTGATGCCTGTGTAATTAGAATGTAATGTGTGTGGCACATTGTGTTCTGTGGTATATAATGGCATATTACTCAGGAAATGAAGTGCTGGGTTACGTTCTGCTGGTCCTCAAAAACATGCTAAGTGGAGTTATCCAGTACAAAAGATTATACATTGTGTAATTCTACTTACATGAGAGAAAACAGCACATTTATAGAGTCAGAAGATTGCATTAGTGGCTGCCCAGTCTGGGAAGCCTCAGCGAGCATAGCCAATGACTGAAGATCACAAGGTGTCTTCAGAGTGACAGAAATGTTCTCACATTAGATTGTTCTCATAGTTACATCACTCTGAGATTATGATAAAACCCACTGAACTATCCATACTAAATAAATAAATTGTCTGCTTAAGTGGAGTATATCATAATGAAGTTGATTAATGAATGAAAGGAATCTTTGAACTCAGACTCACAAATTCCAATGGATGGATGGAAGTACCTGTCCATCTTATGTGGCTGAGTCCCTGGCCAGGCAAAGAGACAAAGGCTTCAGCCAACACCAGTGTGTGTGTGTAAAGATGACAAATGCTGTTTTCCTTTAACCCTGACTTGAAGGGCAGTTAGTATTAAAATGAAGACATGCATGTGAATCATTCAATACAGTGCTTGGCATGTTCAATTCCAGTGGCTACATCTATGTGGCTCGACCCTGGAAAGAATTATAAGTACAAAGTAAAGTGTGTGTGTGTATATATATATATATATATATATATATATATATATATATATATATATATATNAGAGAGAGAGAGAGAGAGAGATCTATATATATAGATATGTAGATATGTAAATATGTAGATATGTGGATTTATAGATATATAGATATGTAGATATATAGATATATAGATATAGATGGAGAAGAATACTGTCTAAAGAAAGCCCAAGAGAAATACAAGAATTAAAACATTGAGTTCCGGTCAGTCATTTAAAGGGGTGGGGTACTAGGCATTTAATTCCTCACATGAGATGCTATGCTGCTTAATTTTTATCAGGTTGACACAAAATAAAGTCATCTAGGGAAGGCAAACCTCAGCTAAGAAGATGCTTCCATCAGTGATCTGGAGGCAAGTCTATAAGACAGCCTCCTGATCACTGATTGATGGAAGGACCTAGGCCACTGTAGGCAGTGACGGGTAGATTAAAAAAAAAAAGAAAAGAAAAGAAAAGAAAGGAAAAGAAAAGAAAAGAAAAGAAAACTGAGTGAACCATGGAAGCCAATGAGTAAGACATGTTTCTCCATAGCCACTGTTCCAGTTTCTGCTTCTCAGCTCCTGCCTTGAATTCCTGCCTTGGCTTTCCTGTCATGGTGGACTATAAGGTGTAACCTGAAAAAAAACAAACCTTTCCTCCCCAAGATGTTTATGGCTACAATGTTTATTACAACAATAGAAAGCAGTAGGTACTTTTTATCTTAAACCCATAGATGTGAAATTCTTCTAGCATACATCTGGAGACAGCCTGTCTGTCTCTTGGTAGAGATATGTAGCCTCTATTCTCTGCTGGTGTGATGATTTCTGGATTTCTGTCTGGTTTTATTATCATTAGCTTCCACTCTTTGTTGCTGTGATGTGAGATAGAAGAAGACAATAAGATGTCTAAAGGCAGAACAGGACCAAAGCAAGCTTGCTTTGAGCAGCCTCAGTAGGCAGGTAACATACAAAGCAGGAGCTCTCTTCTGCCTCTCAGATTCCAGATTCTGTCTGTCTGTCATTCCATACTCTGTCTGTCACGTGGAAGGCACTGCCCATACACTGGGGTGAAAGCAAAAGACTGGATATTTAAAACACATGTGTGCCTGAGAGGCAATGACAAAACCATATATACTGTAGTTACAATTTTAACAATTAAAATATATGCTATTGTCTTAGTCAGGGTTTCTATTCCTGCACAAACATCATGACCAAGAAGCAAGTTGGGGAGGAAAGGGTTTATTCAGCTTACACTTCCATACTGCTGTTCATCACCAAGGAAGTCAGGACTGGAACTCAAGCAGGTTAGAAAGCAGGAGCTGATGCAGAGGCCATGGAGGGATGTTCTTTACAGGCTTGCTTCCCCTGGCTTGCTTGCTCAGCCTGCTCTCTTATAGAACCCAAGACTACCAGCCCAGAGATGGCACCACCCACAAGGGGACCTTCCCCTTTGATCACTAATTGAGAAAATGCCTTACAGCTGGATCTCGTGGAGGCACTTCCCCAACTGAAGCTCCTTTCTCTGTGATAACTCCAGCTTGTGTCAAGTTGACACAAAAAAAAAACAGCCAGTACAATAGACCCATTGACACACCAACACATCACTATTAAGCCTTATTCATCCCCAAGATCTCAATAACTTTAAAAGTCCCACAGTCTTTACATATTAAAAGTTCAATCCCTTTAAAATATCCAATGTCTTTTAAAATTCAAAGTCTTTATACAATTAAAAGTCTCTTAACTGTGGGCTCCACTAAAATACTTTCTTCCTTCAAATATCAGGGCACAGTCACAATCAAAAGAAAAATCAATCTCCAACCATCCAATGTCTGGGATCCAACTCACGATCTTCTGGGCTCCTCCAAGGGCTTGGGTCACTTCTCCAGCCATGCCCTTTGTAGCACACATGTTATCTTCTAGGCTCCAGATGCCTGTATTCCACTGTTACTGCTGTTCTTGGTGGTCATCTCATGCTTCTGGCATCTCCAAAACACTGCATAACCCCTTCAGTCCTGGGCTATCAATTGCAACTGAGACTGCACCTTCACCAATGGCCTTCCACAGCCTCTCACAGTGCCGAGCCTCAGCTGCTCTGCATGATCCCTTTATGCCTTCAAAACCAGTAACACATGGGTGACTCTTACACATTACCAAGTCCTGATGCTGCACGAGGTACAACTTTGGCTATCTCTGGAACACAGCCTCTTTGTGCTCTCAGAAAGCACTTCCCAGAAGATGTCACCTCAACGATGCTGGTCTCTTCTTTTTTTTTTTTTAATTTTTATTTTTCATTTACATTTCACATGTTATCCAGAAATTTTCCCTTACCCTCCTGCGTCCCCGCCCTGCTCCCCTACCCACCCCCTCCCACATAATGGCCCTGGCCTTCCCCTGTTCTGGGGCATATAGAGTCTGTATGACCAAGGGGCCTCTCCTCCCAATGATGGCCAACTAGGCCATCTTCTTCCATATATGCAGCTAGAGACATGAGCGCAGGGGGAACTAGTTAGTTCATGTTATTCTTCCACCTAGAGGGTTGAAGACCCCTTCCGCTCCTTGGGTACTTTCTCTAGCTCCTACCCTGGGAGTCCTGTGTTCCAGCATATGCTATAGTGTTTATTTTGGCTGGTCTCTTCTTAATCACCACTAATTTCTTAGCTCCAGCTAACCAACATCAATAGTCCCAGTAATGCAAAAGTTTAACTTTAGTAGTTTGGCTATCTTGTTAATCACAGCTGATTCTTCAGCCCCTGCTAACCAGAAGCACAGAATCTTCACAATCAAAATAGCAATGGCCCTGAAAAAGGAGTCTTTAATCTTCCCTCTGAAATTTAACAAGCTAGGCCTCCATCTTCTGCACTGTTCTCAACATTATCTTCCAAGCTCCTACACAACTTTCGACAGAGCTCTTAATACCGAATGAATCTTCTGGCACAAAGTCCTTGCACAGTCCTCCCCCAAACATGGTCAGGTTGTCCCAGGAATACCCCACTATGGTGGTACCAATTTGTCTTAGTCAGGGTTTCTATTCCTGGACAAAACATCATGACCAAGAAGCAAGTTGGGGAGGAAAGGGTTTATTCAGCTTACACTTCCATATTGCTGTTCATCACCAAGAAAGTCAGGACTGGAACTCAAGCAGGTCAGAAAGCAGGAGCTGATGCAGAGGCTGAGTGAGGACCTGATCTATAAGAATAACAGAATGTCATTAGGAGTCATTTTATTGCTACATTTGTTTTTGTTTTTAGAGCAGTAGAATTCCATTTTACCCCAAGTCTCCGGGCAATCTAGTCTCAGGTCAACCAAGCAGTGTTAAGTATGGGTTCCATCAATAGATTTGTGGCTGGGTTGATATCTCTCTCTCTCTCTCTCTCTCTCTCTCTCTCTCTCTCTCTCTCTCTTTCTCTCTCCTTTCAAGATGGGTTTTTTTCTGTGTAGCCCCTGCTGTCCTGGAACTCATTCTGTAGACCAGGCTGGCCTCAAACTTAGAAATCCACCACTGGATTAGAAAGCCACCACTGCCCGGCTATCCTTCTCTTTTGGTAGTGTGCAGAATATCTTTACCTTCCTTAACCAAAGAGTCTACAATAGTGATCACAACCTGTGCGCCATAATCTCTTTGATGGTCAAACAACCCTTTCACAGCGATCATCTATGACTATTAGAAAACACGGATATTTACATTATGATTCATAATAGTTGTAAAATTACAGTCATGAAGTAACGACAAAATACTTCTATGGTTGCGGGGTTACCACAGCACAAGAAATGATATTAAAGGGTCACAGCATTTGAAAGTTTGAAAACCACTGCTATAAACCTAACCTCTGTGGTCCTACGGATTGTAGCTTGATTACCGTTGACTTCATAGCTTATATCCATTTACAAGTACATACATACCATATTTGTCTTTTTGGATCTGGGTTACTCACTCAAGATGATTTTCTCTAAGTCCATCCATTTACCTCTGAATTTCATGATTTCATTTTTTAATGGCTGAGTGATACTCCACTGTGTAAGTGTACCAGAGGGACATCTAGAATGTTTTCCATTTCTGGCTATAGTGAATAGAGCAGCAATGAACATGATTGAGCAAGTATCTCTCTGTGTAGGCTTTGTTTTTAAAGATAAGTTAAAAATTTTGACATTACCTTGTATCTGCTGGGAGAGGGAAAATCAGTCTACCCCAATAGTGTAACTCTGGGTATGTCAAGCCCTCCAGGACAGGCCTTATGTTTGGGAATAGCTGACCAACAGCTTTTTGTTTTGTTTGTTTGTGTGTGTGTCTCTATGTTTTCTTTTATTTGGTTATAGTTTGGTGGGGGTGTTTTGTTTTGTTTTATTCTTTTTAGATGTGGTTTTATTCTTTTTTGGTTTGGGGATGTTGTTATTATATTGGGTTTTGCTTGTTTTCAGAGAATGAATTTAAAGTTAGACAGGTAATAATCTAAGATCTAGGAAAGGATCTAGAAGGATTTGAGAGAAGGGAAAATATGATCAAAATATATTTAAATTTAAAATTGTTTTAAATACTACTAGTAGTAGTAGTAGTAATAATAATAAAATAAAAATAAAAATGACATTAGGGTAGCCCCTACATAGGACAGGCAGTCTCACTCCATCCCCACTTATGTAACAAAATACTATAGACTGAGTGAGTTATAACGAATGGACATTTATTTCTCACAGTTATGGATGCTGAGAAAACCAAGAGTAAGGTATCAGTGATTCTGTGAGTAGAAAAGGCTCTCTGCTCCATGGAGGGGGCCTTGCTGTATCCTCACATTGTGAGAAGCAGGACAGATGTCCACTGTGACCCTGCCTGGATGGATGGAAGAGGGAGGCATCCTTGAGAAATGTCTCTTATGAGAGCATTTATCCACTTCATGAAGGGGAGGACCATCTCTTCATAGCTCCTCCTGGGATTTATATTTTGACCCACTGACTTTGAAACTCATATGCACTTGAACCTTGGCACTATGTGCCTGGTGAGGCAGGTCTACAGTAGCTAAGACCCCAAGGAGAAAACAAGCTATGCCTTTGTCAAAGATCAGCAGTTAGGATTTTGACTCCCTTAAATACTGTTGTTTTTGTATTGGGAGTCACTGACCTCGTCTCTTCCAACTCTTCATGAGATACTTAACTTTTTAAAATCGTTGTCTTTCTATTGTGCTGCAGAGCACTAGAAATCCTTGTAGCTAAGCTTTCCCCAGTCACATAGCACATTGTGTTACTGAGTTCCCAGAAAGCAGAATGGGCTGATTGACTGATAAGAACTTCAGTGATTATAAAGAGCTGGAATGTTGTAGGTGGAGAGCAAAATTACCTAATGTCTTGAACTGCGGCTCCTAGGGGGCCGTTTACTGCCCACCTCTGTGTGCTGGTTCCTAAACTGGGTAAGAGTTGGCAGCAAGCAAGGATGAGCTTATCCTCGCATGGCTCTTGACTGTGGGTGTGAATATCCTCTCATGGCTCTTGACCGTGAGTGTGAATATCCTCTAATGGCTCTTGACTGTGGGTGTGAATATCCTCTCATGGCTCTTGACTGTGGGTGTGAATATCCTCTCATGGCTCTTGACTGTGGGTGTGAATATCCTCTCATGGCTCTTGACTGTGGGTGTGAATGTCCTCTCATGGCTCTTGACTGTAGGTGTGAATATCCTCTCATGGCTCTTGACTGTGAGTGTGAATATCCTCTCATGGCTCTTGACTGTGGGTGTGAATNGTGTGAATGTCCTCTCATGGCTCTTGACTGTGGGTGTGAATATCCTCTCATGGCTCTTGACCGTGGGTGTGAATGTGACTAGCTGCTTGAGATCTCACCTTGACCCTTTTTAACTGTTAGGTGAAGTCTTTTGAAATGACATACAGGCCTTTACCTTCCACTGATGCCAAGCACACCATCCTTCCTACCTGATGTTGCTAGCAATGTATTTAAAAGAGCCTTGATTTATGATTTTGTTCTGTTACTGTAGAAACTTCATGAACCTCTTACCACATTAGAACATGCTGTTTGATATTTGAAATAATCTGCATCCTTGTTCGTGGACCATGGTCAATCACATTTGATTATAGAGTTAACTATCCAGAGTAGACTACCTTTGAGGTAAAATCTGGTGTTTTGTTTTGTTTTGTTTTGATTTGTTTTGTTCTGGGGTTTTTTTTTCCCAATATACATATATCAAATTACAACACCAAAAAAGTATGTGACTACTATGTATCAATTTAAAAATCAGCAAAGGAAACAAAGCCCATTGCAGAGCAACTCATTCTATGGGATTCATTCTAGTCTGTTTGGTCCAGTATGGTGTGGGAGGGGTTCACAAGCCCTCACCCCTAGCTAAAGAGCCATTAACAGTTGATGGTTTCTGGATAGGGAGAGACAGTTTTTGTTAAGGCCAGGCCCCCTTGCAGATCAACCACATCCCATACAAATGAGTATCTATACATGATCAGCACAAATTGAACTATTGTCATAGGATGTATATTCATGGATAAAGGGGAATGCTGTTACATATAGCTTGCTGTCTTAGTTAGGGTTTTACTACTGTGAACAGACACCATGACCACAGCAACTCTTGTAAGAACAGCATTTAATTGAGACAGGCTTACAGGTTCAGAAGTTCAGTCCATTATCAAGGCAGGAGCATGGCAGCATTCAGGCAAGCATGGTACTAAGGAGGACCTAAGTTCTACATCTTTATCTGAAGGCCTCTTGGAGAAGACTGACTGCCAAGCAGCTAGGAGAAGGGTATTAAAGCCTACACCCACAGTGACACGCCAAATCTAACAAGGCCACATTTACTCCAACAAGGCCACACCTCCTAAGAGTGACACGCCCTGGGCTGAGCATATACACTTGCCTTACCTCTAATAAGGAATAAATAGAATACCTTTTTGTGTACTTCAAGAACACACTAGAACTACCTGTCTTCAGTTGGACCCACTACCCAAGGACTTAGACTAATGAGACTTGCAAAACTGTTGCTGCTTTTCATCTTCTGACAAGGGCAGTGTTTTTGTTATGGCTTCTATTGCTATGATAAAACACATGGCCCAAAGCAACTTGGTGGTGGGTGGGGGGGGAGAATTTGTTTCATTTTATACCTTATAAGTCCATCACTGAGGGATGCCAGGTTGGGGACTCAGGGAAGGAACTGATACAGGAACTGATTCAGAGGACATGGAGGAATACTGCTTACTGGCTTGCTTCTTGTGGCTTACCCAGTCTGTTTTCTTATAGAACCCAAGACCACTAGGTGTCCCCACACACAATGGACTGGACCCTCTACCATCATTACCTACATGATCAGGTATGGAAGGTGGGGGTAGAGGGAGACAGGAGTAAAGCCCTGAGGGCCAGCAGAATGAATGGAAATATTTAGCCTCAAGGGGTGGGAGGTGGAGGACCCTCTAGAAAGTACCAGAGACTTGAGAGGTGAGAGACTCTCAGGACTCAAGATGAAGTACCCAATACTGGGGAGAGGGAACTCCTAGAGTCCACCTCCAGTAGAAAGACAGGGCATCAATTGGAGGGATGGGGTTGCCATCCCACAGTCAAAAACTCTGACCAGAATTGTTCTTGTCTAAAAGAACTTCAGGGACAAAAATGGAAAAGAGCCTGAGGGAAAGGAGAAGATCCAGAGACTGGACCAACTTGGGATCCATCTCAAGGGGCAGCTCCAAGGCCTGACACTATTAGTGATGCTGTGGTGTGCTTACAGACAGGAACCTAGCTAGCATGGCTGCCCTCTGAGAAGCCTGACAAGCAGCTGACTGAGACAGAGGCAGGTACTTACACACAACCACTGGGCTGAAGTTGGGGACCCCTGTGATTGAATTAGGGAAAGGCTGGAAGAAGCTGAGGAAGAGGACAACTCCATAGGAAGACCAGCAGTCTCAACTAACCCAAACCTGAGATCTCTCAGACACTGAGCCACCAACCAGGCAGCATACACTAGCTGGTGTGAGGCCCCTGATACATACATAGTCGAGAACTGCCAGGTCTGGCCTCAGTGGAAAAAGATACACCTAACCCTCGAGAGACTTGAGGCCTGAGGGAGTGGGGAGGCCTGGTGTGTGTGGGGGAGACAGGGGGAACATCCTCTTGGAGACAGGGGGTAAGAGGAATGGGATGAGGAACTCCAGGAGGAAAGAATGGGAGGAGGCTAACAGCTGGACTGTGAACAAAATACAAGTAATAAATAAATAAATAAATAAATAAATAAATAAATAAATAAATAAATAGAAAAAAAAAAGGTGACTACAGGCTACAGCCTGAATTTATTTAACCATTTGCTCTATTGAATTTCCCCTCTCTCACATGACTATAGCTTGCATCAAGTTGACATAAACTTAGCTGGGACAGGCAAGGATAAGCTAGGATACTCCAAGCACTGTCTCCAACCTCATTTATGTTGAGTACTGACAGACCTGGTCTGAGGGTCATCAGAGAGGAAACTCCTGCAGAATATTCTGGCTCCTCTCAGACCTTGATGAAGGCTGATGTAGAAGAGTTAGAAACATTGGAAGCCCAGTGTACTTATATACACCAGGTAACCTTGAACTAGTTCCTCATGGATATACATTTGCTTATCTATGAGATAGGATGGTCATACAGCATTCTAGCTGACCTTGAAGAATGGCTGTGATAAGGACATTGGTAAACAGATGTGGGCCCCATGTTTCTTGCAGCAGGATCTTTCTTCTGTGTGGCTCACAGCCCTCTGCTCTGGCATGTATCTTTCCCTGTTAAATCAGAAGCTCATCATAATTGTTCCTGCTGCTCCACTGTGGCAGGGACTGTTTTGATGAATTTTTACATCCCGTGGATTTGTGTGATTAAAGTATAAAGTGGTATCTCAGGATGGGGGTATGGCAGAAGGCAGCGAAGGGAATTCTGAGTGCCTCCGTTAAGGAACAGAGATCCAAGTGTTAAGGCAAGTTGACTATGTCCACCTGGAGACAGAATATCTGAATAGAGTAGAGAATGTGATTTCTGTAGCTGGAAGATCATTGTAGCTTCACCAAGGTGATGTGTTGAATTATGAACACATACTTAGGCATTGTGTACATGGGTGGATTCACATCAATAAAAAAAAAAACACTCAACAAACATGGAAAGAACAGAGAACTTAGGCATCGTGTTTAGAACATCATTCTCAATAGCATTAAAGGCCTTCTTTACCTGTTAGTTGTATTAACGCTGAACATCATTGAACAGTATTACATGCATAGGGTTGTAGCAAGTCCCCCATGGTCATCATCAGTGCCCTTGCCAATGGTCCAGTACCCGCCTGTGCAAAACACATGGTCAGAGCTGACCCTTGGGCTTCTTGTAGTAGGGTGAACCCAGGAAGTTGTTTCTACTCTGAGAGTGGTGAGTCAGACTGATGTGTGTGACTTGAGGGATGGAGCATTTAATTGTTAAACAGCAATGGGTCTCAGCTACTAGAGTGTTAGTTACTCGGTCAGTGATCCTGAGTGCTTTTTGTCTCTTTTCTCTGCATTGTTATCAAGTCAGTCATGTCTTAGAACTGAGCACTGTGATTATCTCTCTGGCTATTTCCCAGAATTCCCAGGGAAAACATCTTTCCAGGCATGTCCATGTAAACAAGAGATGCTCCCAGTCTAGGTGGCACGGCAAAGGCAAGAACAGAATTGGGTACGGCTCTTCCAGGAGACTCGTGTTTATCAAAACATTTTGAAACTAGACAGCTGTACAGAGTGGAGAACTGGAAATTTTCCATTATGTTTAATGATGTTAAAATATATCCCTTTACAAATAAAATTGGGTTGTTTATCTAATAAGCTTGAGAGAAATACTGTGTTCTGTCTTCTCTTTGCAATTATTCACTGTGCCCATTCATATACCCGAGGCTAAGAAGGATCCATCAAAGTACTGATCACTTACATGGGGTCCAGTATCCCTCAGTCCTGTTTTCTCAAAGTACTCTCTTCACCCTTTTGTCACATGCACTCCTGAGATCCAGAGTTTATGGAGACATGAACAGATGCAGGGTATGTCACGTGGGAAATCCTGTAGTTACTCCTCTTCCCAGTCTGATTTAAACAGTGATTTATGGAATTCCTAATGCATACAAGGCAAATCATACAGAATCGTGAGTGCAATGCTTGTCATCTGGTCCTTGACTCATGCATCACCGCCATCACCCACATGGACGCTACTGTCTTCACAGGCACATGTGCCTGCTTGCATATCCTTGGCTTGCTCCATCACTTTCAGAATGGAGTTGTCTTTGTGCAAGGCACAAGGATCCTCAAGTAGCAGTACTGCTACTTGTTCTTTCCTGTTCTCTTTTATTTTACCTTACCTCTGCCTTGGGTTTGCTGTGAAAGTAGCTGGGATGGTCCCGGCCCCGAAGATCTGATTATGAGGTTTTGAGAGACTATACATGATGTAGTATGCATATATGTATAAGGAGAAACTCAGTATAGGAGGCTTGCATTTAAGGCCATGGATATAGAAGACCAAGGGTCAGGCTCTCAATACTTAGCATATAAATGACTAACCTACTCTTCCTACCTGTAGTCATATTGTCTAGATGGTAACATGTTTTTTTCTGTATTTTTTTTTTTGAGACAGGTTCTCACTGTATAGTCCAAGCTGGACCTGAACTCCCAATTTCCCTGCCTCAGTTTCTCAGATGCTAAGATTATGTGTTTGCCCTGTTGCCTGGCCCAGATGATGATTCTACAGGCTAGTGAGGCTGAAAAAAGCCAGGAGTGGGAGGAGGTGGCTAGTCTGTCCATTGCCTTCTAGTTCAGCTCTCAGTGGAGAGATCCTGAGGCCCAGACTCTTGGTCCACACAGTTATTCTAGAATTTTTCCAGGCATGAGTGGAACTGGATGACTTTCTCTGGCCCATGAAGCCAGCCCAAGGCTTGTGCTTCCTTGGGAGTTACTATTATCATTGCATGATGTTCTTTCCCAGGCTGTCTCCTCTCCTCCTGCAAGGGCAACTGCAAATGAGAAGTCATTTAAATTCTGTCCCTTCTACATTCAAATTACCTCACAGTGGCTGGTGTGGCTGTTGGGAAAGAATTAGTGAAGGGCAGTTGCTGTTGTATGCTCCAGAGCCCTGCAGGTGAGTGTGCTGGCCAGCCGGGGGGCCTCTGAGGTGAGTGCTGAGTGGGTGGGCGAACCTTCCTGGGACAACACTAGACCATTTTGATAAAATGGAGAATTGGAGAATGTAGGAGAAATAGGCTCATGAGATGTTCCTGCAGGTAGAAGCTTTACTTAGCGCCACCTCTGCCTGTAGCATGGCTGGCGGGTGGGGGGTGAGGGGGCAAGGCATTTGGGTCAGTGTCCACCACTCTCTTGAGTCTCCTGGAGAGTGACTGCCACACAGTAGTAGTGAGAAGCAAGCAGATCCCTCACTACCACCATTCCTGCTGGGTGGAATGAATGAGAAGTGGCTGCCTGACCAAGAGACTGAATGATTGCTAACTTTGCTTTGTGCCCAGCTGGAAAGGCAGGTTGCCTTGAGTAAAGGCACTGACTGTGGTAGATGGCTGGGATGATGGCCTGCAGGGGTCTCCCTTTCCAACCCAAAGCACTGGGTAGGTGGCAGTCCTCTGTGTGCCCATGTGCACCTACGAATGGAACACAGCAAGACAGCTGTTGTGAGAATGAGAGGAAAGCATCTTTATGCTGTTGTTTAATCAACACTAGGATCCCTGGGCTTACAGGGTAGAGAATTTGTTATTCTTGTGACTTCTGTCATATATATATAATAGAACACAACTTTAATATCACTCATGCCCTCCCCACACATATGTATTACATACCTGCAAATATATACATGGGTGTACTGCACAATATACAACACACTCTATAAATGTCACTCATGCCCTCCCAATATACATATTATATACCTGCACACATACACACATACACACATATAAATATAAACGTGTATTTATATAGAGATACACATACTATATAACCATATGCTCACATACTTAACATGCACATACTGTATGATATATATAAACACATATACCCTGATCTTCACATATCCTTCATACCACAGTGACCTTTCTACAATACACAATACATTATATTACACATATATATTACACATACACATATATATTACATACTATGACCCACATGTACACACAGCACAAAGCCACATTAGCAAATACATAGCCACTACATATCCTTACAAATACTATTAGCACCACACAAATCTCATACCATATCTACCACAAGCATACACACACAAACCTCAAATGCATATGTGCGCACACACAATCAGGTCAATCAGAAGCTTTCAGTAGTTTCTCTTTCCAGCTGTCTTTCACTCTTCTGCCTCTTTCCGTTCCTAATGCCCTGGATGCAGCCATCACTGTCTCTCCTGGCCAGAAATATCATCATCTTTTCCACCAAATGTAATTGGAATTCTCCTTAATGATAGGGGTTAAGACAGGAGCTAGAATCCATGTAATTTCTTCAGTGCCTAGTTTGTATGTAATGAATTCAACTTGCTGGCATCTCAACTTCCTGGGAATCCCTGGGGCCCTGCTCTGGGAAGCAGATGCAACCCAGGCTCTGTCCATATGCACATGGCACATGCCCTCTGCAGCTTGACCTTCACTTTGTTAGATGGGATGATTTCTCATCTGGGAATTCCAACATAAGAAATGCCTCTCCATGCTCCATGTCCTTGAGGATCAGATACTCCTGGGCACAGATGCCTAGGCTGGCTGACATTGTAGAACTAAGAGAACTAGCTTTCAGGTAAATTAAAAAGGGGGCTTATTTAGTCCAGGCCAGTTTAAGCCCCAATAATTAGAGTCATTATTAAAATATATCATTTTAGCAGTGGACATGGAGGACTCTGGCATTATCTATTGTTGTGGTCTTAGTCTTTTTTTAGGCTTAGGCAGTATATGTTTGTTTTCTAACAGTTCTGAACGGTGAAAGTTCAGATCTAGGTGTCTAATGACTGCACCACTCCCTTGAATTTGCTTAAAGAAAGCCACCTTGTCATTTTCTGCTCAGATGACATCTTCTAGAAACAGAATGAGACTGACTTGTCTCCTTTTCTTCTTCTTACAAATTTACGGATGCCACTGCTTTTGGGACCCAGATAAATATGAGCAACACCAAGTGCTATTTATCTGTGTCTTAGGAGTGGATAACCCACTAGGGGCTTCATCTTTAAAGGAGACTGATTCTCCCCCTCTTAGCAGCAACTAATTGCGTACAGGTTTTCATCTAGGTTTGGAGCTCTGTAACAGATTTTCCCCATTCACATTGGAATGTAACTGGTGCTTTCCTTGGCTGGTCTTATTGAGGCAGTCATGCTGTAAGGATTTCATGGTTGCAATCCCATGTCATATATAGAAGATATTGTTTTGTAGCAGACATCCTGATCTTCTGGCTCTTACAATCTTTATGCCCCCATCTTCTTTAATTTTTCGCTAAGCCCTATGCTAGAGATCATGGTGTGGACGTATCATTTGGAGCCGGGACCTCCACAGTGACTAGTTACGGATTTCTGAGGCGATCTATGGATGGAAGAATAGGTTTTCAGAATGCTGTTTAGAATTATACTGCTTTAGGAAGTTAGTAGATTCTCCACTATGGTCCATGACCTCACCAACCAAAGATAGTTGTTTAGATACCCAGGACCAGGCATGAATTCCCTCCTATAACGTGGGCTTTAAGTCCAATTAAATGGCTGTTGGTTACCCACAAATGTAAGTACCACTAGTGTGCCCTTGGATGTTGTATTACTTTTCTGTTGCTGTGATAAAGTACCGTGGCACAGGCTACTTATAGAAGGAAGGGTTCATTAGTGCTGATACCAGAGCTAGAATCCATGTAATTTACCACCTCCAGAGTGGTATGATCCCATCACCACCAGGTAGGGAAGAATAGCAGCAGGCAAACATGGCAGCTGGAACAGTAAGCTAAGAGCTAAAATCTTAAACTGCAAGCAGGATTGAAACATTAACCCATCTCCACCCCATGACATACTTCTCCCAGCAAGGCCATACCTTCTAAACCTACCCAAACAGTGCTGTCAGCTGTCTTCAAACACCTGGGCCTGTGGGAGGGGAGACATGCGCATTCAGACCACTACTGCTGTGTCCTACTGTGCTGTTCCTCAGTGTTCGTGTTCGGTGTTTGGCCTTTTACATGATCACAGCTAGGCATCTGTAGCTCAGCTGGGTGACAAAACACTGAGATGTCCATTCTTTGGCCTCCTTCTCTAGGTAAAAGTGCCACCCAATTTGAGATCAACAGCTTCAACAGATAAATGAAAATAGAGCCAGCAGGAAGGAAAGCTATCCAGATCAGTAGATACAAATCAGAATGTGGCAAGCAAAGGGTCTTTACATTGCTAAGTTTCTGTTCAATTCTTAGGGACAGTTTCAGGTGAAAAGTCAGGGCAATTAAGCCCTCTGTGAGAGTCCAGTTTCTCTCAATCTCTCCCTCCCCCTTGCCCTTCTCCCCTCTCCCCTCCCTCTTCCCACTCCCTTATTCCCCTCTCCCTTCCCCTTCCCTCCCCCACCTTTTCAATTTGTTTATTTAGTGTATTATTTCCTATCCATTTGATATCTGTGAAAATATAAGGACCCTAAGCTTAACGTGGTTATTAGAAAAAAGGCATCCATGGTCTCTACTGCTGTATACATGCCAGACCAGCACTAGACAAGGTAGGGAAGGGGGCTTTGTCACTATGGCCACTAGGGGCCAGTGGTAACTCTTTCTGTAAACCTGTCAAAAGGACTCTAAACTTTGAATGTCATTTGAAAGCCAAGTCAGAGACTGGGAACACTTTTGCCTTTTTGCTATGGCTCTTTCTGGCAATTTGGAGACAGGCAGAGATAATTCCCTTTAAGAACATATTAATGGGAGCTTGATATGAGAATTTAAAAAAAACACATTTTATACATTCATAAACTGGAAATACTAGTAACTCTCAGTGATTCACATGGACAGAGCTTCACACCTGCACAAGTTCTCTTCACAGATGAAGTGTGTGTGTGTATGTGTGTGTGTGTGTGTATGTGTGTGTGTGTGTGTGTGTGTGTGTGTGTGTGTGTGTGTTGAGAGAGAGAGAGAGAGAGAATGTGTGTGTGAGTGTGTGTGGATGTTTGTGTATGTGAGTGTAAGTGTGTGTGTTAGAGTATATATATATATGAGTTTGTATGTATGAATGTGTACTTGTGCATGTGTGTCTTAGAAGAGAACAGTGAGGAATAGGAATGTGGAATTCAGTGATGAATTCTCATAGATCTAAGAGCAAGTTAGATTCTTAGCTCAATTTTACCTGTTAAAGCAGGGCCTGATAAGCTTATATGGGTATTAAATTAAGCAATTTTTACAGAGACATGTGACGTGTCAAATAAAGGAAGGTGAATGTGTTGACTTGGGTCAGAGTCTCTGTGGTCTAAGAGCAAGAGGAAGGCTCTGATATCTTTGGGGACAAAAGTTCTATGCACTTCTTGCAAAAGGAAACAAGCATGCATCCCAGTGATAGAATGAGTTTAGTAAGGGCGGGCAGCAGCATGCTCGTACATCTGTACCTGGCTGGGTCTCCATTCTCCTGTGCCCTCAAAGCTGATTCAGCAGATATGGGCTCGGATACCAGCACCCTTTCCCACAAGGAAACTTGCTTCTTCAGGTTTAGCTTATTTCTCAAGGATTGAAAAATTCCCCGTGGTCATGTCTCTTGGTATCATTTTGATATGTTATCTTCACAACACTCAGAATTGTTCTCTCTGTGTGACCTTAGGACAAGAGGCAGAACAAAATTTAGTGGCTGAGTAATGGGGTGTTTTGCCCTTGCATTTGGGATCACAGAAGTCCCTGACTCTTCTGAGCTGTGTAGCCACTCACTAGGCCCTCCAAGGGAATTTGCATGAAAGCAGATGGTTTAAGTAAAAAAAAAACTTGTAAAAAGGTCTGTTTTGATACAGAGGCCCAAATGCCTGGTTCAGGATACTCACTAAATTGAACCTGACCTGCTTTCCTGTGGGTGAGAAGTTGGGTTAGATTGTCTCTTTTTGAAATGTGTTGGAAAAATCAACAGATTTAGCAGTTCATGAGAATCTTCCGTTTGTCCAAATGTGCTACTTTAAACTCCTGAACATCACATAAATGAGGCTCCAGGGAAAAGCCTAACCAGAGATTACTACAAAGTGAAGCACACGGCTTTCAGACTGAATGAGACCAGGAAAAATGTGCCAGTGAAGCAAAAATCCTACCTAACACCTTATATTTTCCTGTATGAGAATAGAACTGAGGCCCGTCTGCCTGGTAGGCAAGTATCCACCGCTGAGATACTTTCCTGTGGTGGTTTAATAAGAATGGCCTCCATAGGCTCGTATGTTTGAAGGCTTGGACATCAGGAAGTAGTATTACTTGAGAGTGATTAGGAGTTCTGGCCTTGTTAGACTAGGTGTGGCCTTGTTGGAGGAAGTGTGTCCCTGGGGGTTGGCTTTTAGGGTTTCAAAATTCCTTGCCAGGCCCAGTATCTTTCCCTTCCCGCTGCCTGTGGATCTAGATGTAGAACTCTCAGCTGTTTCTCCAGTCCCATGTCTGCCTGCAGGATACCATGCTCCCTGCCTTGATAAAAATGGACTAAACCTCTGAAACAGTAAGCAAGCCCCAGTTACATGCTTTCTTTTATAAGAGCTGCGTTAGTCGGTGTTCACACTTACTGAGACAATTTTATCCCTATTTTTATTCCAGTAACATGTTACTGGAAATTTCCCAGAAGCAGAAGGGCCCTTGGGAACATCAGTGTCCCCCTCATCCGAGGCTCTAGTGCCAAGTGGCTGACTGCATCCATTGGTGTTAGTGAATTTCGTGTGTACGTTGCTTCCTGTCCTTGGGTTTTGAAGGAAATAAAGAGCAACCTGCAGAGGTCAGCCTCAGTGAGGAAACCTGGGCCTCCATCGGTTCATATATTAGAATGCTTGGGCATCTGAGAAACACCCATCCTGCTAATGCAGGAGTTCTTGTACTCATGAAGACCTAGGTACAGGGAGGGAAGTGGTGCCACTAATCCTAGATTTTACTAAATTAAAGATTACCAGTTTCTAAGTGTGCCTGTTTCAAGACAGATCACTTGTTCTGTGAGATACTGCCATGTTCTCTCTTGGACCTATACAGACAGGAGAAGTATCTGTGGGGAGAGAAGGAAAAGAGATAGGCATGTGTGGAGTCCCAGCTGATCCTTTTGTACACGAGACCCTACATGATAGAGAACTTTAAAGCATTCAGTGGGTACTGGGGAGAGTTGAGAGGAGCCTAAGCACTGCTCTAGGGCCTTTCTGGGAACCTCCAGCACAGGCCACTGTGCCCTGGGTGCCCTCTCCAGGTTACAGGCATCCTGTGCCTTCATGCTGTCTTCAGAAGAGGGTGGAAAGAGAGGTAGGGTCACAGAAAGGGTAAGCAGAAAGGAGTGGAGAGCCAGTTCTGAAATTCAGAACAGGAAAAGATGCCTTGGTCACACCTCCTAGCCCTCCAAAAGACCACCAGTTGAGGACCAAGTATTTAAATACGTGAGCCTTTGAGTGCCATTCTCTTTCAAAATACCAGACATCTTCAAAACGTTTGACATTTCATGTGCTGGGAACCTTCAGACCTTCCAGGTACTGCAAATTACATCCTGAATAGTAGTAATGCTCTGTAGACACTCACTGTGCCATAGGATGCTAGAGCCAATCCCTCCTCTATATTTGTGCCATCATCCATCTGTGAGGCTGTGAGTCTCCATGGGGTTCCTTCTGATCTGTCCACACCAGGGCCTTGGTACTTGCCACAGATGGTCGCAGTGGTGTTCCTGTGATTCAGGTTTTCTGTAGAAAACTCCTGAGATGAGGCCAGAAACCTCAGCCAGCCAAACTCAAGCTGTAATGTCAGTTCTGCTGTTCTGTGTGGAGGCCTTAGAGCATCAGGACCAGGAGCACAGTGGCTTTTCACTTGAGCTGTAGCTCCTGGTGCCTTGAATAAGAGAGGAAGGGATGGCTCCAAGAATGCTGTGTACGGAGGGTGATGTATCCATCTTATTTGCAGAGAACTTTGAGCCATCAGTGACTTAAGGACAATAAATAACAGGAGGTAAATGCATTGAACAAAGATTTTTTTCAAATATTTATATAAAAGAACCCCCTATACTATGAATTTAGGATTTAAAGGCATTCTGATTTCTCTTGGTTTTCAGTCATGCATTTAAAGTAGTTCAATAATCTCATATTACCTATTTACATTCCCATACAATGTTCCTATGTGCATATTCTCTCTCTTTGCCTTCCCCCACCCCCACACCAGCACACAGATACACACACACACACACACACACACACACACACACACACACACACACGTACACTTTACCCATAGAAAATCTTAGCACAAACCAAGTAGACAAATTTCTGTAATTTGTTTATTTTTTAAAATACTACTATTACTCCAATAATGAAGCTTTATGCCTTTTGAGAAAATACCTGCATGTCTGTGATGACACATTAACTGCTAGTCTAGGTGAAAACTGCTGGAAACAGCCCAGTACTGTCTTGTGGAGCCTCCAGCTGTTTAGAACTGCATTCTGGGGGTCCTGATTTCTAGGGCCTCCTGCTACCACCTGCTGTTGGAAGGGAGCCAGTCATTGCTGGTCCTGCAGGCCTGTCTAACTGGTGTGGGCAGAGCACCTTCCCCTAGCCCCAGTGCCCAAGAGCCACAGGCAGGCTCTGTCCTTGCATCTTTTGCACCCAAAAGCAAGCGGGAGGCTGACTCAGGTCCATGCTCTGCCTTGGCTCTGCCCCAGTGCCCCAGTGATTGTTCCTTAGGAGAACTAATTGTAGGGTGGAGTTGCTGGTTGTATCCGCTTTCTGTAACAATTTGTAGAAGCCTAATTCTGTTCTTTTCAGATAATGAAATTGCTGGATAATAGGCAGTATTCGTGGGGAGGTGGGAGGGAGGAAGAGAGAAAGAGAGAGAAACAGAAATTGAGCTTGATTTATTTCTATTTCTTGTTTCTATGCCTAGCATGTGAAGGCCCCAGAATTCCATCAGTAGACTGGTAGTACTCTGCAGCCTGGGTTATCTGCAGCATGGCTGACTCCTGTCAGTAGAAGTGAACAGTTAGCTCAGCCACCTGCTTGTCAGAAGTCTCAGGAGCAATCACACTAAACCCTGGGCCTCCTTTCCCTTGGTATGGTGTTGCCTTCCCAACACTCAGCTTATACCTTCTGGTAATAAGAAATTTCTGTGACAAAAAAGAACCTGGAAACAGAAAGCTAGACTGGGACCCAGGCCTGGCTCTATGAAACAAGAACAGGAACCTTGGGGCAGCCCTCAGACAGACCATGAGGGTCATGGGATAGGCTCTTTTCTCTTCCTTGCTAGCAGTGTTACTGGGTCCTAAAAGTCATATAGTCCCACAGCCTCAAGACCTTTCCCACACGGTGAGCTCTAGACTTAGCATCCCTAAGATGCTCAGTATGCTAAATACACAGGGTAAGACTGTGACACAAAGGACCCTAGAAATAGATTGACTCAGATGGACCACAATCTGCTTGTCTGGGTGGACCTCAGGTACAACAGGTCAGATTTTGACAGTTTCTGGAGTTCTTTGTTGAGGAGTGGACATACACTGAACTTCCACATCAGCCCAGCCAGGGACATTCAGGTCCTATTCTACATTCCTACCCATTGCACTTCCAGCCCTTCCATGACATGCCTCACCTTCACCAGGAGTGATTTTAGCTTCCTCTGGAATACCCGTCCATTGGTCTGTCCTTCCATCCTTCAGTTTAGCCTTATCTGAAGTCCTGTGCTTAAAATCTGGGACCCTCTAATGAACAAAAACTTCTGCCCATCTTATATTTCCATTGGGATGGTGGTGAAAATGAAAAGTGCCCTAACATAAATGCTGACTGTGAGAAGAAGACACAGAGCCAACATAACTAGTATAGAAGGCCACCCAAAGACTGACTGCTGTTTTTGTGCATAAAGGGTGGGTTTGTGCTAATGAGACAAAGAAGGAAAAGAACACTGCTTGGGCAACAGGAACCGTCTGTAGAGGAAAATGGATGGAATTGAGCGCATAGGAAATCCCACCCTGGGGTTTGGGTTGGTGTGGGCTGCACTGGGCAGGGTCTCTGCCCTGGGGTAGGGGGTGGAGTAATGTCTTCATGGGTCTGGGAATGCAAAGAACAGTATTCCCTGTTATAGGAGAGAGCTCTTTTTGCTTTAGATGGGAAACTGTTGGCTTTGGCAGTATGCAAGATAGGCCAGTGCTCAGCATCCCAGAGAGATACTGTTTGGCCCAGATATATACTTGAGACTCGTTTCTGCCTCCTCTCTACCCTTTGAGTCCATTCAGACCTGCTGAATGGTACTGAGAACTTTACTGCTATATCCCTAGGTCTGAGTCCTTGAAACCATGGGTATAGCACTTGCTTCCTGGTCGGCGTGTTAGTGTGCTTTCAGTTATTATAACACACATCAGAAGCAACTTGGAGAGAGAGAGGTTTATTTGGCTTTTACTTCCATGTCACAGTCTATCACTGAGGGAAGTCAAGGCAAAAACACAATCAAGCTAGAGGCCAGACAGTGGAGGAAAGCTGTTTATTGGCTTTTGTTCTTTGCTTTCTTTGCCCAACTTTCTTTTTTTTTTTTAATAACTCGAGACCACCTGCCCTCCCACCTCAATCATTAATCAAGAAAATCCCACTTCAGACTTCCCTACAGGCTTTCCTGGTAGAGGCATTACATCAGTTGAGTTCCCTCTTCCCAGATAACTCTAGCTTATATTAAGTTGACCGCAAACAAACAAACCATCCCACTTAGTTGCAGGTCCTTGCTGGGGAAGGATCTGTGATGCTGTGTTTCCCAAGTACAAAAGGTATATGTAGGCTCAACATCTGGATGGATGGATGGATGGATGGATGGATGGATGGATGGATAGATGGATGATAGTATTAGCTAACTATACTCAAGGGAGAGAGCAGACTTGGATTTCAGTCATTCTTCTATCATTTCCTGTCTATCTTATTATTTATAACATTACTCTCATTTTCAGTTTACTTATCTGAAAGTGGGGCTAAGTGTGATCTAGTGCTAATGTTAGAGAATGACATGAGACAATGTATGATAACCTATGGTGAAGCATGAGAACTGCAGAGCACGCCTTGTAGTTACAGTGCTCAACAGACTCTGCAAGTTCCAAGAGGCAGCAATCCCTACCTGAAGTCCTTCAGCACCACCAACGGGAGTCTGATGTCTGATACCCAAGGCTCTCCTTTGGTGAGCAAATTCTCATGGAAGACATCTATTCATATGCCTGGGTGTGTTATTTATAGTCATCTGGCCACAAATACCATGCCAAATCTCAGCCTGTCAGAACTTTGTGCCAGCTTCCCCACTGCCTGTAGCTTCTGGCCTAATAAACATCATCTCTGTTTCTGTGAATCAGGAGTTCCTGGATCAGAGTTTAATGTATATGCCCTTGCTAACCTGAAGGCCTGATTGGCTTATATGTGAAGTGATACTAGACCTCTTAGTGCTACCTGTGTCTTTAGGCCACTGCCCTCCGTGACCTGAGACATGTTGACTGAAGGAGAGCTCTGTGTTCTGGGACAAACAGTAGTCAACCAGGTATTTGGGGGGAGGGGGGGGAAGAGAAGTAAGCCAGCAGTCTGGTAGCTTAAAGAGCAAGCATTTTTCTTTCTTGTATCTAAAAGCAGCAAATAGGAGTGGAGAGATGGCCCCTCAGTGAAGAGTACTGACTGCTCTTCCAGAGATCCTGAGTCCAATTCCCAGTGACCACATGGTGGCTCACAACCATCTGATGGGATGGGATCTGATGCCTTCTTCTGGTGTGTCTGAAACAGCTACAGTGAACTCACATACATAAAAGCAGCAAACACAAGGTCAGCATGTAGGTGAATTTTGTGTCCAGTGAGAAGCTGCTTCTCTCCTTGCTGACAGATGCCTTCTTGCTGTGTCCTTATGTGGCCTATCTGCCTTGCATTGCATGGAGTTGAAGAGAACATTCTTCTTCCTGGGAGAGTGCTAATTCTGTCATGAGGCTCCTATTCTCATGACTTCATCTAAGCCTAATCATGTCCCAGAAGCCCCATCTCCAAACACAGTTGTGTTGACGGACATAAGCATTCATCCTAAGTCCATCAGGCAGGGGCCAGGCAATGGAGAATCTTGCTTCCTTCAACATATGGTTTCTCATGTACATATTAAGAACAATTATGGGGCTGTCCATCCTGAACAGCCTTTATAGCCACACTGGCTTAGTTAACACCACCATAGCTACTGTAGCTTGAGTCACCTGTATCCAATGTGGGGTAGCTTTAGGCCTCACCACTCTAACTCTTGCCCCTGTGTTGGGGCATCTTGGGAAAAGAGGTCACAGTTCTCCCTAGACATGGAGAGTCCTACAGTTTGCCCATTGGCCCAGTAGACAGTCCTTCAAGCATGGGGTATCAATAGCTACAGGAGCCTAGGTGGCCTATTTCTAGGCCCTCTGCTGACTCTCAGTCATTGGAGGCCAAGGAAGCAAAACACCCACTGCAGGTGTTCTGCCATCCTCACACTGTGAGCTAGCAGGGACTGTGGCCAGACTCCAGTGAGCTACACAGTCTTCTTCCAGCATACCCAAGGCTGGAGCATGTTTCCTGCTGTCATCCTCCACTTAGCTTAAGTTCTTTTCTGCTTCACTCTTGCTATAGCTTAGGGACATCAATGCCTGAGAGATACTATCTGTTCTGTCCTTTGCACTCCCCAGACATCTTCATAATACAGCTATGCCAGAGGTTGCTTTGATCTTTTTACCTGTTGATCTTATTCTTGTTGATGCTGGACATGACACTTAGATTGTCCTTGTACTAGGCATACTTTCCTTCACCTTGTAATCTTGGTCTGTAAACTCTAACTTGTCTATAGATGCATTCTTCATACCTAGATAGTAAGTGCACAGTGGGCCTTGGTAGTACTTAGCAAGTGTTTGTTAAGTGAAAACTTCACAACCATGGGTAGGGAATCAAGCAGCTGTAGGCATGCATCACTTTTTCAAAAATATCATCTGTAAAGTGGAGCCACCTCCAGTCCAATTGCTGGTATAATCATGTGTGTTATGGGCCATGCACCTCTAGAACACACCATGTATTAAGCTTTCTAATCCCTAGAACCTTTGCTGTGACTCCAGTAGCATTTTGGTCTTCAGAATTGTACAGTTGTCCATCCAAAGCCACATGTTTCACATGTACAGTTTCCACCAAAGAGGCAAACACCATTTAAAATTTTACTCTTCTATACAGTTGGGTGGGCGTTGGCATATTCATGGTGGTCACAAGATAGTCAGCTCTCTCCTTCCGCCACGTGGGTTCCAGGGATCGTCTCGGGTTCTGAGATGTGCAGGCAAGTGCCTATACCCACTAAGCAATCTCTCTAGCTCAAGTCAAAATATTTTCAAAAATTTCATCTATATAAAACATTTACAGACTCTTCTCTTGACATTATTTCCTAAGCACTGTGGTAAGCAAAGCAAAAATTTACATTGTATTCATTATAACTCATGGACAGTTAAAAGATACAAAATAGATTAAGGGTCTCTGTATCTCCTTCCAGCAACTGCTGCCTCTCAGGAGACAGCCATGCTTAGGCTCCTGTCTGCAAGCAGAGCAGAAAATCATTAATAGTGTCAGGGGTTGGGGCAGTCATTGGTAGGCCATTCCCTCAATCTCTGCTCTATTTTTATCACTGTGCATTTTGGGTTGAAGGTTCTGTGTGTGAGTTGATGGCCCCCTCCTTCCACTGGAAGTCCCACCTAGCTATAGGAGGTGACCACGTTCATCACCATATTCCCTGTGGCTCCCTGCTCAGGAAGCCTTGTGGAAGAGTGGAGAATAAAATTGAGCAAACTGGAAGGGTCAAGGACACCACAGGAAGACCTGCAGAGTCAACTAACCTGGACCCAAGGGGTCTCACAGAGACTGAACTACTCACCAGGGAGAATGCAGGGGCAGCGCATTTATAGCAGATGGACAGCTTGGCCTTCATGTGGGTCCCCTAACACCTGGAACTAGGGCTGTCTCTAACTTTGTTGCCTGGCAATGGTTCCCCTACCTGGACTGCATGGTTGGATCTCAGTGGGAGAGAATATATTTAGTCTTGCTATGATAGATGTCCTAGGATGGGGTGGTGCCCAAGGGGAGCTTTACCTTCTCTGAGGAGAAGAGGAGGGATAAAAGGGGGAAGGCATTTATCAGGGTGATACTGAGAGGAGAGGAGGGAGTAGGGCCTGTGAAGAGGATGTAAAGTGAATGAATAATAAATACATTATTGAAGTAAAAAAGAGAGATAGAGAAGGGCTTGCACATGCTTTGAACCTCAGAGCTCTGGAGGCAGATATTGATGAATCACAACAAATCTGAAGCCATCCTGTATTCCCTACAAGCTCCAGGCCAGTAGGGGATATGTAGTGAGACCCTATCTCAAACAAACAAACAAACAAACAAACAAAATATATATAGAGAGAGGGGAGTGTGTGGTATAAATATAAACATTACACAATGCTATAAGGGGCTTGAACATTCACAGAATTTAAAGTCCCTTTGAAATCTTAGATTCAATCCCTTTAAGGTGCAAAAAGAGACATTGTAATTATATTAAAGTGATGCCATGTAGTGAACCCTCAGACAGGCAGCAGATAGGGTCAGATAAAGACTTGGTTTGTAAACCAAGTATCAAAATCTTGGGAGAAGCCAACTTTGCCATCACTGTGATCTTCCACTTCCTGCCTGCATATCTGTAAGAGAAATGCCTGGTGCTGGATCCATCCAGTCTGCCACATCCTGTGTGGCCACACTACCACAGTAATGCAGTGTTCTATAGGGAATGCTCTGGGCTGAAGTGTCAGAACACTGGGCACATGAAGATATGCCCAGACTGGCACTTTCTTCAGACTTTTGGCAGTTGCAGTACATCTTTTGTGTGTGGAACTGGAAGCTTATAATTTGTAAGCATGAGTTGAAATTTGGGATTAAATAGAGTAGATAAAAGGCAATCACTTTTTTTGGAGTACAAGACATGTCTTCTATTGATGTGACCCAAGCAATAAATAGTATTGCTCATCATATCTCCTGACATGTGCATGTTTCATCACGGAAACCACACAGTGGGGGAAGAAAAAAAGGGCAGATGTTGAGGAGCTTGTACTCCAGTGAAGAAGACAGAAAGGCCATGAGGAGAGAACAGAACTGAGAGGGATGCCAGACACCTGAGCTAAGCCAACCTCCTGGGGGTCCTGTGAGACTAGAAAAGGACTCACACTCAAGTTGTTACAGGTGTTGCTTTGAGGAGGGAGAACACCTTGAGGCAGTGCAATGCAGTGTTGATCTGGCCTTGTCTGCAGGATTACAGAAGAGACAGGGAAGATGTCGCAGTAAAGAAGAGTTATGGAACCAGGCTTCATCTAGCCCAGCATGTCTCCCACCAGGGCTCAGGAACTCGTTGTTCAGCCCGTAGAGATTTTCTCAGACGGCCTCTAGTACCGAAGAAGAGCTGAAGAAAACTTTGGTTTTTGGACAGTGAGGAGTATGTTCTAGAGTTGCTGCCATGTTCCAACTTTAAAGAGTTGCTGCCATGAGTTACTTTAAGTTCCTTAGTTGTGACTGTGCTGAGAATGAAGAAGAATACAAGGACCTTGGGACACATCAGTGAACTTATTCTTCCTTGAAGAATTTATGTCTTCAATTTAGATCACAGTTGTACTCTAACTGTTGTGGCCTGAGACAGGAGGGTTGCTAATAGGCCAACCTGGGCAACATAGTGAGGCTATGTCAAAAAAAAAAAAAAATAGAAAAGAAAAGATTTACAATCTTATAAATGAATATTCAAAACAGGCCACGTCTGAGAGGAAAGGAGCAGTGTTGGCAATTTTCTGTTCCAGGAGAACTAGGCATGTTGTCAGACCATTATAAAGTAGATAGCTTATGTTTAGATAAAGAAATTTCAGCTAGAAAATGAACAATCTGCAGTGTGATAGTGCTTCCTCTCTCCAGATATCTTCCTGGATATCCATGCTCACTGGACCCTCAGTCAGATAGAACAAAATTGAAAGAGCATGCTTGGTCCTTAAACTCATTTTGTTCTCCACTCTGAAACTCCACATTGCCTATGGAGAACAAGATTCATGAGACCAAGTGACTGTGAAAGGGCTGCCTGGGAAACTGAGGCAGGCTCATTAGCTAGAACAGAACATTAACAGGAGGTGGGTCAAGAGATTCTGGAAGAGTCAGGTGACCCTGCCCAGAGGTTAGGAACTTTGTTACAGGGCATCAGGCTGCCTTGGAAAAGTCTATAGCTTTAAGGAATAACATGCAAGAATAGTAATAAACTCAATGTCATAATTTACTGATTCGATGATGACACTCTACTACCCCTCGAATTTCACTGACTCCACACTGAAGTCCAGGAGATATTCATGAGTGGCCAGCTTGGCTGTGCATGTGCAGACTACGTGGTGCCATTCCCTTGTATGGGTCCTTTGCTTGAGGGGAAAATCTTCAGGAGCATTATTCTTACCTTTACAGTCAAGAGAGAAGGCATTAGAAGTGAAAAATAACACAGACACAGCATGACGATGAAATAAGAACTTGTATGCTTCCAGTGAGAATCGGTGTCTGAGTGGAATCCAAGATGGGAGATAGCCTACAAGAACTGGGACCTCTGTTCCATTTTGTAACACAGACAAGAATAAAAGAAGGAATTGCCACTATCACCTAGTTTACTGGAGAGTGTTGGTAGTTTGAAATATTGTCTGTCATGGGGTTTCTAATGCTATGTGGTATAACAGCATGACCAAAACAACTTGGGGTGGAGAGGGTTCATTTCACTTAGTCTCCCCCATCACAGCCTATCACAGAAGGAAGTAAGGGTAAGAACTGATGCAGGGGCCATGGAGAAATGTTGTTTACTAGCTTGCACCCCATGGCTTTCTCATCCTCTTTCTTACAGCATCTAGGACCACTTGCCTTGGGTGGCACTACCCACAGTGAGCTAGGATCTCCCACATCAATCATCAATTGAGAAAATGCACTACAGGCTTACCCACAGGACAACCTGGTTGGACATTTTTTTCCAAATGATTCTAACCTGTGTCAAGATGACATTAATTACCAGATAGCACACTGTCTTAGAAAATATTCAACAGTTTCCTATCAGCTCCTGAGGTCACATATAGGATTCCAAGAAGATCCAGTTGCCTATGATGTACCTTGGATCAAACTTCTCTGAAGTCTTTACCCATTGACATTGATTATTTCTTTTCCTTTTCATGTTTATGTAGGAGCGATCTTTGAAAAAAATCACTATCTAAATCCAAATATAAAATAGAAATTTCTATATTAGGTATAGCACAGAAAGTGTAAGTGATATAAAAAATGGTGGTTCATCATAAACTTGGGGGCTTACTTCTTACCTTAATTCTCATTTTGTTATATTGTGATATTTTTGATTATGGCCATGATTTTTCTGTTTCAGTCCTTTTATTTGTCAAATTGATTAGGCTTTAATATCAAGCCATTTTGGTCAGATACATCTGAACATAGTTGTAAAGGTTGCTTTGGTTTCTTAAATAAGTGATTGAAATTTAGATCAGTACATTGTGAATAAGGCTCAATTGGGTATGCCTCAACTAATCAATCAACTAAATATTCTATGACAAACACACACACATACACAAACAGGTCTCCCAAAGCAAAATGGAATCTGCCTTCATAGTGGCTTCAAACTCAGGCTACACCTTCAGCTGTTCCCTGGAAAACTGACAATCTGCCCTTCATATTTTGATCTTGATAGTTTTCATATGTATGTGAGCTATTTTCTTAAACTAAGTAGATAGGTAGATACAGAGAGAGAGAGAGAGAGAGAGAGAGACAGAGACAGAGAGAGACAGAGACAGAGACAGAGACAGAGACACTGATGCTACTTCTGCTTCTCTGGAGAGCCTTCGATATTGTAGACTTGTCTATGGTAAGTGTGGTTGAGGTCACCAAAATGAAAATTACTGATTCTGGATCCACATCTCCAAGCCTCAGCTGAATCTTCTGTAAAGTAAGGATATTGCACCATCTTCACCAATTTGTCATGGGTCCTCCAAAACTTCAGACAGTTAAAGCAGTTATCCGGCAGCCAATATTCAAGAAAGAATGAGTACACTATATTTGAGGGAGGGTATGTGACAAGTGATGGTGTCCCTTGTTCCCTGGGGGGATAGATATTATTGTGCTCCTTTGCCTACTGAAGTAAACACTACTGAGTAAGGGCTAGGAAATAGAGTCTCACTGGGGACTGTGTTCCTAGTACCCTTTGTAAATAGAGCTAAAGCAGCATTTGTCAAACTTTCCAAAAAGGGGAATGTGCTTCCGTACTGAGTCTGTCTCATATCATGGGGCCTACTGTCCCCAGGAAAGTGTGTACTAGGTGTCAATTGCTACCCTATAAACACTAGCTACTGCTGAAAGAAATTCTGAGCATATCAGCTAGGCTCTCCTTCCACACAGCTCTGATTTTTCTCATCCCCAACTCTTGGGAGCATACCCTCCTTCCAGCCAGCTATGTGTCTACAGTGGCTATGACCAGTGAGGATATCTGAAGGGGGCTTGCTAGGACTCGTTTTTGAGAAAACTGAAAGCACAGTCCACAGATGTTCAGGGAGACTCAGCTTTCCCACAAAAGGAGTTGGGTGGATGAGGATCCAACCACCATGCGGTCACCTGGTGACTGGGAGAGGTCTGGGGGTGGTCTAGTGAATGAGGGCCTCTACCACCAAATGGTCACTAAGTAGGAGAGGTTAAGAAAGTGAGGTCTAGTGAATTAGGACCTTGGCCATCATATGGTCATTGTGTGGCTGGGAGAAGCTGAGAGAGGGGCTACCTAGTGAAGAAGGAGTAGGCCACCATCTGGTTACCCAGGGGCTGGAAGAGGCTCAGAGGAATGATCTAGTGAACAGGACTTCCACCACCATATGGTCACCGTATGGCTGAGAGAAGCTAGCCAAGGAAACATTTCTCTGCACCAAGTCTCTGCCTTGTCAGCTCTCCACCTGGGAGGAGCAGGAGCTCTGCATTTATCTAAATCTCCTCTACTCCCAAGTTGGTCTTTTCATAAGACAGTTTCATTTTCAATGCTAAACATAATGAAAATAAGTAGACTTTATTGTTTAGAAGATTCATAGCAGCAATAACTTTGCTTTCATTTCCATAGATCTTTATTCACAGTTCGTCCAGTGACTAGAGAGAGAAAAGGAAATGACCTGCTACTTCACTTAAGCTAAATGCATTGACTTTTTACAAAATTAAATCTTCAGTAAATTAACTTGTGTGTCTGGGTTTTTTATAAATGCCAGGAGAGGTGCTCACTGTTACTTATTGTTCACCTGCAGCTTAGGGGTGGCTCTGTCCTCTGTAAACATTTATTCCCTCCAGGAGCCAGAGGGGGCCTCTAGGCTTTCACCCTGACACTGAGCTGGGGTGAGGACAGGCATAGAGTGGCCTCTGCTTCCTATCATTCAAGTATAAGTTCATGGAAGAGGATCAGGATCTTTGATCCTACTCAGGCTCTGGCATCTAGAGCAATGCAGGCAATAAGTATCATATATTTAGTTATATTTGTTAGATACATGAATCAATCATTTACCAATTTGCCCCCATAGTATACTAAGAATGACTGATTAAAAAAAAAAAAAAAAAAAAAAACCCAAGCAACTACTTTACATTAAAATACATGGTTGAGATCACCACTTGCTCTCTGCTTAGTGCAATAATCTCTTTAAAGGAACAACCAGCAGCCCACAGAAGAAGGGCTTGCTTTGATAGACATTAAGTATACCACAAATACACAGTAATTAAAAAAATGTGGTCTTGAGGCAATTACAGATAAATAGGCAGAGGGAGCTGGGAGGCAGACCTTAGTGTGGCAGGAGCTTAATATACATTAAAACATAGCCACAAATCAATACAGAATTTAAATGGAAACTTTAGAAACTTCCTATATAGGGGAAATCTCATAGATAAAGGAAAGCAGAACTGGAGTGATACCAAACCGCATCAAACTGTTACAGACAAAGGCTTGCCCATGGAAGGCAGGCCTGGAGCTTAATGCAGGGAAGCTAAGATAGGAGGGACTTCTAAAAGAAAGATTTAAGAGAACACGTGATAGAGTCATTTCAGAATTAAGAATCTCAGATTAAGGGCTCTCATTTGGGAAGAGAGGCCCCTTGGTATTGCAAACTTTATATGCCCCAATACAGGAGAATGCCAGGGCCAAGAAGTGGGAGTGGGTGAGTAGGGGAGCAGGGTAGGGGGAGGGTAGAGGGAACTTTCAGGATAGCATTTGAAATGTAAATTAAGAAAATATCTAATAAAAATAAAAGAAATCAAGTTAAGTGAAAGATGGGAATTCCAAATTAAGAGCTGAGAAGAGCCCAGTGGTGGTCAGTCTTTCCTGTCAGCTTGACTTGATTAAGGATCTCCTTGTACATTCACTTCTAGGGATGTTCATGAGAGCATTCCAGAGAGATTTAACTGATGGGAGAAGACACGTCCTGAATATGGTTGACACTATCCCATGGGCTGGGCTCCCAGTCTGTTGAAAACAAAGAGAAACAGCACCCGAATTTCTCCTCCTGTTTCCTGACTCTAGATGCAAAGTGACCAGCTGTATTATGTTCCCACCAGCATACGTCTCAGTTATAATGGACTGAGTCCCTTCAAACTGTGAGCCAAAACAAGCGCCTCCACCCTTAACTTGCTTTAGTCAGGCAGTTTACCACAAGAAAAGAAAGTAACACAGTAGATGAAGTATACAAACAGACCTTTTGCAAAACAGGAAAATCCCTAGACTAGATAGGAACAGAAAAGTTTCCAAGTCATTTTTTAATCAGAGCTGTGTGCTTTAGAAAGTAATGAAATGACCTTTTTGTAAATCAGAAGGACCTTTGGCATCGTCTGAACTTATGAGGGAAGCTGCTATTGCCATCTATGTGGCTGAGAAGGGAAGAGGAACTAATTTCAGCCTGTGGAGTCGTAAGTCAGAGATTAAGCTAGGCAGATATGGTCTGCTATATGTGGGAATGTCAGGCAGAAGGTTAGATGTTGAAAACCCAGAGTTTCAGAGAAGCATTAGAGCTGGGGGCGAGTCTGTGGCCTTCCCTCTACTCTGCATGCTGTCTCGGGCCTTTAGCAAGGGAAGAAGTGAGGAGTGTGTTCATGAAGACAGGAAGCCCCAGCTGAGCTCCACAGTGATGATGCAGGAAGTCTGGGCAAACGCAGAATGTCAAGAGTGCCCAAGGAAGGCAGCATTTCAGCAGGGGCATGTCTGTAATACCCTTGAAGGCTAATTAATATAAGACACACTTGGTGGCTGATTTTAGAAACCCACGTCAGACAGCACAAAGCTGAATAGAAAGCCTTCAGATGCTATGCTGGTCTGGGACATTTGGTACCTTACTCATCTGTCGCATGCCTGTGTCACAGCTATCTGTGCAGTTCCTATTCTTCCAACAAAAACAGAGATGGAAGCCTTCATTTGACTCCTACTCAGAAGGAAGGACATAGCAGTCAACCCAAAACACAAGGAAAGGTAGGGTAGAAAATGTGAAAAATTTAAGCCCACTTTCTAACACAGCTTAGCTTTACATCGACCACCTAATTCACTTAGGCACTCACAGTTAAAAAGATCAGAATTAGTACCCAAGGCGTCCACTCAGCCCAGTATTTTTCCCATGGTCACTCAGGGTAAATATTACCAGGAAGAACCTCAACCATCAGGTTCTTATAGCATTTCCGTGGGCATTGGTAGGTCTCCATTCCCAAAGCCTCTGGGATTTCTGCAGGGCAGACAGAGTCATAGTTAGCAGATGGTGGCCAGTGAGCTCAGAGGATATGCAGGACATGAGTCAGTTGTCTCATCTGAGTGACTGCTATGACATTGACTGGGAGGCCCCTCATGACTACACTCTACAACTGAGATCACATGTTAAGTTCAGAAATTCCCCATCAAGGGTCAAACTCACGCTCCTCCTGATCTTCAGGGGGCTTTTAATTTTCTTTTGCTGGCTTTTATTTTATTTAAGCTATTTTGTCATATGATTAATTTTCCCTTCCTCTCTCCTTCCTTCCTATCTTTCTTCTTTTGTTCCTCTTATCCTTTTATATTTAACTTCTCATTTTAATTATTTTTATTATTTTAACTACAATATTATATTATTTCTTCCTTCCTTTTCTTCCCTACAGCCCCTTCCACACACACCCTACTCCCTCTCAAATTCATGGCTTCTTTTTCTTTGATTGTTATACACACATACACAAACACACACACAGAGAGAGAGAGAGAGAGATCATAAACTACTAGTCAAAACCTGATCTTTGGTTTAAGCCCCTCCTTTGAGGACATCCATGTTCTTGTCTATAAATGCTTTGAGATGCATTGGGAGGGGGCAGTAATGGGGTGTGGAGTTGTCAGAGTGCACTGTAGACCTGAAGTGTCAGCACAGCTTAGGCCCTTGAGAGAAATACATTATCAAGGATTTCTCTAGAATTCAGAGTTTCTAGGGACAGGCCTTATACTTTCATTTCTTGGCCCTCTGGAACTTCTGGTGCCCACCATATGGATATTGTTTCCCCTGGGTTGCACATGGCCAAAAGGACTGAAACCAGAGCAATTCTGATCCTGTAGGAGGCCTCCCCAAAAGTCCACATCTTAGCATGATGCTCCTGTGAGTGCATTGGCTCACCAAGCTAGAGTTACAATCTTTTGTGAATGCCATTTTTTTTTTAAATCTGAGATAAATATATACATGTTTCTTCACATCTCCTCAGGAAAAGTCACATGACAGAGGTAATTGAAATTACACCTAAATAACCTATCTATTCCCCTTCTCTCTGCAGTTTTTCTTTCCAATCCTAAAGTCCCCTAATTAACTATGGTCTGGAAATATTATGTGGCAAGAGTCCATTTTGCATAATACTTATTACAATTATCATTTTATTTATTCCCTTTTTAAGATTGGCTATGATTACTCTCTAACTATCTCTAATATATAAGTTGAACTTTATGATAGGTGTGTATGTGTAGGCTAAAGAAAATCTATATAGTTCAGTTTTAGTTTCAATCTTGGAACATACCTGCCATAGACAAGGGAATACCACTTTATTAGAGAGGAGACAGAGCTGTTATTATAGAAATGTTAGGAAAGCAGAAAAGAGGTGAGAAAAGGAAGATGGCCCAAGGGAAGTCCTGAGATTGGCTTGCACCTGACTCAGTTTGGTACATGGGAGGCAGACTAGATACTGAGAAAGTGACACTCCAAGTATTGCAGTGGGACTCTCTACTTTTAGATGTTTCTCCATGAAATTGTCCACCAGCTTTTCCTCCAGAGAGAAGTCTGCTTCTTTTGAATGTTTTAGTAAGCTGGAGTGGTCACTTGTCAGTACCTCTCTTCTAGAGCGGCCTTTCCAGCCCCCTTCATATCCTAGGGATATCTCTTAAGTACAGCCCTGCCCACCCCCATCCCTGTCCCTTACCAAGCTTCCCACCTACAGCTGGGGAATGACTGATTGGCCCAAGGAAGGGTACCTGAAGGATAATAAGTCTTTTGAGATCATGAATGTAGTTCCTTGAGAGCTTTCTTCTGGAGTGATTTAACTGTAGCACAGGAGCCAGGCCTCTGTATCTGATGATCTAAATTGTTGGATGAAAGACAAGAAATAGGATCAAGAGCAAACCATGTGAGCACCTCATAGTGTGAAAGAACTCTGTCACTGCGCTGAGGTCCACCTCTCCCCACCCCTAGGCTGATCTGGCTTTTAGGACATTTGCCCTTGCTTTCTTAAAGGAACTCATGTGTGCTTCTGTGGTCTGTGGTCCCAAAAGTCTGTGGTACAAACAGGTGAATTAATGCAACGTTTCATGCATATCTCTCAGTGTCTACTACTTCATTCGTACAAAGAAAGAAAAAAAGTATAACTACTAGGAAGATAACCTTTATTCTATGCTATCAATATGAGATTTTTCTCTGGAAATCCAAGAGTACCCATTTATTAATCCGATTATTTGAAGATTGTCTTCCTATAAGTTTCTTGTTTTAGAGTTTCATACATCCATATAATTTTGATCAAATCTGCGTCCAATCCCTTCCCTACAATCCATCCCCTATCCCTTTCCACTCTCCCTCCCTACTTCATGGGCTTTTGTTTTAAAAACCCACAGTGTTCATGTCAAGCAGCTACTATGTACATGGGTATACTAGAGCATTTGGAGCCTTTCAGAAGCCATGTCCCTGAAGAAAAATGACTCTCTTACCCCAGCACCCATCAGTTGCCAGTAGCTCTCTTAGCTAGGGGTGGGATTTCATGACCCCTTCCCCTACCCATGTAGGATTTGGGTTAGTGGAGCTTTATAGTCTTGTGAATGTAGTCCCAGGTGCTGTGAGTTTACATGTGCTCCTGTATGTAGTAGCTCTGCCATGTAAAGCAATACTGTTTCCCTACAGATGTCCACTATCTTCGGCTCTTATTACAGAGTTTCTTCTCAATCTATCATGATGAACCCCAAACTTGTAGGGAGGAGATGTGATACAAATGTCCCATTTAGAGCAGAGCACTAAATTCTCTTATTCTCTGAATGTTGACCAGTTAGACATCTCTATATTAATCATCATCTACTGAAAGAAGGAAAGAAGAAAGAAAGAAAGAAAGAAAGAAAGAAAGAAAGAAAGAAAGAAAGAAAGAAAGAAAGAGGAAGAAAAAGAAAGGAAAGGAAAGGAAAGGAAAGGAAAGGAAAGGAAAGGAAAGGAAAGGAAAGGAAAGGAAAGGAAAGGAAAGGAAGAAACCCACAATGGGTGGTGCCATCCCTGGGCTGGTGGACCTGGGTTCTATAAGAGCAGGCTGAGCAAGCCAGGGGAAGCAAGCCAGTAAAGAACATCCCTCCATGGCCTCTGCATCAGCTCCTGCTTTCAGACCTGCTTGAGTTCCAGTCCTGACTTCCTTTAGTGTGGGAGTGTAAGCTGAATAAATCCTTTCCTACCCAACTTTTTTCTTGGTCATGATATTTTGTTCAGGAACAGAAAACCTGACTAAGACAGTGCTTAATCAAAGGAATACCTCCATGAGAAAGATGAAACTTCCCATTTTACATAAGGACGTGGGATCACATGCAATTGTATAATTTGTACAAGGCCCCATGGGTAATCTCTTGCCCAAATGGTACTAAGGTGCTTAATCTTAACGGTCAGTTTTATTAGGTCGAGCAGTGAGTGCATGGGGGATTGATAAATACTAATCAAAGGCTGTTGAAGGTATATCCATAGAATTATTAAGAGGGAAGACTAGTTCTGTATGCTGGGGCATCTAGATGGAATAAAAGGGGTAAAGGGAGAAAATGATAGAGTGCAGGCATCTCTCTTTCTCTGTCTAGCTGAGAGTGTGAGTAGCACTATTGCATGGACTGGGGTTCCAGACTGAATAGAATGGGGGAAGGCAGGGATGTAGCATCAATTTAGTATCAACCAAGAGAACTTGACTAGCATCCATGAAACCCTGGGTTTCTCTTGCATTGAGTTAAACCAGATGTGCTGGCACAGGCCCATAATTTTAGGATTTAAGAGGTAAAAACAAGATCAAAAGTTCAGAATTATCATTGACTACATACTGAGTTTGAGGCCAGCCTCAGATACATGAGACCCTATCTCAGATTTGGGGGGAGGGGTAAGAATGACCTGAACACCAACATTTTCCTTTCTCTGCCCCTTCACCTGCCCAGATGTGAGCAAGCTGGCTACCACCATGCCTTCCCACACATTATGAGATGATCCCCTTAAACTGACAGCCTAATAATACTTTCTTCTATAACCTGTTTTCAATTGGGCATTTGATCACAGTAACAACAAAAGAAACCAAAATATGGTGTCCACCGTGTCAGGCTGACGCCTCTAAAACTAGGAGCCAGAGATACATCTTCCCTCCTTTCGAATTGTTTTTCTCTAGCATTGTCACATTGACAGTACAACTAATAGGCAGGTTTATACTGACATTGTCTGTGTGGAGCAGGCGTGGCATATTCTTGTGTTGGTACTCCAGGCAGGGGCAGAATCATGCCAGGTTGTAAGCTGGAGAGCATCTAGGTTAGCCAGGGTGATCTCTTGGCCCTTCTACTACAGAAGCAGAAAAAGGGTGGGCAAGACCTATTGTGTGCTCCAAGATACAGATAGAGAAATGGTGCAAACCATTATTCTGTACATCTTAATTTTAAAAGGAAAGGAAAGAAAGGCTGCTATAAATTTGGAGTGAGAGAAGCAGTTTCTAATCAGAAAACCATGGGTGTATTTCAAGTACAAGTACCCAAAGATCAAAACTCACAGAAATATTTTAAGTACACCAGAAGCTCTATCTGAATTCTCAAGGGAGCAGTTGAGAAAAGGTGTAAATGCATATTTGGAAGCTTAGCTGCGTCATATACAGGAGATGTCTGTGTCCCTATATTCAGGATGAACACAAGATCAGGCATCTGCCTGCTGGGCCAACTGCAGCATCTGGTGCACATCCTGCCTTACCTATCTCTACTATTGTCTTAGGAAAACACAGAAAAGTAATTAGCTATCTATACTAATTGTGCCCATTCATTGTCCTCTATTTGTTTTATAATTAATACTTTGTTGTTGTTGTTTTGAAGCAATCAGAAGGGAAGGCATTGTAATTGGCCTGTACCTACAGAGTCTCCTCCTTTCTGAGTGTTGCTGTGGGGTTCTCTGACTCTTAGACATCCAGGCTCTAGCTTGTCCCAGTAGGGATGATTATCCTTAGCTTGGCAGCAGCAGGCTTGGTGGCAGCTGTGGCTGGGAGCACAAAGGCCATCTATGGGACATTAGGCATCAGCAGCATTCTCTAAACAGTTTATTGTCATGGCAGAAAATGGATGCATAAAACCATACCCCACTTCTCAGGGTGGGCCTGACATTAAATACCCTTTGCAGGGAAGAATGTCTAGGAAGGGAAGCTTATTGGCTAAGCCCTCTGGTCCTCTAGGCACCACAAGCATGGAGAACTCTGTTTTGGTCCTACATGACTATAGGACATATTTCTTTTATGTGAGAAGCCTGGCATGTATTCTAAGTCAGGAGTCTGGGAGGGAGCTGAGAATCACCTAAGATTCAGGTGTGTGCCCACAAATTCTCTGGGTTTTGACCAGCTCTACCTTACCAAACTTCCTGGCATGGTTTTACATCGTGTGTGTGTGTGTGTGTGTGTGTGTGTGTGTGTGTGTGTGTGTGTGTGTGTGTGTGTGTGTGTGTGTGTGTGTGTGTGTGTGTGTGTGTGTGTGTGTGTGTGTGTGTGTGTGTGTGTGTGTGTGTGTGTGTGTGTGTGTGTGTGTGTGTGTGTGTGTGTGTGTGTTTGTGTGTGTCTGTGTGTGTGTCTGTGTGTGTGTGGTGTGTCTGTGTGTCTACCCCTTCCTCTCTGCTGTTTTCTTCTAGTCTTTCTAGCCGTAACATTCTTGGGCTTTCTGATACTGAATCTCTGTACAGGTCTTATTTAAGCCCTAGCAAATCTGTTCCTCTACAGCCCAGCAGAGAGACTGAGATCCCTTAGGTGCTACTGTTCCAGACTTGACCATTAAAACTTCTGTATCTAGGAACTGCTTATTCTCTAAATAGACTCAACTAGGGGGTTCTTCAGGTACACAGCACCCCAGGAACTTGCCTTCCTAGGCAGGACACAAGCCAGAGGCAAGGAAAGATCTGTGTGTTTGTTTGTTGTTGGTTTGTTGGTTGGTTGGTTGGTTGGTTGGTTGGTTGGTTGGTTGGTTGGTTTTAACTCCCACCATTCCATCTCTGTGCTTCCTGCCTACCACTTCAGGCTGCAGTACTTTCATACAAGCCAGTATCCTGTCCTTAGCCTCTCCACAGGTGGCTTATTGTGTGAGAGATTCACCCCTAGATCTCTGCTTGGAACTCTTCAGGAACCTAAAATGCTAAATTGAGAAACAAAGGGAATCCCCCAAAGACTCAGGCTAATGCTACTCTCCTTCTTTAGGAGGAGGAAAAAAAATCACACATTTTGCTCAAAAGAAAAAATCCTAAGAATGGGTTTCTTCCTAGATGTCTGGCAGCTGACCACAATCCCTTCTTCAAGCTCTAACACAAATAGATTTCTCTCTGTAAGGCTCTCAAATTTGAAAGCTTGCCTCTGTGCAGGCCTCCCCAGTCTCCTGCCTAGCAGCCAGGTCCACTGTTTTCTTCACAGATATATGGATGCACTCACACTATGGATTGCTGCTTGTGTGTTCTCCTCTACTATAAGGAAGTCAGCACTCTGGCATGCATTGAGCACCTAGTATGATGTTCACAGTGTGGTCACTGTGGAGTGAATGAGTGAGTGAGTGCCTTTTCCTATTTGGAATGATGTTCATTGGCCTATATAATTTTATATATACATATCAGTTTTTAAGTAGTTGAGTCTTTGAGACAGAAAATAAAGGCCTTTTGGAAAAAAATATGGAAATCATATACACAGAGAGATAGATACAGAGACAGAGACAGAGAATTAAAATAGAGTCACCTTATAAAAGACAACAATGTCCCTATTAGACATAAGGACTAACAAATAAAAATCTCAGTGTCAGAAATAGGTTAATTCTTTTGGCATATAGTGTTTGTCTGTGACAATCCTTTGACCTTCTAACATTGCAGGCTATTGCACTGCTCCTGGTAACCCTCCAGAACTTGATGAATACCTTCCCTGTTGCTGAAGACACCATACAGTTGAGTCATAGAGAATGACAAAATCAATCTAGTACTCTCCTGGAAGCTTCATCTCCCCTGGTTTCCTCCCTTAGTGCCGGAAGGTGCTATGCATGCTATTGGAGGAGAAAAGGAATCATTCCAAGATGTGAACCTGGAAAGTGACAGTAATGACTAGCATGATAAGACATGCTCATTACTGTGATAGTGACATGAACATCATAGGAGTCTCCAATCTCCTTCTGGCTGAATTTAAGTCCACTTCACAAAATGAAATACCTGGCACCATATTGGACCAAGAACCTATATCTAGACAGTTCATAGTCCCTAGGGAGGCACCTATTGCTATTATGATATTTAATGGACACAGTATTAAACCAACTCCTAATAACATGTTACCGTACTCATAGATCATTGCATCTCCCAGCTCTCATCTGAGAAGCTTCTGTCCTTAATAGATGGTGATTTAACACAGTGACCTCCAATTGGCCAAGGTGCAGAGAACAAGAGACTGCAGAATGGTCAGCCATAAAAAGAGTATCTACATGTTCTTCCTATCATCTCCATGATTAAAGACTCATTGCGGGAGCCGTGCGTGGTGGCGCACGCCTTTAATCCCAGCACTCGGGAGGCAGAGGCAGGCGGATTTCTGAGTTCAAGGCCAGCCTGGTCTACAAAGCGAGTTCCAGGACAGCCAGGGCTATACAGAGAAACCCTGTCTCGAAAAACCAAAAAAAAAAAAAAAAAAAAGACTCATTGCGGGAAAGTGAGTGAGCAGAGGTGTAAGAGCCAAAGGTGGTGGAGGACTACCACCAAACATTATCTTCTAGATACAGCGGAGCAGCTGCACATATGGCTCACAGTGGGTGCAAAGCATGCACCAAACCTGTGTAAGTCTGATGAAACCTAATCTTAACATGGAGAAAGGAGTTGACACATCACCCCACCCTTAACTATGAAGCTGTTGGCAGTTGTTACCTGCTGGAGGAGAGAACATCAGTTTATTTGAAGAGTTATTATGCTCCAGTGGAAGATTACACATCCAAGAATATTTTGGCAGCAGAAATTGATCTTGATGGATTTTTTTCAAAAAGAGACATAAAGATAAACCCTTAGCCAGACTCACTAGAGGGCACACGGGCTGTATCCTAGTTAACAAAATCAGAAATGAAAAGGGGGGCATAACAAAATCATCTGGGGAAATCCAAAACACCATCAGATCCTACTTCAAAAGCCTATACTCAACACAACTGGGAAACCTGGATGAAATGGACAATAGACAGATACCAGGTACCAAAGTGAGGCTAAGAGAGAAACCATGGTAGTGCACATTACATACACTTGGCGAAATCAACTGAACATGATTTAAATCCACAATTAATAAATATTAATCAAAATGAAATAGTCAAATTGGGGGGGGGGGGAAGCTGGCAGAAGCTCCTAAGTACAAATACAGGTCATGGTATAACATGACCACAGGGCTGCTCACAGTGCCATGCCCTGCCCAGGAGCAGCCGGCTGTTTCCAGGTTCCTGTGAATTGGCTACTGTGATGTGTGTCAGCAGGATCTAGGAAGCCACCCAACTTCCGTAGACTCAGCTATGTGTGTGCAGCTCCTAATTCCAAAATTTATTTCTGGGGAGCACCTTTCAGAGGTTTGATTTCAAGAAGGAAGGAAACCATTCACAGCTGTCCTCCATTGCTGATGGCTGTTTGGGGCCCATCTCCATATGCTCATCTTTGGGTTGGTTGTTTGTTTCACTCTTACCCTGTGCCGTTACTTTCTTTCTTCTTTTTTGTCTTCAGTTTTTATTGGTTATTTTATTTATTTACATTTCAAATGTTAAAAGTCTAATTTTTTTTTGGTTTTTCGAATGTTAGCCCCCTTCCCAGTGTCCCCTCCACAAACCCCCTGTCCTACTTGAGCACCCTGGCATTTTCCTACCCTGGGTCATCAAGCCTCCACAGGACCAAGGGGCTCCCCTCCCAGTGATGCCTGATAAGGCAGTCCTCTGCTATATGTTCAGCTGGAGTCATGGGTCCCTCCATGTATACTCTTTGGTTGGTGGTTTAGTCCCTGGGACCTCTGGGGGTTCTGGTTGGTTGATATTGTTCTTCCTATGGGGTTGCAAAACCCCTTCAGTTCCTTCAGTCCTTGCCCTAACTTTTCCATTGAGTTATGACAGTTACACAATGCAGGTACTGGTAATCAGCTCTCTTTTTCTTGTTGTTCTTAAAGTATCAGGCAAGTCTAAGTTGCCTCACCTGCTTCCCACCAACTCATTTGCTATCTGTGAGGAATATAAGTATGTTGTGGATGCTGGGAGACTTTGTTTATATGAATGGAACAAAGCGTATGCATCAGTCCACATAACTTTGTATATTTCAAATAATTTTAATATATCATAAACCCCAGCACCTAGCTTGCTCTTGTCAAATTGCAGAGGAAAAAAAAAAAAAAAAAAAAACCTGAAACACTGGATTAATGAAGTCACCTAAATTTATATGTTGATAGATAATGGAAGCTGGGCTTGCAATTTATAATGGAGTCAGTGTCTTTGCTTCATGTAACAATTCTATGTCGAAGTCTTCACCTTAATATTAGGAGGTAAGGGCTGTGAAGGCAGTTAGGTCATGGAGGCAGAGCCCCAGTGAATGGAGTTAGTACTGTTATAATGTGCACCCTAAGCATTCCCCTGCCCCATTTATGCTGCAAAGGCTCAGGGAGAAGGCAGCATCTGTGAGCTAGAATGCAGGTGCTCACTACATATGTAAGCTCTAGTGTCCTGGTCTAAGGCTTCTACATGATAAGACTTCTCCATGACTCTGAAAAATGAATGTCTGCTATTTCAGTGACACATCCAGTGGTATTTTTGTTATAGTACTCGAGTGAGACAACCAATGGAGAGGAATGGGTGTGGAATATGTTGTTTCCACAGATGATTCTGTCAAAGAACCCAGACTGCCAGCACACATTCTTTATGAATACAGCTCACTTTCAATTTCTTTTAGGCTGTGTTGAGCAGAGCTCCTACCTGAAGTACAGTAGCTGTCTATCAAATGTTTGTGGGATTCATCTGTATGTGTTTACACACATAGATATAGCCATAGCAATTCGTGTGTGTGTGTGTGTGTGTGTGTGTGTGTGTGTGTGTGTAATCACCTAAGTTGGATTAGCACAGAGAAACCACCTGCCATTGTTGGAAAAGTATGTATATGATACCACTGTCTTTATATTCCTGAGTTCCTCCTTTACCACATTGCATATTAACAGTGTGACTGCCCACCTCATCCATCATTAGAACTTAGCAGGTCTGAATATTTGGGGCTTATCAAGGATATTACAGTAGCCATTTGAAATTCATACATGTGTTCTTCAAATATAAGTAATATATTTTTCTCTTTACAAGTTCACAGTTGCATGTTTTTATTTTAAAGGCTTTGTATTGATGGTTTCTCTATTTTTCTAAATGTTAATATTACATAGGTGGTTGTGGCTTTAAAAATTACAAGTGTTGCCTGGCATGATGGTGCATGCCTTTAATCCCAGCACTTGGGAGATAGAGGCAGGCGGATTTCTGAGTTCGAGGCCAGCCTGGTCTACAGAGTGAGTTCCAGGACATCCAGGGCTACACAGAGAAACCCTGTCTCAAACAAAACAAAACAAAACAAAAATTACAAATGACTGTCTCTTCCCTCCAACTTTTTGACTTAACAGGAATGAAATTTAAAAAGAAAGCTGGGGTTTTAAAACTGCCTAGGTTTTGTTTTTGTTTTTGTTTTGTTGTGTTTTTTTTCAGCTCAACATAAAATCTAGCCAGTATATTGTCTTTATTTCTTTTATACTTTTTTCACATTTTTATTAGATATTTTCTTTATTTATATTTCAAGTGCTATCCCATAAGTCCCCTATACCCTCCCCCTGCCCTGCTCCCCTACCCACCCACTCCTGCTTCTTGGCCCTGGCTTTCCCCTGTACTGGGGCATATAAAGATTGCTAGACCAAGGGGCCTTTCTTCCCAATAATGGCCAACTAGGCCATCTTCTAATACATATGCAGCTAGAGACATGAGCTCTGGGGGTTCTGATTAGTTCATATTGTTGTTCCATCTATAGGGTTGCATACCCCTACAGCTCTTGGGTACTCTCTCTAGCTCCTACATTGGGGACCCTGTGTCTTTTATACTTTTTAATCAAACTTTTTCCATGCCATCTACTTTAATCATGCTCTTCCCTCTCCCACAACTCCCCCCACCCCCGGGTTTCCCCAACCTGCCACATTGTCACAGTACTTTTCATTCTTTTTTCTTCTTCTTCTTCTTTTTATTTTTTATAATTAATTACTTTGGCTCCTCAATTCTTCCTCCACCTCTTTCATAAGATTCCCTGGGTTCTCCTAATGTTTGGCTAATGGGTCTTTGCATCTGTTTCTATCAGCTGCTGGGTAAAGTCTCCCAGAGGACAGCCATGTTAGGTTCCTGTCTGCATGTACAGGAAAGTATCATAAATAGTGACAGGGATGGGCTCTCTCTCATGCCATGGGTCCCAAGCTGGGCCTATCATTAGCTTGCCACTCCCTATATCTTCATCAGGACAGATTGCGGGTTGAAGACCTTGTACATCACTTTGCATTCCCATCCCTCCACTGGAAGATGTGCTGGAAGCTGTGGTATAAGCAATGCATTAGGGAGTCATCAGATGAAATCTGAGCATGCCTGAGACATGTCTGTTTATTAACGTTTCCTGTATTCACTGTGTCCTGGAATAAATACATACCTCCATTCTGCAGGCATTGAGAAGGTCCATAGAGTGAATGAAAGTACACCAGTGCCGACCAGCAATGCTAGGATGGCGGCAGAAGGTAGCATGCAGGTGAATTAATCAACACTCTAAGTATGTTTTTAATGAAAAGTTATGGAAGGTGAGAAGTTCACAGCTGAGATGTTGTCGCTGCGCCCGGTGGAGCTCTAGGCCGTAAGACAGAATGGAGGATCACTGCAAAGCAGGAGGGAGTCTGTCAGATTCTGAGTCTCATTAGAGGCTGGCTTGTCCTGTTGGACAGGCTTAAGGAGGTTACCAAGGGATATCTGCTTCAGGGGCTTCTAAGCCATGCCAGAGATTTGGGATTCTGTACAGTTATTAAGAAGATGAACTTGACCAGGCTGTGCTGGGGCTGGGGATAATACTCTCTCTACTTGGCCGTTTTAAGAGTTCCCTGTGGTGCTGTTTCACTGTATGAAGTGAGAAGAGACAGAATATTAGGGATGAGCAGTGGAGCTGAGTTCATAGTTGACTTGAAAGTAGAATTAATGGGCATCTTTGGTGATCTGTGTATAGGGTACAAAGAAAGAGAATGTGCCCACACACTGGAGCAATGACCTGAGCAATAGGTAGGTCCTCATGGTATTTGGTGGGAAGAGAGCGCTTGGCAGGTAGTTGTGAATAGATGTGGATTTGAGATTCAACTTAGTACTTCCATTTGGCATATTAACATTGACATAAGAAATGCATGTTTCAAGAAGAAGGAATACTTCATTCCTCCTTAGAATAGGGAACAAAATACCCATGGAAGGAGTTACAGAGACAAAGTTTGGAGCTAAAACGAAAGGATGGACCATCCAGAGACTACCCCACCCAGGGATCCATCCCAATCAGCCACCAAACCCAGACACTATTACATATGCCAGCAAGATTTTGCTGAAGGGAGCCTGATATAACTGTCTCATATGAGGCTAGGCCAGTGCCTGGCAAATACAGAAGTAGATGCTCATAGTCATCTATACGATGGAACACAGGGCCCCCAATGAAGAAGCTAGAGAAAGTACCCAAGGAGCTGAAGGGGTTTGCAACCCTATAGGTGAAACAACACTATGAACTAACCAGTACTCCCAGAGCTCATGTCTCTAGCTGCATATGTAGCAGAAGATGGCCTAGTCAGCCATCATTGGGAAGAGAGGCCCCTTGGTCTTGCAAACTTTATATGCCCCAATACAGGGGAACACCAGGGCCAAGAAGTGGGAATGGGTGGATAGGGGAGCAGGGTGGGGAGGAGGGTATAGGGAACTTTCAGGATAGCATTTGGAATGTAAATAAAGAATATATCTAATAAAAAATCATCATCATAATAATAAAAGAAATTAACAAGCTCAAACAGGAAAAAAAAGAAGAAAGAAATGCATGTTTGAACAATGCTGTCTCCAAAGCATAAGACATCCTCCTCAGCTCTCCAAGAATGCCCCTTTGATCCTTCAGTAACTATATACCCCTGCCACCTCTTCACCTCAAACCAGAGTGTTTCTGTCTATTCCTTAGTGTTTGCATTTAATCTGGTCAGGTTTCTTCTTTCTTATAGAATCCCTTAGTTTATTACTGTTGTTATTTTGTATGCTGGAGCTGCTAACATGGTACTTCAAAAGTCACGAGCAGTAGATCTTTGCTTCACTCTTGCCCAAAGGTTCTGAGTTCACTCTTTCATCTTTCAGCATGATGTTAGACATGGGGCTTACAAGGACACCTTTGCTTGGAGGGAGGGCCTTGTACTCTTAGTTTGTTGGCTGTTTTTAACAAAATAGAATAATAGGCTTCATCAGAGGCTTCCTTTGGTTTTCTTGATCTTTTGAGGTTGCTGTGCAAGGCTCTTTCCCTTGCTTGCATTCTCTTACCTTCCACTAATGCCATGCTAGTAGACTTTCCAATGTTAAACCAAGTTGATATCACTGCAGTAAGTCCAAGTTGGTCATGGCATGATATGTTGCTGCTTTGGTTTTCTCATGTCTGTGCTCCTGTAGGATATTGTTCTGGGTCTGTTTCCATGGGAGGACTTTGATGAAGATAAGAAGGGAAAACTGCCTTCCTAGAACATCTTGAATTATGCTCTTACTATACTGTGTGACAGTGTTTGTGGAGATTAATGCCATGTTTTCCTGCACCACTGGGAGAATATGTCAATGCTTGCATCTTTTCCTGTATCATCTTTTACTGTGTGGGAAGGAGTTTTGTTTCTCAACCAATTTATTTACTGGTTATGGTCTATTGAGATTTTCCATTTCCTTCTTGTTTGAGCTTTAGTAATTTGTTATTGTTTTTTGAACATTTGTATGTTTGTGGACATGTTCTTGTGTGTGCATGTGCTCATATGTGCAAGTACGCACTACACATGAATGTGTGGAGAACAGAGGACAACCTCTGGAATTTCTCAGGCATTATCTAATTTTTTGATTAAGTCATTGAGATCTGGTGAGATCTCTAGCACATACCACCATGCTTGACCTTTTATTTATTTTTGTTTTGTTTTGTTTTGTTTTGTTTTGTTTTGTTTTGTTTTGTTTTTGTTTTTCGAGACAGGGTTTCTCTGTGTAGCCCTGGCTGTCCTGGAACTCACTCTGTAGACCAGGCTGGTCTCAAACTCAGAAATCTGCCTGCCTCTGCCTCCCGAGTGCTGGGATTAAAGGCGTGCACCACCACGCCTGGCTTATTTTTAATGGGTAATGAATTGATCAATTTCATATCCTCATCCTTGGAAGACATGGACTTTACTCCCGTGCCATCTCCTCAACTCAATGTATGTATTCTTCAGCAATGTGTCATGTGACCTTTATTTGAGACAGGGTTTCACTATGTAGAGATAGCTGGTATAGAGCTCAGTATGTAGACCAGGATGAACTTAGATTTACAGAGATATACGTGTTTCTGCCTTCCCAATGCTAGGATTAAAGGCATAAGTAACCACACCTGGTCAGATATTATTTGACTTTGCACAAAATTGTTCATAATACCAAACAAAATACTTCCCACATCTGTTGGTTTTGGAATGGTGACTCATATTCCATTCATCCTCTTTGTAATTTCTCTCTTCTTTTCAATATCTGTGATATGTTGTGGTAATTCTTTTTGTTTTCCATGTCATCTGTTACTATTCTAAGCATTGTTTCTTTTGATCTACTTGTGTTGTATTTAGTTTTTTCATTTTCTAGTTTCTCAAGTGGGATCTTAACTTATGTATTTCATTCCTTGCTTACTTGATAGACATCATATTTATTGCTTTCAGTTTTAAACTCAGCACAATGTACAGTTAACATTTTGGTATGTAGTTCTGAGCTTGATACATGTCTGAGTTCATTCACTCATGACCACAGTTAGCATATAGACTAGTGTCATCACTCCACAAATGTCTGTCAACCAGGCACTTCATAAGCAATTCATTCTTTACTGGTAAACCTGATCTGTTCGGTATATCTGCATAGTTTTTGTTGTGGATGGAATCATAATATTCAATGTTATCCAGCCTACCTCTCTGTTCCTAAGGTAAACATCATGACCGAAAGCAACTTGGGGAAGAAAAAGGTTCATTTTCTTGTATAACAAGGCTAGAATAACCCAGAATAATACATTTCCTTGTATAACCCGGGTCTTCCCACATCAGTCAGCAGTGAAAAAAATTGTCCAGTCATGCCCCACAGACCAATGTGATGAAGGCAATCCCTCAATTAAGATTCTCCTTTCCTTAGTATTCTAAGTTAATATCAAATTAAAAAAACTAAATATGACTAGTGCATTGGGAGTGGCTTCTTTAATTCAGCACAGGATGTTTGGGCTTTATCTTTCTGAGAATCAATAACTCCTATCTTCTGTAAGAATCAAAATCTCATATCTTTGGGAGAATCAATAACTCATTTCTGCTGTAATTTGGATGTCAATGTCCTCTAACGGCCTGTATCCTAGAGGTCTGGTTCTCACCATGACATTACTAAAAGGTAGTGGGACTTTAAGAGCTGAGACCATGTGTGAGGTCTGTGAGTCACATGAGACATGATTTTGAAGAGGGTTTTGGGACTTTAGCCACTTTGCTCCCTTTTTTCAAGGTCCTGATTAGAAAGTGATTTATTTTGAACCACCACATGTTTCTACCATAATGGGCTGCCTTAACACAAGTTCAAAGCAATTCAAGCACTCAATCGTGAATGAAACCTTCAAACCCTGTGGCAGAATGTCCCTTTTCTCTTTATAAATAAGTCATATCCAGGGTGTTTTTAATTTAGAACTTACTAGCATAATTTATTGTTGTTGCTCAATAGTAAGCCACTGTATGCACATATCCCAGTTTATGCATTCATTTTTTGAAAGCTATTTAAGAGGCACCACTTGGGGATATGAATGTTCCTGTATAGATTTTCTCAAAAACTAACATTTCATTTCTCTCAAATCAATGAGACCACAGGATCACTGTGTAACTGTATGTTTAATGTTATAAAAAGCTGTTATGCTATTTCCCAAGTAGATTTCGAAGCTCTGTTGTTGGGCACATGCACATATTTGGTTGTTATGTCTTCTTGATTAATTGACTCTTTCATTGTTACATATGGTCTCTCTAATTCCTGGGACTCTCACCATTGTTCTAAAACCTACTATGTTTGATGTCCATGGTATATATTAATACAGCCGGTCCAGCATTGGTTTTATTGTTACTTCATGGCTCATCTTCACCATCATTTTCTTTTGACCTACCTATTTCATTATACATAAAAGTTATGCCATTGATTCTTTGTCTTTTGTACATACAATTCAAGAATCTATGCCTTTTAATCAGTTTGATTCAATTATTTATACTTTAATAGAATTTTTATTTGTTTATGTCTAAATGATACCCAAATCTTTTCTGATTTTCCAGTCTAACTTTTCTAAACTGTTTTGTTGTTTTTTTAAATGCAGGGTCTCTCTATGTAGTCCCAGCTATCTTGGAGCTTACTATGTAGACCAGGCTGGCCTCATACTCATGGAGATTTGCCTGCCTCTACCTCCCAAGTGCTCTGAATAAAGGCATTTTCTATTTTTGACTCTACCATCTTGTATAAACTTCATTTATTTCACAAGATATAGTATTTGTGCCAATTTCTCACTGTCCATGTAGGATTGATATTTTACTACATAATATGGAATTTAGAAAACTTCAGATTGTCTGCGACTCTTCACTTTACCTTCTCTATGTAGTAGATTTCTGCAGTAGTCTCTCCTGAACCCATGGAGGCTAGTCTTTGAACATGGCACTGTGGATAGTACTGCTTCCTAAATATACTGTTTATCTCTGTATGTGCATGATAAACTTTAATGTCTACATTAGACAGTAAGGAATAAACGTCAGTAACCATGAATAGAAGTTATAGCAAGACGCTGTAGTAACTGTTATATGAATTCGTGCTTTCTCTTCATCTTTCTAAATGTTTCATTGTACTTTTCTCACCCTTTTTCATGTGATACTACAAGGTTATAAAATGCCTACATCATTAGATGAAGCCCAGAGGCAGTGTGGCATAGTGTCAGGCAGATGCATATGGGTTATTGAACACCAACACTACTATAATCTAACCAGTAGATCCAATGTGATTACTAGGTAACTAAAGGGAAGATAATGTATACTTAGTGGATACTTTGAATGAAGGAATGACTAATATCCTAGGCAGATGGTGCAAGTAAGAATGGATGTAGTTTTTGTTTTGTTTTAAAAAACTTGGTTTTTTTTTTTTTAGTTCTATTAATATTTAATGGGATTTATCCAATAAGGCAGTTAAAATGTACCTGTGAAAATATATTATAATCATCTAGTTACAATTATAATTACATCATCATAAAAGACATGGAGGTTGGAATTTTCTCATTTTCTTAGGCTTTAATTCTTTAATAGCCATTCCTCTTCCTTCCTTGAGGCCAAGTGACAAAATTGGGATACAGTTTTAAATGTATGAATTGTTACTAAGAAATCTATATTTAGTTGTTTTAGACTATAGTTGATTGTGGGTAACAGAAAGTAAGACTCTACTAAAACTACCCTCAGATACTATTACCATTGTACTTACAACCACATATATTTAATGGAAATGATAAGGAGAACCTGATATTACCTACAGTATACCATTTATGCCACTGCCTAAAGCTACAGGCTTCCCTTTCCCTTCCTGCCTGCCTAAGGAACTTCTGGTAACACTTATTCTAGAGCAGTTCCAGTGACTCATTTTCCCAATTCCTTTGTCCAAGAAGGCCTTTATCTCATCTCCATTACTGAAATTCTTACCCATGTGCAAAATTTTACATTAGATCCTGTTCTTATCCTTTTAGACCTGTGGTTGGGTTTAGATGGTCCCCACTGTGTATGTGCAGCAGTCTTTTCTGGCCACTCTCCGAACTTCTTCTGCCTTGTCTTGGTTTCTCAGCTGTTTGTTGTAGTTTGTCTGAGACTGAGGCTTTTTCCGTCCTGCTGGGGGATGGTTCTCTGAAGCTCTGGCCTCTGTAAGCTTGTCTCTCATTCAGTTTATGAATGGTATAATGGTTCCTCACATATGTTTGCAGCAGATCCCCACCCCTCTCCTGGGAACTCCATGCTCTGCTCTTCAATCCTCTGAGAGTTTGGGTCCCTAATGTTTGTAATCTCCTTACAGCTTGGATTTTGATGTTTCCTGCTTTCCACTCATGTCCACTTGGGTCTCTGCCCTTCCTCAGCCATCTTTGTTGCCAGGTAACACATGCAGTGAATTATGCTTTTTATGCACTGTGATGTTTTCTGTAGAACTTTACTTTAACTCTTTCTGCTTTGTTTTATTGTTGCTCTCACTGTTTGTCTCAAGACAGGCTCTCACTGTGTATCTGTGGCTGGCTTTAAACAAGTGTCATTCTCTCACAGGTTGAAATTACTGGCATGTGCCATCATGTGAAGTTTTTATTTGATTCTTATTTATATTTTGTACCTTTTCTGAGAATTTAATTAAGTCTTCTCAATGTGGTTTTCCTTTTGCCTTATACTACCAATATCTCTTTTTTGTCTCAGGTGATTTTTGTTGGCCTGTAATTTTTCTTTTTTCTTTGTTTTTATTAGATATTTTCTTTATTTACATTTCAAATGTTATCCCCTTTCCTGGTTTCCTCTCTGAAAACCTCCTATGTCCTCCTCCCTCACTCTGTTCACCAACCTACCCACTCCTGCTTCCTGGCCCTGGCATTCCCCTATACTGGGGCATATAACTTTCACAGGACCAAGGGCCTCTCCTCCCATAGATGAACAACTAGGCCATCCTCTCCTACATATGCAGCTAGAGCCATGAGTCCCACCATGTGTTTTCTTTGGTTGGTGGTTTAGTCCCTGGAGGCTCTGGGAGTTTTTGAGAGATGTTGGGGGTCCAGGTTAGTCCTATGGAGTAGCCCTCCTCCTCAGCTTCTTCCAGCTTTTCCCTAATTCAACCACAGAGGTCCCTGGCTTCTATCCAATGGTTGGGTGTAAGTATTTGTGTCTGACTCTTTCAGTTGCTTGTTTTGGCTTCTCAGAGGGCAGCCATGCTAGGCTCTTGTCTGTAAGCACACCATAGCATCAGGCCTTGGAGCCTCCCTTTGAGCTGGATCCCAATTTGTACTGGTCACTAGACCTCCTTTCCCTCAGTCTTTTCTCCATTTTTGTCACTGCAATTCTTTTAGACAGAAACAATTCTGGGTCGGAGTTTTTGACTGGGATGGCAATCCCATCCCTCCACTTGATGCCTGACTTTCTACTGGAGGTGGACTCTACAAGTTCCCTCTCCCCACTGTAGGACATTTTATCTAAGGTTCCTCCCTCTGAGTTCTGTGCATCTCTCACCTCCCAGGTCTCTGGAGATCCCCAATATCTCTCAGACACTGAGCCATCAACCAGGCAGCATACACATAGTTGATATTAGGCCCCAAACACATGTATAGCAGAGAACTGCCGGGTCTGGCCTCAGTAAGAGAAGATGCACCTAACCCTAGAGACTTGAGGTCCCGGGAAATGGGGAGGCCTGGCAGGGTGGGGTTGGGTGGGGAGTGGGGACATCTTCTTGGAGATAGGGAGGAGGAGTGGGATGAGAAACTGTTGGAGGGCAGACCAGGAGTGGGATAATGATGGACTCCAAAAAAAGATTAGATAATAATAATAATAATAATAATAATAATAATAATAATAATTTTTAAAAACTCACTGAGTTCTTATTCAGTGGTATAACATTTGCCTAGTATGTATAAGAGTCTGTCTTTGAGTTGCAGCATTGCAAAACTACATAAACAAATTACATTTAAATTAATAAATACTGAAATATAGTATATTCAAAGTACAGACAACTGATGAAACAGAAAAAAATCAAATACATAAGAAAAAAGAATTAGCCGGGCAGTGGTGGCTCATGCCTTTAATCCCAGCGCTTGGGAGGCAGAGGCAGGTGGATTTCTGAGTTTGAGGCCAGCCTGATCTGCAGAGTGAGTTCCAGGACAGCCAGGGCTACACAGAGAAACCCTCCCTGTCTGAAAGAAAGAAAGAAAGAAAGAAAGAAAGAAAGAAAGAAAGAAAGAAAGAAAGAAAGAAAGAAAGAAACCTATAACACCATATTAAAATGGCAACTGATTAACTCTGTAACCAAAAGACAAAAAGAAAAAGCCGGGGCTAGTGAGATGGCTCAGCGGGTAAGAGCACCTGACTGCTCTCCCGAAGGTGATAAGTTCAAATCCCAGCAACCACATGGTGGCTCACAACCATCTGATCTGGCTCCCTCTTCTGGAGTGTCTGAAAACAGCTACAGTGTACTTACGTATAATAAATAAAATAAATTTATAAAAAAAAAAAAAGAAAAAGCCAATTACAGCTTCAGTATACTTAAAGAAGTTTACTGTCCACATGAACTTCTATAATAATGAAAATGCCTTTCAAGGATGTGGGAGAGTTGTTTCAATACAATTGCATATGTATATATTAAAACAACCTCCAAAATTAGGAAATTAATTAATTAATATATTTTTCTTATCTCTTATAGTCTCTGTGTGATATCTAGGCATGGAAAGCTAGTACTGTGCTGTTATTACTACTGTAATTATAAATAAAAAGAACAGCTGGAGCTGGAGTATTAAGGAGGAAGAGAAGGGTGGAGATAAGTAGATGGAAAAAATGAAATAGAAAATAGTCACTGTGGTGGTTTGAATATGTTTGGCCCACAGGAAATGGCACTATTGGGAGGTATGGTCCTGCTGGAGTAGGTGTGGCCTTTTTGAAGGAAGTGTGTTACTATGTAGTTGAACTTTGAGGTCCTATGTTCAAGCTCCACCCAGTGCATAAGAGAGTCTCCTCCTGGCTACCCAAAGAATAGAGGCCTCTCCTGGTTGCTTTGAGTTCAAGATGTGGAACTCTCAGCTCTTCCTCCAGCACCATGTCTAACTGCCTGCTGCTGCCCTTCCTACCATGATGATGATGGACTGAACCTCTGAAACTGTAAGCCAGCCCCAATTAAATGTTTGCCTTTATAAGAAAAAAAAATGGAGGGTTATTTTTTTTTGTTTTGTTTTGTTTTTTTAATGTTTGTATGAAAAGTAGTTTGGGCTGAACTTCTGGCATGTTGAATCCAGAAGACCATTTTATTATCCAAGGAGGCCATAATCTATGACTCCAAGTGGATGCCTAAAGCTAGAAATAATCCTGACTCCTGTGGGGAATATACTTTTTCTTATGCATATATATCTACAATAACTTTAAAGTTAGGCACAGGTCTCAATTAGCAATAACCACTCATAACACAATGGAGCACTTGTAATAATATACTATAATACATTAATACAATAAAGTCCCTTTCACACTGTCACCATCACAGCTACAGTTCTTTATGGCCATTTTCAAGTAATTCATTGTATCTGGATGATGACGTAGGCAAGTCAGAAAGCAAAGAGAAGCCATTACCTGCTTCCTTTCATTCAAAAGGTGAACCTTTTCAACAAGGACAGTCAGCTATCAAACACTGATGCTGCTGAGGTCTATTATCAGAAATTGTAAGGATTTAAAAAAAATGTGTGTTGTCCCAGCTACCTGCTCAACCATGGTTAGCTAAGACTGAAACAAAAATAGTGCCAGTGTATGCAGTTGCTCATTTTATCACACACTCAGCCTATGCTGGTTCAGGCTTCAAGTTCTGACCCTTAGGATACAGTTCCAGTGTCTCATTGGTTTTCAGAGCCTTTTCACTGCTGTTGGGTCTTGGCCACCAGAGACAAGCTTGAGCTCATAGCTGAATTACCAAAGAATTCAGTGTTCTTTCTAATGCTAGATTCATGGGTGCCCAGCTCTGCAGTGAGCCAGAAGCTAACACATTGTGTTGTGTGATCACAGGACTGCATCCTTGAATTCTTTCTTCTTATAATCGCCTGCTACTTCCTTTCATTGACCTGTGACAGCTAGAATTTGGGATGGGGTGCAGCTCAGTAGTAAAGCACTTTCCTACTATGTGTATTACAAACACACACACACAAACACACACACACAAACACACACACACACACACACAGATGGTGGGCAGAGGGGAGAGACTTTGTTGAAAGTACTGATCAGTCTAAGAGTCTATCTTTAGGATCTCTTGTGTATAGCAACATGATTTGACTGCCATTCCTATTCATATCCTTCTTATTTCCTTCTTTTGTTTTATTGCTCTAACTAAAACTTTAAGGACTAAAGTGTGTTCACTTTACAGAGAAAGTAGACACTCCCAAATTTTTGTTTCTGGTTTTAATGTAGTGTCTACAGTTTTCCTCCATTTATGATGTTGTTGGCTATGGGTTTGTCAAATAGAGCCTTTATTAATGTTAAAGTAGGTTCCTTCCAGTTCTAGTTTATCTAGGGCTTTAGCCATGGAGGAGTGTTTGATTTTTGTCAATGGAGTTGGCAATGTGAATTCTGTCCCTAAATCCATTTGTATGGTTTATTGTACTTATTGTTTTATATGTGTTGACTTCTCCCTGCCTCTCTGGAATAGGTCCTATGTGATTGTGGCAAATGATCTTTTTGGTGTGTTCTGGTGTTTGGTTTTGAAAGTATTTTGTTGAGAATACCTGTAGGTATCTGTTAGAGTCACTTGGTCTCAAATGTTTCTCTGTTTATATTTTGTTTTGATTACATGTCTGTTGGTGAAAGTGATGTATTGAGGTCATCTACTATTACTGTATTGTGGTTAATCTGGATATAAATGTCTGAGAGAATTTATTTTATGAAGTTGGGTACTCCTGAGTTTTGTGTGAATATATTTAGAATTGCTGAATTGTTCCTTTGATCAGAGTGAAGTGACTGTATTATCTCTGCTGATTAGTTTTGGCCAAAAGTCTATTAGAATAGCGATGTCTGCTTGTCTCTCTGTCCAATTTGCATGATTCTTTTCATCCCTTCACTGTAAGATAATATCTACAAAAAGTTAGCTGTATCTTTTTCTTATGTTTGAGAAATTTTCTTGTGTGACTTTACTGAACATATTTACTATGCCTTTGAGTTGGAATTCTACTTTTGCTATGCCCAAAATTTATAGACTTTGTTATTTCATGGTGTTCCAAACTTCCTGAATATTTTGTTCATGTACTTGTAAAGATTTCTTACTTCCTTTGAATGATCTACTTGATCTACCTTCTCTGCAAGCCCCGAAATTCTGTTTTCTACAAAATCTGCTTTGATGGTTAGGCTTTGTATTAGGTTATTTATTAGACTGATTTAGTTCTTCATTTACAGTCACTTCAGTGTGAATTCTCTTGTGTAGTTCTGTTCCCTTTTTTAATTTATATTTTAAATTCATTACTTTTAATTTTTAATTTTATTATTGAGGCCTTACCATCAGCTTGGGGAGAGCAACCAAAAACCTTGGCAATAGCCTGAGTTCTTTGGGGGTGGGGGTGGGGGTTCCATGGAGCCATTTTGTCAATAATTACATTAGATGTAACCTGTTCCTGGCACTGGAGATTTCACTTGGGAATAAGAGATGTCTAGATAGGGTGTGGACTCCCCTGTTATTTGGTGAGTACATTTACATTTCATTCATACACAAACACATATTTAAATATATAAAGTATGTTTATATATACATATATAAGTTGTGTGTGTGTGTGTATATATATATATATATATATATATATATGTATGTGTGTGCTTGTGTATATAAACACACACACACTCTTTAGTGTTAGATGTCCTTCCCTGTATACTCTCCCTTATCTCTTTTCCCCTCCTCGTCTCCATTCTCCTCTTCTAGTCCTCTGTCCCATTTCTGTAATTATATATTCTATTTCCCCTTCCTTGGGAGTTCCTTCCCTTCTCACTAGATCCTTCCTCTATACCTAACTTCTGTGGTTATTCAGATAAAAGTATGCCTATCTATTAAAGGCTTAAAACCTAAAGGCTTAAATCCATATATAACTGAATACATACCACTTTTGTCATTTTGGATCTTGGCTACCTCTTCGGAATAATTTTTTCCTAGTTCTATCCATTTGCCTGCAAATTTCATGATGAATTTTTAAAAAAACAACTGAGCAATACTATATATCCATTCCTCTGTTGCAAGACATTTATGTTGTTTTCAGTTTCTAGCTATTTTGAATAGAGCAGCAATGAGCAGGTTTGAGCCAAGTATCTCTGTGGTAGAATGAAATACCCTTTGGTTATAGCTAGATCTTGAGGTAGATCGATTCCCATCTTCCTGGGGAACCACCACATTTATTTCCATAAGGCTGTATGAGTTTGCACTCCCATCATCTTACTCCACATCCTCATCAGCATGAGCTGTCACTTGGGTTATTGAATTTAGCCATTCTGACAGGCGTAGGATGGAGTCTCAAAGTAGTTTTGATTTGCATTTCTCTGATGGCTAAGGATGTTGAACATTTCTATAAGGATTTCTTAACCATTTGTATTTCTGCTTTTGAGAACTTTGTGTGTGTGTGTGTGTGTATGTGTGTGTGTGTGTGTGTATACAAATTTTAGTTGGGTTATTATGTCTAGTTCTTATATTTTAGAGATTACAGTAAGAATTTTTGTTTCTTTAAAAATACAAAAATATTGTAAGAATTTGTTTTTATTTTAAACCCAGGAGTGGGATATGGGGCTGCTTCAGATTGTCCACAGCAACTGACTATGATTTACCTCATGCTGTAGCAAGGGTGTGATTTTGCCAACAGCAGATAGTTTCTCTTGTGGTGTGGTGTTTGGAATTCTGGGGACTTTTCAGAGGGCATAAAAATGCTAGGGTCCCAAGAGGAGCTATTGGTAGGTTGTTAGTTCGTTTGCAATTTTGTTGGTTGCTGTTAGTTGCAGTTTTTTAAGTAGTCATGCACAAAGAAGAAACAACTACAAGAAGAAATTAGGTATCTTGATGTTGAAGAACATACTTGCCCCCAAGGAACTAAAAACCCCTAATCAACAGGAAGTAATCTAACACTAAGGATGCCTCTTATCCTTTTATGCCATTTATCCTTTTTTTCCTCCTATCTAGTGTTAGGTGGTTGAAATGGTGGAAGAAAACACACATAGTAGCTAAAAGTCCAGCTACAATATATTAACCATCAGTCAAATGTGTAAATCAGTAAAGATCTTTTCCCATTCTGTAGCCTACTGCTTTGTATAGATGATGTCCCTTTTGACATATAGGTAGTCAGTTTCATGACTTGCCATCTAATAATTTTTCTTCTTAGTGACTATGCTGTAGGTGTCTTGTTTAGAAAGTTTCTCCAGTGTCAATGAGTTCAAGACTATTTCTCACTCTCTCTTCTATCAGATTCAGGATATCTGACATCATATTTATGTTTTTAATGCATTGGAGCTGAGTTTTGTGCGCAGTGATGAATGTGGATATATTTTTATTCTACTACATGCAGCCATCCAATGTGACAGCACCATTTTTTGAAGATAGTTCGGTTAGAAGCCTCTAACTGGTGATCCCCCTGCCTCAGCCTTCCAAGTGTTAGCATTACCAATATATTCTTTATTTCTTATTTTACTGTTTTAACCTCTTTCTGTTTTCCTTCTTTCTTCTACATTTGGTCTTGATTTGTTTATTTTTCATATATACTTAAGGTGAAAGTTGCTTATTGACTTCAAGCTTTGGAGTTTTTCCTATATGTATTTTAAATCTATGAATTTCTTTCTGAGCACAATTGAGCTATATTTTCAAAACTTTACATTTTATTGTCTTTATGTTTAGATTATTTTATATTTTCTTGTGCTTCCTCCTTTTAGCTCAGGAACTACGTACATGTGTGTTATTTAGTTTCTGAGTATATGGAACTTTTCTTTATAGTTTATTTTTGGTCATTGCAGTCCAATCCCACCACGATGGTGTCAGATGACATCTACCATATTGTGTCAGCATTTAAAGGGGTTGAGATGTTCTTAAGGCTCAATATACAGCCTGTTCAAAATGAGAAGAGGGCTATTGCTTAGAAGGAGAGCACTTGCCTGCTGTGTTTGAAACCTGAACCTTGTTCCCTAAACCTACTGTTTTAATCTAGTATTCCTCTTTCAGAAAACAGTGGCTGGCTTGTCACCCCTATCTACTATATTTTTGTTTCTGTTTTATTTGCCACCAGTTTTTATTATTGTCTTCTGATTTCCTGTGTTGATTTCCTCCTTTTGAGTTTAATTATTTATTTTTAACAGTTTCTTACCTGTATTTCACAAATTGTTATTTTCTTCATCACCCCAAGATGACCTTCTATCCCCTGCCCATTTATATAAGCCCTTTTCTTTTCCCCAAATAGTGTCTGTGTGACTGCACATTTGCATGTGTACCAGTCTCATGTCTTGTGTTCATGGTGGTTACAGCCATGCCATATCTATCAGAGACCCATTGCTTGGCTGCTACAATCACCGGGCAGTAGTTGTTCTTGTCTGTTTTGTTCAGTTGTCCCACTGCCTGTATAACAGCCTTAGCTTCTGATGTTAGCAAGGGTTGTTTCTAGTTGTTTTGCTGTATATGTTAAATCTTCTAACCATATGGAAACCTGAAGGTAATCTTTTACTTTGATGAGAAGATTCAGAGAGCATACTTTGTATGTTCTTATCCTTTGAACACTTTAAAATGATGATATGTCTCAAGGTATAATGTTCCATTTGTTAAAATATTTTGGAGGGTCTGGAGAGATGGCTCAGATGGGGCAAGTGCTTGCTTCATAAGCAAGAGGTTCTTAGTTTCAAACTACAACACAGCTGTATATGGTGGTATGTGTCTGTAGCCCCAGAATGGAGGAGGGTGTCAGGGATGGGAAACTCTTGGAAGCCAGACAGTCTAGCTGAAACAGTGAGCTCCTATATCATTGAGAGACCCTGTCTCGGAAAGTAAGGTGGAAAGGAAAAGAGGAAGTCATCTGATGTTAACCTTTTGCCTCCACTTGTGCACACACGTACACATAGATGCACACAAAACATACACCCACAGTTGTAATCTGAAGCTCTTGTGACATGATTCAATTTGTATCAAGGGAACTGCTTTCAGTGATATGATCAAATCTGGTTTTTCTACATAGGGTTCTTTGCATCCCTAGTAGACATCTGCTGCATCAGAGTCCATTCTGTCAGCTATTAAGGAGTGACAGCAGTTTCCACTGGCTGAAGTTACCTGTCTCTATACCATTTGCATCCTTTCTGTTTCATGTTTTAGATGTCTTGCAACCAGTCTACAGTTGAATTTTGCACTCACTTGCCAACCTGCTGCTTTTAACTGGAGCATCTGTCTCTTTGCATTTAATTAGTGTCCTATTTGAGTTTACATTCAGCCATCTCATTAAGTACTTTCTCATTAAGTATGTCTTACCTCTTCTGATTCTTTTTCCTCTTTCCTACTTCATTTTAAAAGATTTTTTTTCTAATGCTCAACATCCTTAATCATCAGGGAAATGCAGATCAAAACAACCCTGAGATTCCACCTCACACCAGTAAGAATGGCTAAGATCAAAAACTCAGGTGACAACAGATGCTGGCGTGGATGTGGAGAAAGGGGAACACTCCTTCATTGTTGGTGGGAATGCAAGCTGGTTCAACCACTCTGGAAATCAGTCTGGCGGTTNAAAAAAAAAAAAAAAGATTTTTTTTCTAAACTTGAGTTTTCAACATACATCCAGAATCTTGCCTCTTTTCATCATCACCCTGCTACCATCCCTTGGACCCTTCTCCTCCTCCCTGAGGATGAGACAGAGGCCTCCTGAGTCATCTCATAGCTCCTCTCCTTCCTCCTACTTCCCACCTCCCCCCACTCCAGCCATCTGCACACAGAACAGCAGCCAAAGAGAGTCTCTAGGCATGCAAGCTCCACTACCTTAGCTAGTAAGTCTGTAGTGATTCCTGGGTACACACAGAGGGGAAGCCATTATTATGGAGCTTCCTGTGTCTCGGGGCATCAGTTATGGCCACCTCTATATCATACACTTTCCTTCAGATACACATACCCACTTGTAGGTCCTCAGCCTAAGTGGCTCTTCCCCAAGGTTCCTGCGCCGGCTCGCTTCCTTCTCCCTTTGGTTACAGACTGTGGACATAAAGCACAGCCCTTGCTCCTAAAGGAGTTAGAGTTTCTTCTGAGTCAATGTGAATGACCATTGCCTGTAAGCACAGACTCTGGTTTTTTTCTGAATGGCATGGTCCATCATGGTTGTGACTGCATAAGAGGTCTCATTAGTCAGAGAACAATTACAAGTCAATGTGTTTACCGAGTGTATTGGTGGGCATATCCAGGATATGAGTCACAGCGGAGTGGGAAATGTCTGCTAGGCTTCAGATGCTATCTGGTGACATTCTTTCTTACCTGTGGGTTAATGTTAGCTAGTAGCCTGCTAGTTAAATATACTCCAAAGTTGTTGCCTGACATCGAGGAAGATGCTAGGTCAGATACTCAGGTGGGTGATAAATAGTTATTTAGGGAATGAAAGATAATCCCAAATGACTGTGGCTGTCAATCTATACCATTCCAACTGAGTCCTAATCTGTCCTCGGTCTGCAGAGTACAGATGTGGCTTTTTCAGGGACCTTCATCTTAAAAGAAGCATTTTCTCAGTGAGACCTGCTCTGAATGTTTTCCTACATCCTCAGCTCTCCCTCTGCCCTCTGCTTACATTGTTAAGCACAGTGCCCAGCCATCTTCTGCATCCTGTGCAGGGAATGAAGTGTGGGAATGCTGGCGTGTGTGCCATGGGCATAGAAGAAGCCCCATGGAACTCTGCTTCTTCTGCCCACCGGTGGATCCTCATGGATCCCCAGAAGGCCCGCCCATAGGAGATGTTCCAGTGCTGTTGTTAAACAGATGTGGGGCTTTTTAGTTGCCTTTTGTAATGTGGGAAGGACACACACAGTTATCTTAACATTGCCCTAGAAATGACAACACTGAGTATTTAATTAATAAAAAGGCTAAAGGTTGCTGGCATTGCTATTTTCTTCTCGATTTTGTTTTGTTTTCTTTTACCTTGAAAAGTGGAGCAAGACTAGACATTTGGTTGGTCTCTGTGACGACACTCAATTCAGGAATCTCAGTATTGAACTGCATGACTTTGCAGACTGAAAGCTATTACAACTCAAGTTGTAATCTTTACAGAAACTGACCAAGCTGCAGGCAGTTATCAGCTTCCCATGTTGGCCCCAAGTGCTTAGTGGTTTAGAGAGTTCTCAAGCCACTTGATCCAGAGCACTTGACATAAAAGTGCCTTGTGCTGATAACTCATGCCCCAGAACCTTCCAGAATCCATCCAGAAATTACTGAGTCAAATCCTGCAGCTCCCAGGAATGTAGCTGTTTCTAAAGTCCCTCCTGGCATACTCTGTTTTCCCTAGAGACCACCTTACTTAGTTGCTGCTCCCAGACAGGGTAGCATTTAAGGGAGTCTAGAATCCACACTGGAGCAGGTTGCTTTGGAGGAGCCTCGGGGGCCACCTAGAGGAGTAATTGGAATAGTCTTACAAATGGAACGCTATTTATAGACTGTGACTCTGTCCTGAGTGAATGCAAGCCACTGCATTTATTATTGCTTGCATTCTCCTGAACCAAAGAGGCTGCAGCTTCTGGATTTCCCATGGACAGGCAACAGGTACCTCAGTGGACAGGCCCAGGAAACATCACCATGTGGGGTCCAGGTACTGGATTTCTGCCTCCCAAGGCAATTCACAGCACCAGCCAGCTAGTATAACTGATCTCAGAGGAAAGCTGTTGCAACAGATGGTCCTCCTGGACTGTGGGAGCTAGGGATCCTGCCCTGCTCCGTTGCAATGCCTTAGCTCAGAGCACATGAGGCAATGGCTTTCTTTCTCTTCTCTGAGTGTCTTTGCTTCCCAACTACAGAGGGTGAGGGTGGTTGAAGCTACTCCCTCTATGCTGACCAGGTGTGTGCTCTTCTTTCCACCAAACTTCTCACTTCTCAATACTGCCAGGATGCTAGTTATACAGATAGAAGGTATGGACCCTGATTCCTTTGAATGGTATACCATTCACTGTGAGCTCCTTTCTCCTGGCTTTCAGCCCTCTTACTTCAGCCCTATTCCCCTGCACAGCTGCAAGATGCTCCACATCTGGGGTCTTAATAGCTCTTGCTTGTCCCCTCCCTGAAACAATAGATCCACTTGATTTCCCTGAAAAACCATTACCTTTTAAAAAAATTATTTCAATATTTTACACACACACACACACACACACACACACACACACACACACACATATATATATATATATATATATATATATATATATATATATACTTTATATCCAGCTTACTGTCCCACTCCCTGTCACCCCCCTTTCCATAATTATTCCCTCCATACTCCCTCCCCTTCTCCTCTGAACAGGTGTTGCCCCTCCTGGATATACCCCCACCATGGCACTTTAATTCTCAGCAAAGTTAGGTGCTTCCTCTCCTATTGAGGCCAGACAAGGCAGCCCAGCTAGAAGAACACATCCCACAGACAGGCAACAGCTTTTGGGATAGCCCCCTTCCCAGTTGTTTGGGACTCACATGAAGACCAAGCTACGCATCTGGTACAAATGAGCAGGGAGGCCTAGGTCCAGCCATGTATGTTCTTTGGTTGGTGGTTCAGACTCTGAGAGCTCCAAGGATCCAGGTTAGTTGACTCTGTTGGTCTTCCTGTGGAGTTCCTATCTCCTTTGGGGTCTTATATCCTTCCCCCTATTCTTCCATAAAAGTTCCCAAGCTCCATCCACTCTTTGGCAGTAGGTGTCTTTCTGAGTCATCTGCTGGGTCGAGCCTCTCAGAGGATATCATGCTCCTGTCTGCAAGCATAACAGAGTATCATTAATAGTGTTGGGGACTGGTGCTTGCCCATAGATTGGGTCTCAAGTTGGGCCTGGAAAACTGTTACCTTTTACCAAAATGCTTGGTTAGCTGTTGTCACAAAGATAATAAAGTTTTTCTATCCAGCAAAGTGAGTTTTAAAACATTAAAAATGCTATTCATTTTATGCTATCCTGCACTAATATTATACACAAATGCCAGCTTCACCTGTGCTTATGTATATAAATAAGAATTGGATCATGCTCTTGCCTTTTCTCTATACATGCCACACTGAAGGTCCCTTAGTAAACTGCATAGCTGCACACAGCACAACATCCTTCCACATCAACAAGTCGGGGCCAATCTACTTGCAAATGCCTTTAACACATATGAATATACCCAGTTTACCCAAATATTCCTCCATTGGAAAGCATTATGGTCTTCCCTAGATCCTCTTACTTCAAAATCTCTACATTAAATACCATTGAACATCCCCAAACACACTAATGCTTCTATTTCAATATGATATATTTCTCTAAGTGAAACCACTGAGTCAACAAATGCTTATGTTTTAAATTTGAATAGCTCAGCCACACTGAAAATGCAGGCATCTTGTGTCAGTCTATAAAAATGTTCTGCAATGACTGCTGAGTTGCTTCTTGTGACCAAGTCTGAGGAGGATGTAGCTGTCTGACCCTTCTTTCTGTGTCCCTGTCTTCTGCCAGGTTTTTCTTGGTCCATTTTCCTAGGTCTAACCAGTTTATGGCAGTTCTCTGCTAGAATGCTTCTTAGTACTGTAGCTGTCTCTATATTCCATCTATTTTTAAGTAGGTTAATGTCTTTTTACTTTGTTTATGTGTTTTGCCACATTGCCTAACGCTGATGGGTTAGTTTTTGTTTTATCTTATTTTTCCATGCTCCAAAAACATGTTTGTTTCCTCATGAGAGACAGAAATGGAATGGATCCTGGATAGGAGCAGAGGTGTGGAGGGAGAAGAAACTAGAATCGGGATATATTGTTTGAGGGAAAGCATGTGTGATGTACTCCTTCCTGCAGTGAGTGGTGCTCACCTTGGCCTGACTGTCGGGTGGCCTTCAGGCAGCCTCTGCCCACCTGGGTCAGAAGAGCTGGGTGCAGTCGCATTTCTGTTGACATGTTTGTTTCTTCCACCTGTGGCTGAAATGAGTTGTGACTTTTTTGCTATCAAAGTTACTGCTTCAGAACACTCCAGTAGCATCTTGTCTGTAGTTCATCATCAAAGAAATAGGGGTTTTTGTAGAACCTTGATAACAGCCCCACACATGCTAGACACTAGAGACCCTAGTGATGTGGAAAGTACAGATGGGCTGAGAGAGAGAGAGCAGACCCTTTCTGGGAGATTTAGTTTTGATCTCTACCTCTTAATGGAACTGATGATACACTGGAGAGAGAGAACAGAAGGGCTGATTTGTTCTAAACATCCTGTTATGCTTCCTGGAAGAAGTATAGAGGTAAAACTGAGGGCTCAATAGGAATGAGCCATGCAGAGTTATGGGAGAACTCTGCTAATTAAGGTCGAAGTCCACCATAACCACTGGATAACCTCTGAGCTATCCAGTGGTGCAAAATAGAAGACTCCCTTGTTAGAAGGTTTTCTTCTCTGAACTTGTCTCAGGGATTCCAAGCCCCTATATTCATCTCTACTTGAGGAAAGTCACACAGCATAAAACCCTGAAGTTTTCATGCTATTGAGATATCTAGATAGACCGCAAGTGTTCAGCCCATGAGCTTCCCTACCTGGGCATTCCTTCCTGAACAAGTTACTTAATCCTTGGTTCATTCTGAGTACAGTATATCAATTCACATTTGCCATCAAATAAAGCAGTTTGGACAAGCAAGGGCCATCTCTTCATAAAGAGCCAACCCTAAATCTCCCAGAAAGGGTCTGCCCTCTCTCTCTCAGCCCATCTGTACTTTCCACATGCACTCATAACCAAACTGGTTCTGCCCGCATCCATGGCTCTGCCTTCTCCTTCCTTCCTGGAGGGGAAGCACAGACCAGGGACCCCTGTTTCCAGCAATATGCCAGTGGTGCCTGGGTATACAGGAGACTGGGAACCACAGCAGTCATCCCAGATCCCACTATTTCCCACCCAAAAAGAACACTGAGGACTGAGGACCCCCATTATGGACTGTGTTCTACCTCCCCTGAATGACTTTCAGGCAGTGCTCCAGGCAAGGCAGACACAGCGGAAATGCAGCCTGGCACAGAGATGCACCACACAGAGGAGCACAAATAGTCAGGGAGAGAAAGTAGATGATGAGAAGCCTTCAGTCACAGGCAGCTTCTGAGCAAATCTTGTAGGTACCAGATGAACTTGATCTTTAACAAAGGAGCTAAAACCATCCATGGGGGGAAAAAAAGACATCATTTTCTTTTCTTTTTTTTATTAGATATTTTCTTTATTTACATTTCAAATGCTATCCTGAAAGTACCCTATACCCGCCCCCCGCCCTACTCCTCTACCTGCCAACTCCCACTTCTTGGCCCTGTCATTCCCCTGTACTGAGGCATATAAAGTTTGCAGGACCAAGGGGCCTCTCTTCCCAATGATGGCTGACTAGGCCATCTTCTGCTACATATGCAGCTAGAGACATGAGCTCTGGGGGTACTGGTTAGTTCATATTGTTGTTCCACCTATAGGATTGCAGACCCCTTCAGCTCCTTGGGTACTTTCTCTAGCTCCTCCATTGGGGGCCCTGTGTTCCATCCTATAGATGACTATGAGCATCCACTTCTGTATTTGCAAGGCACTGACAAAGCCTCACAGGAGACAGCTATATCAGGGTTCTTTCAGCAAAATCTTGCTGGCATATGCAATAGTAAAAGACAGCATTTTCAACAAATGGTAGTTATCATGTAGAAGAATTCGAATTGATCCATTATCTCCTTGTACAAAGCTTAAGTCTACTTGTGGAGATCAAGGAACTCCACATAAAACCAGAGACACTGAAACTTACAGAGAAGAAAGTGGGTAAGAGCCTCAAAGATATGGGCACTGAGGAAAAATTCCTGAACAGAAGAGCAATGGCCTGTGCTGTAAAATTAAGAATCGACAAATGGTACCTCATAAAATTGGAAAGCTTCTGTAAGGCAAAGGACACTGTCAATAAGACAAAAAGGCCACCAACAGATTGGGAAAAGATCTTTACCAACCCTAAATCCAATAGGGTCTAATATCCAATATATACAAAGAACTCAAGAAGTTAGACTCCAGAAAACCAAATAACCCTATTAAAAAATGGTATAGAGCTAAATAAAGAATTCTCAACCGAGGAATACCAAAGAGCTGAGAAGCACCTAAAAAATGTTCAACATCCTTAATCATCAGGGAAATGCAAATCAAAACAACCCCGAGATTCCACCTCACACCATTCAGAATGACTAAGATCAAAAAAATTCAGGTGACAGCAGATGCTGGCAAGGATGTGGAGAAAGAGGAACACTCCTCCATTGCTGGTGGGATTGCAAGCTGGTACAACCACTCTGAAAATCAGTTTGGCAGTTCCTCAGAAAATTGGACATAGTTCTACTGGAATATCCAGCAATACAACTCAGGGCATATACAAGTTATCCAACTTGTAATAAGGATACATGCTCCACTATGGTCATAGCAGCCTTATTTATAATAGCCAGATGCTGGAAAAAACACAGATGTCCCTCAACAGAGGAATGGATACAGAAAATGTGGTACATTTACACAATGGAGTACTACTCAGTTATTAAAAACAATGAATTCATGAAATGCTTAGACAAATGGATGGATCTGGAGGATATCATCCTAAGTGAGGTGACCCAATCACAAAAGAACTCACATGACATGCACTCACTAGTAAGTAGATATTAGCCTAGAAGCTCAGAATACCCAAGATACAATTTGCAAAACACATGAAACTCAGGAAGACAGAAGACCAAAGTGTGGATACTTCTATCTGTCTTAGAAGGGGAAACAAAATATCCATGGAAGGAGTTACAGAGACAAAGTTCAGAGCAGAGTCTGAAGAAATGACCATCCAGAGACTGCCCCACCTGGGGATTCATCCCATAAACAACCACTATTATGGATGCCAACAAGAGCTTGCTGACAGGAGCCTGATAAAGCTGTCTCCTGAGAGGCTCTGCCAGTGCCTGACAAATACAAAAGTGGATGCTCACAGGCATCCATGGGATGGAGCACAGCATCCCCAGTGAAGGAGCTAGAGAAAGTATCCAAGGAGCTGAAGGGGTTTGCAGCCCCATAGGAGGAACAACAATATGAACTAACCAGTACACCAGAGCTCCCTATGACTAAACCACTAGTCAAAGAAAACACATGGTGGGACATATGGCTCTAGATGCATATTATGCCCCAGTATAGGGGAATGCCAGGGCCAGGAAGCGGGAGTGGGTGGGTTGGTGAGCATGGGGAGAGGGGAAAGGATAGGGGATTTTCGGAGGGGAAACTAGGAAAGGGGATAACATTTGAAATGTAAATAAAGAAAATATTTAATTAAAAAGGGAGGAAGAAGAGGAGGAGGAGGAGGAGCTGTGCCCCTGACCTCGCTACTCTCTAAGTCCCAACTCTGAGTGGGGTTGGCTTTGGTACATGGAATTTATGAAGACACAAATATTCACTCCACTGCAAAGATAATAAATACCCTGTGAGGAAGACAGAAAGATAAAATGTGTGTTGACTTTGAGATAAATGAGGGCAGAATGCAGACAAGCAGCAAGCAACTAGGGACATTCAGAGTCAGAAAGGAATTGCAGAGCACATGTAGACAGTGAGTCTGAAAATCTGGCAAGGGGTAAAAGGCAACACTGGAGCTGTGGATGGAAGGAAGCCTTGAGGTCCCAGACTGTGTAAGCCGTGCAGGGCTCTGTCCTTAGAGAAACCGAGCCTGTGGGCTCCCATGGGGAAGGGTTATAGGATGAGATTAAATGGACAGGAAATTCAGGATGAAAATATGAGAGAGAAGTGTGGGGAGTGTCAACCAAAACTAAATATGTATAAAACACCATAAATCACTGTTGGCTTTTTGTTTTTGTGCTACTCCTAACAGTGCGAGCAGGTATGTCTCTGACTCTTTTCCTCCTATTGAGTTGCCTTGTACAGCCTGAATATGAGGGCTTTTGCCTTGGGTTATTGCACTTTGTTTTGTCCTGTTTAGCTGTCACCTGTTGGGAACCTGTTCCTTTCTGAAGGGAAACAGGGGTAGATGTAGGGGAGAAGGGAAGTTGTAGGGAACCTGGGAGGAGGAAACTGAAGGGAGACTATAGTTGAGATGTATTGTATGAGAGAAGAATTTGTTTTCAATTTAAAGAAAAAAAGGAAGGAAGGAAGGAAGGAAGGAAGGAAGGAAGGAAGGAAGGAAGGAAGGAAGGGTCGTAAAGAAGCCTTCTAAGCGAGCAAACAGAGCTGATCCTGTGCCATACCCAAATACTGCCCAGAGAGAGCTGGTCTCCCAGGAGTGCAGACACACCTGTGAGCATAGGTAAGACCACCACTTCTGCTCAGAGTGACCTACCCAAAACCCTCAGGACACAGGAACCAAGGAGCAGCCTGAAACAGGATCCTTCCTATGTCCACCTGCACCTGAAGCTGATCCTAGGCCACATTGCTTCATATCCAAATAACATTGGGAGAGAACTGGTCTCTCAGGAGTACTTGAAGGAAGGACAAGCCAATGTCAGAGACAGCAAGACCTGATAACACCAGAGATAACAAGATGGCAAGAGGCACGGGCAAGAACATAAGCAACAGAAACCAAGGCTACTTGGCATCATCAGAATCCAGTTCTCCCACCACAGCAAGCCCTGGATATTCCAACACACCAGAAAAGACTCTGGTTTAAATTCACATCTCATGATAAAGGACTTTAAGAAGTACATAAATAAATCCTTTAAAGAAATACAGGAGAACAGAGGTAAACAGATAGAAGCCTTTAAAGAAGAAACACAAAAATCCCTTAACAAATTACAGGAAAACACAGCCAAACAGGTGAAGGAATTCAACAAAACAATCCAGGATCTAAAAATGGAAATAGAAATAAGAAATCACAAAGGGAGATAACCCTGGAGATAGAAAACCTAGAAAAGAGATCATAGATGCAAGCATCACCAACAAAATACAAGAGATAGAAGAGAGAATCTTAGGTGCAGAAGATACCATAGAAAACATTGACACAGCAGTCAATAAAAATGCAAAATGCAAAAAGCTCTTAACCCAAAACATCTAGGAAACCCAGGATACAATGAGAAGACCAAACCAAAGGATAGTAGGTATAGAAGAGAATGAAGATTCCCAACTTAATGGTCCAGTAAATATCTTCAACAAAATTATAGAAGAAAACTTCCCTAACCTAAAGAGATGTCCATGAACATACAAGAAACCTACAGAACTCCAAATAGACTGGACCAGAAAAGAAATTCCTTCTGTCACATAGTAATCAGAACACTAAATGCACAAAACAAAGAATATTAAAAAGGAGTAAGGGGAAAAGGTCAAGTAATATATAAAGGCAGACCTATCAGAATTACACCAGACTTCTCACCAGAGACTATGAAAGACAGAAGGTCCTGGACAGATTTCATACAGACCCTAAGAGAACACAAATGTCAGCCCTGGCTAGTCTACCCAACAAAACTCTCAATTACCATAGATGGAGAAACCAAAGTATTCCATGACGAAACCAAATTTACACTGTATCTTTCTACAAATCCAGCTCTACAAAGGATAATGGATGGAAAATGCCAACACAAGGAGGGAAACTATACCCTAGAAAATGCAAGAAAGTTATCTTCTTCCAACAAACCCAAAAGAAGATAGTTACATAAAAGTATTTCCACCTCTGACAACAAAAATAGCAGGAAGCAACAATCACTGTTCCTTAATACTTTATAACATCAATGGACTCAATTCCCCAATAGAAAGTCATAGACTAACAGACTGAATATATAACAGGACCCAGCATTTTGCTGCATACAGGAAATGTACCTCAGTGTCAAAAACAGACACTATCTCAGAGTAAAGGGCTGGAAAACAATTTTTCAAGCAAATGGTTCCAAGAAACAAGCTGGGGTAGCCATTCTAATATCAAATAAAAGCAATTTTCAATCAAAAGTTATGAAAAAGGGTAAGGAAGGACACTTCATACTCATCAAAGGAAAAATCTACCAAGATGAACTCTCAATTATGAACAGCTATCCTCCAAATGCAAGGACACTCACAATTCATAAAAGAAACTTTACCGAAGCTAAAAGGACACATTTCACCACACACAACAATAGTGGGAGACTTCAACACCACACTTTCACCAATGGACAGATCATGGAAACACAAACTAAACATAGATACATTAAAACTAAAAGAAGTTATATACCAAATGGATTTAACAGATATCTATAGAACATTTCATCCTAAAACAAAATATACCTTCTTCTCAGCACCTCATGGTACCTTCTCCAAAATTGATCATATAACTGTTCACAAAACAGGCCTCCACAGATACAAGAAGATTGAAATTATCCCATGCCTCCTATCAGATCACCATGGACTAAGGCTGCTCTGAAATATCAACAAAAACAACAGAAAACCCATATACACATGGAAGCTGAACAATGTCCTACTCAATGATAACTTGGTCAAGGAAAAAAAGAAAGAAAGAAATTAAAGATTTTAGAATTTAATGAAAATGACGGCACAACATACCCAAACATATGGGACACAATGAAAGCAGTGCTAAGAGGAAAACTCGTAGCTCTGAGTGCCTCCAAAAAGAAACTGGAAAGTGTGCACACTAGCAGCTTAACAGCACACCTAAAAGTTCTAGAACTAAAGGAAGCAAATATACCCAAGAGGAGTAGATGGCAGGAAATAATCAAACTCAGGGCTGAAATCAACCAAGTAGAAACAAAAAGAACTATACAAAGAATCAACAAAACCAGCAACCGGTTCTTTGTGAAAATCACAAGCTAGATTAAACCCTTAGCCAGACTAACCAGAAAGCACAGAGACAGTATCCAAATTAACAAAATCAGAAATGAAAAGGGAGACATAACAACAGAACCTGAGGAAATTCAATAAATCATCAGATCCTATTACAAAATCCTATGTTCAACAAGACTGGAAAATCTGGATGAAATGGACAATTTTCTAGACAGATACCAGGTACCAAATTTAAATCAAGATCAGATAAACAATCTAAACAGTCCCATAACCACTAAAGAAGTAGAAGCAAGGGCCAAAAGGCATGTGCCACCATTCCTGGCCCTTGGTGGCACATGCCTTTAATCCTAGCACTTGGGAGGCAGAGGCAGGTGAGTTTCTGAGTTCGAGGTCAGCCTGGTCTACAGAGTGAGTTCCAGGACAGCCAGGGCTACACAGAGAAGCCCTGTCTCAGAAAAAAAAATAGAAGCAGTTATTCAAAGTCTCCCAACCAAATAAAGATCAGAACCAGATGGTTTTAGCATAGAATTCTATCAGACCTTCAAAGAAAACCTAATACCAATACTCTTCAAACTATTCCACAAAATAGAAACAGAAGGAACACTACCCATTTCATTCTGTAAAGGCAGTTACACTGTGCATTCTCTCTTGGAGATAGAATGGTTTCTATCTAATCAGGAACTTGACGCAATTTCTTTTCATAGAGGACTTCACAAGAGATTTTATTCTACTTCTATCATGTCTAATGTTCCAAATAGATTTTAAAAATGATTCCGTGCATATTGCTTTTAGCTTCGGAAGATGTCATGTATATTTAAGAGGTATTTAACTATTATAAATTATTTTTGATGACTTAAAGAAATACCATATTAAATGATAAAAATTTCAGGTTAAAAAAAAGAAGCCTTTGCCCACTTTCTCCCTACCTATTCAATATAGTACTTGAAGTCCTAGCCAGAGCGATTCGACAACAAAAGGAGATCAAGGGGATACAAATTGGAAAGGAAGAACTCAAATTATCGCTATTTGCAGATGATATGATAGTATATATAAGTGACCCCAAAAACTCCGCCAGAGAACTCCTAAACCTGATAAACAGCTTCAGTGNAAAGAGGGAAAAAAAAAAAAAAAAAAGAAGCCTTCTAAGCTAAGTAAAAAGTAAATAAATAAATACTCAAATAAACAAAAATATTCAAGTCAAGCAAGAAGAGTCCTAAGACTTTTAGGAAAAGAAACCATTTGTAGCAGTAGCCACATGAATCAAGATAAGTGTCTAGTGATGGGCTGGATGACAATGTCTCATCATTGAACATCCACTGTGTTCTTTGTATAAGGGGAGACCATAAAGCTTAGGCCAGGATAGGGCATGCCCCACTGTCAGAGTTTATGCAGGCTGCTAAGTAGGGAATAAATTGTGGTGTGCAGGGGTAAAGAGCAGAAGGGGTGGGGTTACCTCAGCTGCTCTGGACTGGCTCCATGGAGCAGATAGAGAAGTAAAGATAGCTAGAAATGGGCAAACCCAATACTAACTTTAGATCAATTAGCCTGAGGGCTGGAGAGATGGTTCAACATTAAGAGTACTGGCAGCTCTTCCAGAGGACTCCAGTTTGATGCCCAGCACCCATATGAGAGCTTAGAACCATCTGTAGCTCTAGTTCCAGGGAATCTGATATCTGTTTCTATCCTCCACAGGCACTAGTCATAGTGTGTTCATAGTGAATGTACATATAGAGATAAAACATTCATACACACAAATTAAAACTAAATCATTTTTTAATATTTAAAAATGAAACACTGTTTTTTTAAAAAATGAGATATGCTATCATTAAACCACTGGTGACTTTTGACAGGAGAGGGCAGCCAATGCCCAGTCTACTAGTTTCATCAATTGATGACATGGAAAAATCATGAATCATTTTCTAATGCTAGAAGACACAAAAGAGAAGTCAGTGATAGTCTCATATTTGCAATAATGGTGAAATGGCCAAAGGGAGGCACCATATTAGAGACCTGCATGACCAAGGCAAAGCTCAGAAGAAAGTTCAAATATGGCCAATTTAAAGATTACCCAATCTTGTCATTATTCTGTGTATGCATGAATCAAAATGTAAAATTATGACCACAAAAGATTGAGTCAGTAACAAATAGACCTACATCTCCACAACTCACACCATAAAGTTTTGTTTTCATAAAGCAGCTGGAATGGCTATCTGTTTTCCTCCTGGAGGAAGAGGAAGAGCAGAACTGGAGGTGTTGAACATGGGTAGTTCAGTGCATCTGCTCTAAGTGTTTCTCTGGACAGAGCAAATTACATGTCCATATGGGCAGGAAGGCCAAAAGGAGTACATGTGTCGAGTGTCTAGAAGCAAATGGGCAGTGGATAATAAGGCAAGGCTTAGCACCCAGCACAGTCCATTCTTCTGTTCACTGAGCATTTGATTCAGACTTACTGCTACCCACATATGAAAACTGAGTCTTCCCAAGGGAAATGTGCTAAACTCTCACCAACTTCAAAATCAAGGATGTCTACAAGATGGCCAATAGACTCTGTAAAACTCAGATGCAGCTTTTCTTAGTTCAGAGACCCCAAGGGGCAAGTTGGTGACATCACCCAGCTGCATAATCTCTCACACATCACAACTTTCAGGAGTGGGTAAAAAACAAAGTAGTGTCCAGGAGCACACCTCTCCAGAAAGGGGGAAGAGAAGACAAGTGGACATCCTGAAAATGATGCCCTGGACAGAGATTAAGAGAACTTCATTCTCTGGACCTTTTTGTTTACTGGCTACCGTTCTGGGCTTGGCTCCTCGCTGTCTGGCGAAGAGACCACTGGAGACTGTGGCCTCTCTGGGGCTGGCATTATTCTTAGGCCTCTTCCTACCTGTAGTAGATACATGACAGGAACTTCAGAGTAATTCTGGAGCAGCCTTAGTTGCCTGCAACGTGAAGCTCATGTCTCATGAAATAAGCTTTAGACTTTAGGGAACTAAGATTCACTTTCTGGTGTTCCTGGGGTGGAAGTTGCATAGAAGCAAGCTGTCCAGTGGCTTGTGCAGTGGCCTTGGATGGCAGTCAATTGCAGGTGCCAGGGGCAACACTCATATTCCTTTTGGAGTCTTCCCAGATATGCTCTGTCAGTTGTCCTTGTTATTCCCATCCTACCTACCCCTCAACCCCTTCTTTATTTTAATTATAGGTAGCCTTGGGCTTTTTCCCTAGACACTCATGTCTTGCTTTCTGACAGTATGTGGACCCACCTTTAAACAGCCATAATCCACAGACAATTCCATCAAAGTTGGTCATTGCTTTCACTCAGCCCCCCTCCCATCCTTGCCCATATATTAACAATGCTTAAATAACAGTGTCTCAAAGCAATTTGTAGCTGTTTCTATGAAAGCTCTGTGCACTGGAGAAATCCAGGGTCAGTTCTTTGACACCATCTCCTGCTGAATCCCACTTCCTGCCACCCACTCCCTTAGGAGCATCAAAGGTATTGCTAGTGTATGATACATATGGTACAATTAAATCAGTGATGAATAGGTGAAACATTTTACTGTGTAGTGACACTCTCACCATCCATGTGAAAGCAATTAATTAGCTCAATCTCTAACCACAGACAAAAGTGAATTCAATACGTAAAAAATTAACAGGACATATAAGAAGTAGTGTTTATTTTGATGGAAAAGACTTCCCAAGCCAGCAACAAAACACACAATCCTAAAGACATAATAGGAATTTCATTAAATTTTCTATTTCTGGAGATTAAAAAAAATGCAGCCAACCATGAAAAATTCATTGAAATGGAATTTATATATTAACAAATAGTGGCTTATTAGAAAAATAAGCAAGAAAAGTTAATGAGGTGGCACACATAGGTATGTCAAATAATTGAACAGGCATATGGTCCATCCATGTGTATAAAATGCTTACCAAACTTAGGAGTAATTAGAGAAGAGTAAATTCCAATCAGCAACATCCTTGTTACCACACCTTGTCCAAGTACTTTGCAAACATAGGCTTAGATGCATGTCTGTGCTATGAAAAGCAAATGACCTGATTATATGTTTATGCTGTGCTCTTTATTATTGCTCTGAAATTGAGAGATGTATGCATATACAGGGAAATACCAGAGGGTCTACAGCTCACCAGTCTGTCTCTGCATGGCTGGCCATTCTGGTGAGGGCTCTGGATCCACCAGTGCCCCCCACACATGCGGGATGGAGCTTAGACTTCCAGAAGGCATCAGCTCACGCTTGCCTCGTGTTGTGTAAATTTGGAGATAGAAAACCTAAGAAAGACATCAGGAGCCATAGATGCAAGCATAACCAACAGAATACAAGAAGAGAGAATCTCAGGTGCAGAAAATCCATAGAAAACATTGACACAACAATCAAAGAAAATGCAAAAAGATCCTAACTCAAAACATCCAGGAAATCTAGGACACAATGAGAAGACCAAACCTAAGGATAGTAGATATAGATGAGAATGAAAATTTTCAACTTAAAGGGCCAGTAAATATCTTCAACAAGATTATAGAAGAAAACTCCCATAACCTAAAGAAAGAGATGCCCATAAACATACAAGAAGCCTACAGAACTCCAAATAGATTGGACCAGAAAAGAAATTCCTCCTGTCACATAGTAATCAAAACACCAAATGCACAAAACAAAGAAAGAATATTAAAAGCAGTAAGGGGAAAAGGTCAAGTAACATACAAAGCAGCCCTATCAGAATTACACCAGACTTCTCACCAGAGATTATGAAAGCCAGAAGATCCTGGACAGATGTCATACAGACCCTAAGAGAACACAAATAGTAGCCCACTACTGTACCCAGCAAAACTCTCAATTACTATAAAAGGAAAAACCAAAGTATTCCATGACAAAACCAAATTTACACAATATGTTTCTACAAATCCAGCCCTTCAAAGGATAATAAAGGGAAAACTCCAACACAAGGAGGTAAACTATGCCCCAGAAAAAGTAAGAAAGTAATCTTTCAACAAGCCAAAAGTAAATAGCCACACAAATGTATTTTTACCTCTAACAGAAACCATTACTCAATGAACCACGTCATTGGTCTTGCTCTTCACTTTTGTTGAAGAATGATATGCACCTATGAAAACACATATCAAAGTGTACAATTTCATGAGCTATGAGCTTTTGTTGTGCCTTTGTAATCACCATCTCAGAAGCTGGAACATTGCTGCTATCCTGCTCCCTTGTACCTACTTTCTAGCCAGACTCCTTTTCTTCTGTCCTTTCATCAACAAGGAATGAAACTAAGATATATCCCAAACTACCCAACAGACCATGAGTTCTCTGCCAGCAGTTAACAGTATGAGTAATACTGCAATAACCAATACCTTCCTGTTTTCTAATAGTGACAGCCATGAGGACACCTAGACGGTGATTGGTTATCACAAAATTCTGAAATTAATGGATTTTAGAATGTGTAGGATGATGTTCAGTAGACACCACTGAACAATTCTTCCAAGTTGTCTTACCAAGTTCATTCCCAGCAATCCAGCTAGAGGGCTGTTTGTTCTGTTAGCAATTGGTATTCAAGTGCTTCTAATGTTGAACTCTGGAGAATCTAATTGTCAGTGTGTTTTCACCAATTTTTCCATTTATGCTTTGTTCATGTTTCTTTCATGTATTCTACCTATTATCATATTCCCAATATCCTCATATTCATCCCATTAACCTGTCTTATCCTACACACACACACACACACACACACACACACACACTGATACTTTATTAGTCCTCTTATTTCACACCTTTTCTGTGTGTGCAGTCTTGTGGAAGTAGTCACAGCTGCCAGACATGTTGATGGTGACATCCACAAGGACATCTAGAAGACAACTTTCACAGCATGCCTCATCCTCCAAGTCTTACATTCTTTTTCTCCCATCTCTTCTGCGGTGTTTGTTCATTTCTGGTAATCCGCATGCCTCTTGTAGCCCGATGATCTCTCTTCCCTGGATTTGGGGGAATTACTTCTATGATTTTATTGAAAATATTTTCTGTGCTTTTGGCACAGAATTCTTCTCCTTCTTCTGTGTCCATAATTCATAGATTTCATCTTTCCATCATGTCCTAAAGAGCTCATATCTTCCGCTTATTTTTTAAGTTATCATTGTCTTTGACTGAATGGGTGAATGTCGTTGTCGTCAAGACTCAATATTCTACCTTCTACACGACGCTTTCTACTTGGGTTTCCACTGAGGGTTTTATGTGGCTTATTGAATTTTTCACTTCCATTATAATTTCAGTTTGCTTTTCCTTCAGTATTTCTTTCTCTTTATCAAATTCTATTTTCACATCCTGGGCAGACTTCCTTATTTCGTTCAGCAGTTTGCTTGTGTTCTCTTGGAATTCACCCAGATTCTTCATGTGCTCTTTGAATTCATTCAGAAGTTTATCTGCATCCTCTTTGAAATCATTGACCGTATTTAAAATATTCCCTTTAAATTCCTTGTCTGGAAATTTGTTTAAGCCATTCTCACAGAGGGACATTTCTATGGGATTGGTAATTTTGGAGGAAGATTCTTTGCCTTGGCTTTTCATGTTACTTGACTTTTTGTAATGGTACTTCTGCATCTGTTAGCTCATTGGTTGAGGTTTTTGGCACACTTGTGTTGAGCGATCCGTTCGATCAGCTCTTGGTGGCCCATCACCTTAACTGGAAGGAACTAGGTGCTTCCTGAAGTTTAGTTGGGACACCCAGTGATGATTCTCTTGGTTGGATATCTGAGGTGATCTCTGTTTAGCTAGGTGTGCAGTGGCTTCTTGTATAATGAGAGGGATCCTTTCAGGGTAGCAGAGTTTATCTTTTGACCTCATCCGTGCAGTGCATGTATGCCAAAGAAGGGATTTTGAATACCCTTTGACCTCAAGAGCCAGAGTCTAGTCAATGAACCAGCACCAGATGCCAGATGTGGAGTGTCACCCAGCTGCAAAATGTATGTCAACAGGATATGCAAGGACTGGGTGTCAAGTGATGTGGATGGAGTTTCATATAGCCACTGCCCCCAGGAGCCAGTATCTCCAGGATATGTGGCTGGGGCTGCTGGGTCAGGTGGGGTTGAAGGGTTCCTAAGATTACAAGTGACAGTTGTGTGATTTCACACATATTAACTGGTATTGTGTGGGCCTCACCATGAGCTTGGGGATAGGATAACGTTGGGGTGAGTGGGGTTTGAGTGTCATGAGTCATAGGCCTTTAACCTCACACAGTGTCATCTCAAGTTCTCCCAGACAGATCCCCTACTTTCACTGATAGGTGACAACAGTTCAGCAACCATTCTTTGATTCTTGACCACTCAGGTCTCCTTTCAGGCAGATCCAAAACCTTGTCATATTCCATATATATGAATAATGAAAAGTTTATGTTGTTTATGAAAGCTTTGCTCATCCCAAGGTCATAAAGAAGTTCTTCTATTGAGGTTTTGTTATTGTAATTCATATTCTCTTTCTCTATCTCACTGACTCTTTCTATCTCTCTGTATCTATCTCTCTTTCGCTTATATGTCTCTCTGTCTCTCTGTCACTGTTTCTCTGTCTCTCTATCCCTCTGTTTTTCTCTGTGTCTCTGTTTCTCTGTCCCTTTCTGTGTCTCCCTCTGTATCTGTCTCTCTTTTCTGTATGTCTCTCTGTCTCTGTCTCTCTATCCCTCTGTGTGCGTGTCTCTGTCTTTATGTGTGTCTCTCTGTCTGTTTGTCTCTGTCTCCCTCTCTCTGTCTCTGACTCTGTGTCCCTCTCAGTATCTTTCTCTGTGTCCTTCTTTCTCTGTCTCTCTCTGTCCCTCACCCCCTATCTTATACAGAGCCATGTGGAGGCCAGGATAAGGCATTAGGTGTCATCCTCTGTCTCTTTGCAATGCATTGCCTTGCACAAAGTCCTACATTAAATCAGGAGCTCCCCATTACAGATAGACTGACCAAACAGGGAGTTCTCAGAATGTTCCTATCTCCATGCTCCCAACACTGAAATTATGGGCACATACATATGTGCTCTTCATGTGGTTGCTGGTGATTCGCACCTGGGTATCAAGTCTTATCCACTGAGCCCTCTCCCTAACCCCCAGGCCTTAGTTTCCCCCTTCACAATCAGGACTATCATTAATTTAGAATTGGATCTGTGTGTGTTTTGAGTTGGAAATCAGGGTACTTCACCATATTTGCTGTGGAACCGAGTCCTTTTTAAAATACTTTGCATGCTGCTTTTGCCAAATCTCCCTCCTTTATGAAACTACATACAGCATAACATCTGTGTTTGGCTTTTACCTAGATAGGATGTACACCAAATGTTGCTTCCCAAAGTGAGGCACCTCACCAGGAAATCCTATGCGGGAGAAAATGATCTAGAATCTACTCCCAATTTTTAGATACCTTAGATGGGTCAAAAAGACAAAGACATCATCAGATAATGAGATGATAAAAATTATATGAGGCCAGGTTTTGTTGTTTTTTTTTTTTTTTAACAGAACTTGAGTACCTCTTGGAATCAATCTTTTAGAATTCAGATAAGATTTTTATGTTCTACTTTTTACAAAATTAATTAGTAAGGCATTTCCGAAGTACTTTCTATTCAGCGTCTGCTATAGAAAACAGGTTTTGATTAAGTACCATAGTTGTCCCTGATCTTTCTACACAAGACTTTTTCAAAGTGCCAAGGTTGGCACTGTTTATATGCTTTGAAAGAATTCTTTATCATTATCCCAAGAAATTTATTCCATAACATTGACCCTCATGCCAAATATTTTTATTCTGATTGTCTAGATTTTACTATAAAGTTCTAAAATAAAAGGACTATTATCATTAAAGCAATTTAAATCTGTGACTAAAGGTCAGCATGTACAGGTTTTACATGTGGTGTCACAGTCTCTGTGCATAAATAAAAACATTTTTTAAAATGGTTTTTAAAAGACCCATGATACACTTTGAACCTCCAAGCAAACAGGAGACTCCCCCTTCAAAATTAAAGTCAGAGAGGCCATGCAGACAGCCTGCTCTAAGAGATGCTGAGAAGGTGAAACCTTTTGTAGTCTTGGATCTGTGTTTTTCCATTTTTTAGGACTCAGTAGATATTACTGATAACATCACACAATTGACATTGTAGAATTTATTTCCCCCAGAGGATCTAGTGTCTTCAAGGTGATTTATAGCAAGCGAGCTTGCAGAAGCATGGACAGTGGTAATAAATAAGAAAAAGCAGGAGAGGGGAGACATAGGAAATTAGGAACAGGCAAAGCTGCTCAAAGCCTAGGGAGAAATGAGAGGCATCAAGGAGCACTCTTGCTCCCTGCATGACGCTACCTCCTCAGAAAATAGGCTGCAGACTAAAGCTGGCCTACCAAGAGCCTATCCTCTCATGATCTACACCTTGTGGCAGTAACCAAGAGCCTGCCTCCTCTGCTCACTAGTAAAGCCAAAGCTATTTTTAATACCCACACCCTGTGTATGGTTAGAGAATTCTAGCTTTGCTCTTCCCTATCTAGCCAGGTTATGTTATTTGGCATAAAGCTGTTCATCACTATGTAGTCCTGTCTTTGTGATTTCCGTACTCTCATTTGTTATGAGACCTCTTCTGAGCCATAAACAGAGTAGGAAGAATTACTCATAATCTCAGACAATGGACGCAGACTTATTATCTTCCCCATATAACTTCTGATGTGGGGGCATTATACAATGTGTAAGGGAGGGAACTGAGCCTTGCTGGATTCATGCTTCTCAGTGGGAGGCAACTTGGAAATGGTAGCTCCATTTCTTTATTCATATTCTAATGATCCCTCTAATTCTGGGTTTGATGGAGCAATCAGAAAACTGTGACTAAGAATGGAAGTATATTTTGTAAATGGGGGAGGCCTGAGTATGTGAAATCTGGTCATAATGTCCAAGACAAATTGCTTTAAAATGATGTGAGGACTAGAGCTTTGGCTCAGGATTCAAGTGTTAAAGACTTTACCTGGTGTGGACAAGATCCTACGATCAATCCCACAAGAAGAAAAGGAAATAAGAAGAGGGGAGTGGAAAAGAATGGGGAAAGGAGGAAGGAAAGGATCAATCTGGGCTTTATGGATTGTACTTGTAATCACAGAGGTTGGGAGACTGAAGCAAGAAATTGCTCCAGTCTGGTGTCAGTGGGGTCTCAAGAAACCAAAACACAGACATACACATGCTCATGAATACATGATTACGTATCAGCTGAAAATCTGACAACTAATAAGGTCAGTAGTTCAGGGAAATGACTGCCACTGGAGATATAGTTGTGATGTAGCATAATAGCCCAGACCTTTAATATCAGTTCCCCTGGATAGAAAACTCAAGGGCAGCCTAGACTGCAGAGTGAGTGCAAGGCTAAGCTTGGAACTTAATGAGAAGCCCTTCCTCCACCTTTCAAAAAGTAAAGAGAAGGCTGAGAATGTGACTCAGCACTTGCATAGCATGGAAAATCCCTGTGACTGATTCCTGGTACTATAAGAGAAAAAGGGAAGGGAGGGAGAAATGGACAGTTGTTCACAGTTCCTGGGAGAAGGTGGCATGTCATGCCATGTCACAGGGGACCACCCAGGGAAGCACAAGGGCTGGTCAGGAAGTCAGGAGAAGGAGAGCTGTGGGCAGGGCTTTTGAGTGGTTTCTGATGAAAGGAGTAAAGACAGAACAAGCCACAGAAGCAAAGGCCCTGAGCATCAACGAATGTATATGTGTCCAACACATGGTAGGGCTAGTTCTTCTCCTTTGCCCATGCCCTAATTGATCATCTGTATTTAGTGTTGGATTTCAGGAGTTCCCTATAAGTTTGAGTAAGTTATTTTATCAAGTATGTGGTTTGTAAATCTGTCTCAGCCTATATCTTCTCTCTTTACTTTAATATATATTTATATTTTATATATTTAATATATACATGCATATTTGTAGGTCTCAGCATTGTATTTGATGAGTATGTGCAATGTATAATATGAACAAATCACACTTATCATCATATCCATTACCTCAAACATTTGTCATTTCTCTGTTTGAAAAATATTCAAAATCCTTTTGTCTAGCTGTTTGAAAATATATAATAAATACTTTTATGCCTCAGGACCTTTCTTTTTTTTTTTTTTTTTTTTTTTCAACTTTTATTAGATATTTTCTTCATTTACATTTCAAGTGTTATCCAGAAAGTTCCCTATATCCTCCCCCCTCCCGGCCCTGCTACCCTACCCACCC
>LR753389.1:672115-687160 GCA_902729485.2 Mus minutoides
TGTTCATAAGGGATATTGGTCTGAAGTTCTCTATCTTTGTTGTGTCTTTATGTGGTTTAGGTATCAGAGTAATTGTGGCTTCATAGAATGAATTGGGTAGTGTGCCTTCAGATTCTATTTTGTTGAATAGTTTGAGAAGAATTGGAACTAGGTCTTCTTTGAAGGTCTGATAGAACTCTGCACTAAACCCATCTGGTCCGCCTCAGGACCTTTCATGGAGAAATGCTTTAACTTTGATAATGTTTAATGTGTTGGTTTTATTATCAAGGTCACAAAGACCTATGACTCAAATATTTTCTTCTAACATCTCATAGGTTTATGTTTTATACATAAGCCTACTCTCTAGCCAGGTGTTGTAGCATATTTCTGTAACCATAGCACTTTGTGGACAGAAGCAAAATAAATAGTTTGAGCTGAGGGGTTGGAGAGATGACTCAATGGTTAAGAGCACTGCCTGCTCTTCTAGAGATCCTGAGTTCAATTCCAAGCAACCACATGGTGGCTCACAACCATGTATAATAAATTCTGATGCCCTCTTCTGGCATGCAGGTATACATGAAGATAAAGCACTCATATACATTAAATAATTAAAAATAAATCTTCTAAAAAAGAGAGTGTTTGGGGTCAGCTTTGCTATATGAAAAGGCTGTATCTCAGAACACCATATCTAAATCTCCCACCTATCGTGACTATGAAATGTGAGACTGGGGTTAAAGTGGTGAAACTTTGCTGATTGACATCCAGTTTGCAAATGGCTGCAATGCTTCTGCTCCCTTTAGCTTCATCTTCAATGTTGCCAGAGACCAAGCACTTGCTTCCTCTGCACATATACTAAAAGAATGACACAGAAAAGCTTCCCATGGCCACTGTACAAGGATGGTATGCAGCTCTCTGAAGAAGTCTGTTTGAATGTCACTAAATTGTTTGCTTAAAATGACACAGTTTATTTAAAATTTCCCCAAATAATAATAATAAAAACAGTGTAACATGCCAGCAATCAACAGCCAACAAACTCTGGAAGGTATACTTTAATAGATGAATCATATGACATGCAGGTAGATTTTTCTCAGCAGAGCTGTTTTGCCCAAAGGGAGGAGGGGGAATCAGTGGCCTATGCTTTTACACACTGATGTCTGAATTCTCTGTATTGTACAAAGATCTATATAGCTCAATAGTGAGTGCTTTCTATATAACCCCAGGTGTACAGCAGATGGCGTGTGTCAAGTCCCTTTTCACTCTTTTTTTTTTTTGAGATAAGTTGTAGCCCACAATAGCCAAGAGCTCACAGTGTAGTGGCACCAGCTGGCCTGGAATTCTCATTAATCCTCCTGCCTCAGCTACACTATTACTGAGATTACAGGCATGAGTTACCATTCCTGTCTTATATCAAAGAGTTATTACTCCCATTTCAAAGAAAGAAAGAAAGAAAGAAAGAAAGAAAGAAAGAAAGAAAGAAAGAAAGAAAGAAAGAAAGAAAGAAAGCCATATGGCTGCCCAGTTTACTCCTGTTTAGGAGCCTCTATGGTGTTTTCCATAGTGACCAAACAAAATGTTATTTTCTCCTGAACTTGGGATCAGTTGTGTTTCTTGGGTGTGTAGATGACAGCTCCCTGACTGACACCTGGTGGTTTTTGGTTTGCAGCTCCTAGATAGTTAGCATGCTAAGCACTTCCCATGTACCTGCTGGGCATTTCTACGTTGTCTCTGAGAAATGTCTGTTCAGTCCTTTGCCCATTTTTAATAGACTGTGCAGTAGGCTTTTGCTAACAAATTAGATTTATTTTACAAATTTTGAAAATTAGCCCCTTTGTATGGTTTGCAGATCTTGTCCCCCGTCCTGCCAGCTGCCGTCCATCCCAGTGGCTTTTCTTTCTCCATGGAAGCATCTCAGTTTGATGAAGTCCTTCTTGTCAGTGCTCTGGGATCACAGCCAAGAAGCATCTCTAAGACCTAAGGCAAGAAGAGTTTCCCTTATGTTCTCTGTGAAAAAAACTTTATAATTCTCAGGACTTATATTTGATAGCTTAATCTGTTTTTTATCCTTTGTCAAGTATGTGGCTTGCATCTTAATATCTAGGGCAATATTTGAATGTGTAAGGTAAGATTAAGTCCATTTTCTTTCTTTGGCTATGACTATCCAGCTTTGCAACACCATTGGTTAGAGGGACTGCCTTTTCCTCCTCGGGTGTTCTGGCAGCCTTGTAAAGGATCATTGGACTGGATCTGTATTGCTCTGTTTGGGCTTCAATCCACCCCACCATTTACGTGTCTACTTTTAGAGCAGTACCATGTGGCTTTGACTATTACAGACTTTTAATACACTTTGATTTGAGAGGTATAATACCTCCATCTTTATTCTTGCTCAAATTTTCCTTGTGTACTCAAGGTCTTTTTTTCCATACATATTTACAGATTCTTTTTTTCTGTTTCAATAGTATTTCCATTATGATGTTTTTCAAAGATTGCATTGACTCTCAAGATCACGTTGTGTATTATTGACATTGTAACATTTATTTTTTTCAATTTGTGAACATGAGATTTCTTTATATATAACTGTGTCTTTTATTTCATTATTTAGAGTTTTATCGCTTTAACTTCTTGGTTGAGTTGATTCCTAAGGATTTTATCCCTTTGGCTGGTATTGTAAATGGGATTGTTTTCTTAATTTCTTTTGTATTAGTTTGTTGATGGTCCTGTGTTTCTCTCATATCCTGAGATTGTAACAAATTTATTGATCATTTCTAGTAGTTTTTTTTTTTCCTGTGGTTTTTCTGCTTCCTATATTGGCTCACCTGCCTAGATGATCTCACTTCTTTCTTTCTAGTTTACAGACCTTTCGTACCTCTTCGTCTAAGTAACCCGCCTAGGACTCTTACAATCCTATGGATACAAGTGGCAGAATGAGCATCTTGTTTTGTCTTTGACCTTATCCTTATGATGTCATGAGGCTTACCACAATTTACCTCCATTATTGTGTGGAAGTAAATTCCTTCTGGTCCTAACTTATGGGAGCTTTTATCATTGGAAATTGTTGGATTTTTGTGATTGTTCTATGTCTATCAGACCTTGCAGCTTCTAGTCTTCCTTTTATTGTTTGTGTGCTATATCACGTTGGATAATTTCATGTGCTGAGCCATCCTTGTATCTTAGAGGTATATACTACTTGGTAATGGCAAGCAGTCTTTTTGATGCAGTATGATATGTAGTTTTCTATCTAGTATTCTGTTGGTGATATTTTCTCACATGTTTATCATGGTCTTAATTTTTTGTGCTATCTTTATTTTATGATGACAGCAATGATAACCTCAGAAAATAATTTGTGCCATTTGGGAGACAGAAGCATGAAGACTGTCACATGACTGAGTGTAGGTTGGTCTACAAAGTGAGTTCCAGACAAACTAGGGCTACATTGTAAGATACTATCTCTGAAAAGGGGATGTTCACTTCTATTTTATTGAAAAGTTTAAGAATATTGGTATTATCTTTGAATGGCTGATAGAATTCACAATGAAGCCATCTGGTCCTGGGCTCTATGCTATCTAGGATTTGATCACTGATTTAACTTCCTTATTTGATATTGGTCTATTTATGTTTTTCATTTCCTCTTAATCCAGTCTTGATAGATTTTATGATTCTTAGAATATATTCATTTCTTCTAGGTTGTCCAATTTGTTGCCATGCAATTGTTCACAATAGTCCATTTTAATTTTTTAATCTCTTGCACTTGTGCGCTCTCTCTCTCTCTCTCTCTCTCTGTGTGTGTGTGTGTGTGTGTGTGTGTGTGTGTGTGTGTGCATGTGCACATGAGAGAGTCTGGCTGGTGGTCTTTGTATGTGTACATCTAAGGGTGTATAAATTTAACGTATTTTATAAAACAACATTTGTCTCCATCAGCTTTCTTACTTTATTCTCTATTTCATATCTTTCTGCTATAATGTTCATTTTTCTTCCTTCTACTAGCCTTGAGCCTCATTTCACCTTTTTGTAATTCTTTGAGGTATAGAAACGTGCTTCAGGTCCATCTTCTTTTTTTTTAATACTGGTACTTAAGCTTTGACCTTGCCTTTTTGGGCTGTCTTCCTACACCCAGAGGCTTTGCGTTATAGAATTTCAGTACCAATTGGCTCAAGATATTTTCTAATTTTCCTTTGCATACCTTATTTGACACAGTGGTTGTTTAAGAGATCATTGTTTAATTTCCATGTTTCTCTGAATTATCTTATTTTTCTCATTTTCTGTGAATTCTCTTAATTTCCTTAATGACCTTCAGTTCGATTTTACTGTGCTTAGGGAAATGTTTGTTATGTTCTCAGTCTTACTAGACTTGTTAAGTCTATCCTGGAAACCCTGTAGACTTGGAGAAGTGCGTCTTCTGCTAATCCTGGTGCAATGTTCTGTCTGTTGCACCCATTCTGTCCACAGGGTTCTCAGTGACTGCTATGTCAGCTCCAGATCTTCTTTCCTTCTGGATTTTCTGAGTGTTTCACCCATAGTTGACAGGGACCACAGAAACTTCTTCGTGTTGTATTGTTGTCTCTTTCTCTCTTCTCTGTCTAGAGAGGCATCCCTATGAATTTCTACAGCTTTCCCTTCTTGGAACATTTGGAACCAAGCTACAGCCCAGGCGGGCCCTTCCTGGGTACCTGTCCTAGGGTGTTGACCATGCCCTCAGTGTCCCCATCCCTGAGGACTTGTTTTCATCCTGTGTAGTGATGAGGGCCCATCAAGGATGTGATACAATAGAAAAAAATATTCTGCATGGCTCAAATGTGGCTCCTAAGAATTTCCCAATCTTGTACTCCATGGCTATGTCACTGATTAGAATTTAGGGACTAGTGGCTAAGTGACAGGTGGTGGTCTTTCAGGAAAAATTCTTGAGTTATATACAAAACTATGGTCTTGGGTACCTGTCCATTCAGCTGGATCAACCATGACTCAGCTAGAAAAATACCTTTTGTAGGATGAATAACAAATGAATTTTAATGCTGAATGCCACTGAGTTTATTTAATATCTATAATTTCGTATAATAAAAATAACATATAACTCTTTCAAAAATGGGAGATAATTATTATGGAAAGTTGGAAAATACATAAAAGAACAAAGGTGAAAATCACAGTTCTCTTGAATCCTGTCATTGAGAGGTTACAGACTAGCAGCATTTTTCTTCTTTATTTTTATTACAAAGTCAGCGTTTGCTCGTGATAACAAATGGCTCCATTTCTAGTCTTTTCTAGACTCAGTTCTGTCTCTCAAGGCACACTGGACTTCTGTACATTTTCTTACATTTATACATACATGGCTATTTGGAGAGCTTTATCTTATTTCATTTTGTCTCACCAAAGAACTTAGGCCATGTGTTCCACTGCAGCTTCTTTTCTTTGATATTTCCAGACACGTGTGTTTATAATATGCATCTACACATCTATAAACACATGATTATGTGTGCATACTCACAAAACCCCGCTTTTTTTTAAGGGAGCTTCACAATGTTTTATGGGTGGCAGGATGCATGTAGAAACCCCACAGGAAGATACATAAAACAAAAGTGTATCCTGAGACTTCTTGTGCTCCACCTCTCCTGGCCTCCACCTAGATGACCAGAAAGCAGTTTCACGGTCAGCCATAGTCATTGCGTCTAGCACTCTGGCTGCAGACTCCACATGGACAATATGCTCCATCCTTCAGGGATACCAATCCCCTTTGGTGTCCTGGCTAGAGTTCACTACAGTGATCTTGGGATCAGAGAGGGCTCTTCAATAAATATAATGAGTGTCATGAATCTTATAGCTAGCTGCCCCTGCACTTTTCCCTATACCAAGTGCCCCAAGCCCTGTCTGGCTGGATATGTCCACAGCCCAGATTATGCTGGTACCTCTGTGGATGTCTGTACCTCTCAGAATTCCTACTCTCTTCTCTAGTACACTTAGGGCTTGGTATCTGAGTTTATTCACTAGCTCTCTGATTTCTGAGCCCCAATCCTGGTCCTCCAGACCTTCGGCCTTTAACCTATGGTCTCTGACCATAGAATGCCCTTGACCTGACCAGTGGAGCTGGAAAGCCTGGCTTAGTGAGCCCTCTGCAGGAACATGTGGGGACTTTCAGGTCCTCCGTGTTTTGGGCACATCTTAGGATCTGTTCTCTGTGTCCTCTTCCCCCCCACCCCCACCCCCCAGCCCCCGCTCCCCACTCATTCTCTTTCTCTCTTCCTTTCTCCTTTCTTTTTTCCTGTCTCTTTTCTTTGTCCTTCTCTTTCCTACTTTCCTTTTTTCTGTCCTGCTTCCTCTCATTTTTCCCGGTTGACTCCTTTCCTCTCCTTTCTTTTTCCCTTGTTCTCGGTTTGTGTTTGTACCCCATCCCTTATTCTCCTGCATGGGCTTAAACTCTTACCTGTCTTTGCGATAATCCCAGAGAGGCCTTTCCATTCTCCTGCTCATGGGTTTTCTCTTATCCTCAGACATTTCTCAGCACCAGGAACATCTTGCAGGCATCCATGTGTCACTGTTTCCATCTTCTACCAGTGTCTCCCAAAGCAGCTGCTTTTCTCACCACCATGCCTACCCTGTCCTTGGTAGACACAAGCACCTCTAACATTGTCTGTGCTACAGATCCCCATGAAGAGCCCTGAGAACATAATGGAGCCATTGGAACAATTAAGGCTGCAAACTTTCTCTCTCTCTCTCTCTCTCTCTCTCTCTCTCTCTCTCTCTCTCTCTCTCTCTCTCTCTCTCTCTCCAGTCAGCCTGGATTGCTAGCCTATATTCTTACTAAGCACACTAAAAGGTCAGCTCAGAACTGAGACCTAGAGCTTATCAGCTCCCTGTTTGATAATGAATGTAAGTGATTCTTAAAGGAGACCTGCAAAGGAGGCATGATTGAGGAGGAAGATGTAATGTTGGAATGCAAAACTTGTGTTAGCATGTTACGTTTGTTTCAGGAAGGCACTGCCCGATCCTGATAAGAATATGCAGATGTTAACTACCATATATGATAGCCTTTGTATAAATAATGTTTCTTTGTTGGGACTCTTAACTTCTGGAGAATAAAATTCAAAAAGTGATTCAGAGGGCAGATGGAACGTAATATTCAGTACCCACTGGCACTCAACCTCTGTTTGCACTCATGCCATGTGCTACTCATTCTCAGCAGATGGTGACCATGCTCTCAAATGGTGCTGATCTCGGGAGAATAAAAAGCTGAAGTATCCCTTTTGATCTGCCCTGTTTGCCAGGCAGTGCATTTCTCATACCCTTATCAGCCACCCATAACCCCCTTTCTCCTACTGTCAACTGGCTATTGTTCTGTTTAATTGTCTGCTGTGTAAACTATTCCTATACTAAGAAATCCAGCCTGTGGTCAAACATGGTAGAAGATTCTCTATTCCTATGACATAATGCTGAAGGCTGGGAAATATATTAAGAGAAGAGGCTTATTTTTAGTTTATGGTTACAAAAGTCTCAAGAGCATGGAATCATCACCGGTTCGACTCTGATGAGGACCTTCTGGCTATGGCGAGGCATGGAATCAGGAATGTGTAAAAGAGAGAGCGGTCACAAGGTGAGACAGGAAGCAAGAGCATTTGGGGCTGGGCTTATAATAAATTGATCTCCTAGGAGCTAACCAGGATTCTCACGAGAGCTAATTAGTCTCCTTTGAGGGTGATACCCCGGTGGCCTTATAACCTTCCACTAGAGTCCGTCTCTCAGCGGCTCTGCCACCATCTAGCATGTCAGCCTAGGGTCCATGACCCCTCTTTCTGTCAGACGGCCTTGGGGAATTAATGGAGCCACTGGAATTTAGAAAGTGCTGACATGTGTGCTCTATCTCCACTAGTCCCGTATTGCTACATTATTTCTTGCTAAGAAGGTTTTAAAAGGTCAGTGCTAAAACCCTGGAGGAGCACCCACGCCAAATTGCAACAGATGGGGACACTGAAAGCTCAGATATCAGTACTTCAGAAGCTAATATGAAAACAGACTGCAGTTTTTATGGAAGCCATAATGTCCAGCAATCTTGATAACAAATGCTTAAAGAACTGCAAGGTGAGACATGTGTCACAGGGTACAAGTTTCATATGGCAGTTCTGGGTAAGAATAGTCACAGCATCTGTGCAAAGTAAGCCAGACTCAGAAAAATGCTGCATGTTTTCTCTTATGTACCCAGTTGTAGTGGGGTGCGTGTGTGTGTGTGTGTGTGTGTGTGTGTGTGTGTGTGTGTGTGTTGTGTGTCTGTATTGTGTGTCTCTGTGGGTAAATAAAAAAGAAACTGTGAGATAGAGGGAAGATAGCTAAAGAGGGGGGCATAAGAAGGAGCAATGTATAATGAAATACAGGTGCCATAAAGCATAGGGGATGTAGGGGGCAGCAAAAGGAGGAGCCAGGGCATGCAGTGGGGAGGGGTGAATAAGAGCAATATATAATGATGTAAGATGATGTAAATGACATAAAGAAACACATACCTTCATATACAGAAAAAATATGAAATTGGTACCACAATGAAAATAAAACCACAGAAAGAGAATAGATTTTTATAAACCAACAGAAGTAATGGTTTATTGAGTAACGATTGGTGGTGTCAAGGGAATTGAAACTGGGTATAGGCCATATACACAAATATGAGAAGTCAGATCACACAAATATCAAGAGAGAGTTTGAAGTATTTTTATTCACATTATCATCAAGGATGAGATGCATGTAAATATGTGAAAATACCAGACTTGTAATAGATGCTCAGGTTTGGATATGAGAAAACCTGGAACCATTTTCTTTTTGACTTTAATATCTGTGGGTTTTCTAACTTATTCCTTAAGGATTTTATATGGTATGTTTTTATCATAGTTGTTTTGTGCCCCAATTCCTTCTAGACCCTCCTGGATCTATATTTGTGGGTTTGTATTCTTGGATTATACCTCCAACCTCTTGGCTGGTCGCCTCCTGACTTAATATTCAGTACCCACTGACACACCAGCTTGCACCCCATTTTGTGCTGCCTCCACACATCACAACCATTTCCCCCAAGGCTTTTGAAACTTGAGAAATATAATTCCAGTGTCTTTATAAGTTCCCCGCTAATACAGGTGCTATTACCAGCTTCCAGTTTTAAATAAAAGTCACAGTTCTTTGAAATTGTTTTTCAAACACTGAAAACACATTCCACAGCACCTTGAATAGAAATCTGACCTGGATACAGGTGACACACTGATACCAAACTATCGTGGGGAGATGGTCCGAGTCACATGGCAAAGGGCCTTGTGCTCCCAAGTGTGTTCCTGTGGGAAAGCCTTTAATGAACTGTTAGCCTCATTCAGTGTAAACCATGCAGAGAATCCTCCACTCCCACACATGTAAATGAAGAGAAGATGCAGCAGAATGTAGAGCCTTAGCGAACAACTGTCATTTACATGTGTGGGAGAATTACAGCATAAAACAACAATATAACCAGAGGACTGAAGGTCCAGTGCCAGATGATCAACCCTTAAGACATACATACGGGTACCATTATATGGACATACATACGGGTACCATTATATGGACATACATACGGGTACCATTATATGGACATACATACGGGTACCATTATATGGACATACATACGGGTACCATTATATGGACTGCAAAGGTCATGAGCAAGTTAAAGACTCCAGGTAGCATTTAGCTCTGAAGGATATGGCTTTGAGCATTCCTGTGTAAGTATCGGTGTGAACATAGGCTTCCTTTCTGTGCAATAAATGCCCACTAGACTAGTCAGAACCTTTTGAGATATTTGTATGCTTCGTTTTCTGAGAAACTGTGAAACTGCTGATTTCCTCTTATATAGCCAGAATGTGAGCCACCTACTCTCCAACTACACCAGCTCAGAGTGTTACTCAAGTCCACAGCATACGTGGCTTGCTCCCTGGAGTCCTCACCATCACGGATATTACAGAAGCTCACCAATGCTCAGCTGCATGGGAGACCCGCTCCCAGCAATTCATCAGAACTTAGTATTATACAAGCCCACGGAGTTAGTGACCCACTCCCTGGATGTGCATCAGCACCCAAGTGTTGGTTACTGTTGTCCTTTAATGTGTGTGCAGTGGTACTTCATTCTGTCTTCATTTGCTTGACCCTTGTGGCCAATGATGCTTAACATTTTGATATATACTCACTTGCTAGCCATAACCTTTCAGTGACATGGATCTCTGTGCTTCTTCTCATTATATATATATATATATATATATATATATATTAAACTCTGGGGTTTTGAGAAGTCAAGTCTCTATGTGGCCTCCATAGCAGCCCCTGGCCAGATGCACAGCTCACAGGCATTTGCTCTCAATTGGTAGCTGTTCTTTCACCTTCCGTTACAGAAAAAGCCTTTTAAATTTTGATGCACTTACGTTGGTCAGTTACTCTACTTCTAGATACTACATCTAAAAGAAACTCCCTTCCTAATCCTGGCATCTCTAATGTCCCCTCTCAATGATTTTCTAAATGCTTTACAATCATATTTATATTTAAGTTGTGCTGGTTAGGATTTTTCAACATAATACAAACTAATGTCATCTGGGAAAAAGATTTTCAGCTGAGAAAATGCCTTCATCAGATTGCCTGTACACAAGTCCCTGGGGCATTTTTTGATTATTGCATGATATGGGAAGGGCCTGCCCAACTAAGTAGGTGATTGTGAGTTGAATAAGAAAGCAGGATAAATAAAGCTGAGCTGAATAAGAAAGCAGGATGAGCAAGCTAGTAGATAGTAGCATTTCTCCGTGGCTTCTGCTTTAGTTGCTGCTTCCAGGTTCCTGCCTTGAGTTCCTGTCCTGACATCCTCCAACATGGAATATGACCCCAAAAAAATTATATTAGGTTTTGACAGACATTACCCTGGATCTAATTTTGTTTTGAGCAGTCTTGATATCTTTTAGCACGTTGAATCTTCCAATCCATTGAACAATGTACTCTACATTCACTTGTGTCTATTCTCTTTCAGCCCTACTTGATGGTGTCCAGTTTAGAAGAACTGTCTTTTTATTTCAGACTTACAACTAAGCACTTATGTACTTATTGTTTAGCAATAATATAGAGAAATACAATTGATGACATGTGCACCCTTGTAACTTATGACATTGCTGTGCTTGCAAATTACTTCTAGGAGGTTTTGTTCTATGTGAATTCACTAAACTGGGTGTTACCCTGCAAGCATTGTTTGATTCCTTTTATTCTAATATGTAATCTATCGATCGATCAATCTATCAACACTGGCTAGCACTCAGATCAAAGTGAGAAGAAGAGATATCCTTTCTTATTCCCAACCTTAGAAGTAAAGTTCATCGTTTTAATATCATTATCTACAATGTTAATATGAGATGTTTAGACTGTTTGTTAAACACAGAAAATTCCCTTCTGTTCCTGCTTCTCTGAGAAGTCTTATCATGCAGAGATGTTAAGCTAGGCAGGCTTTTTTCTATATCATTATCTGCTCATGCTACTTTTCTCCTAGTCTGTTAATATGGTGAGTTATACTAATAGGTTTTCACATTGAATCACCCTTGCATTCCTAAAATCAATTCCACTTGATCATAATGTGTAATTATTTTTCTGTAATACTGAATTTTATTAGCTAATATTTGTTAAATGTTTTCTAAATGTATATTTATGAGAATTATGAATCTATAATGCATACATAATCTATCTGGCTCAGGAAGGAAGGTGTTATTGTCTTTCTATAAATGTGGTAATCTTCCCTTCTGCTCTGTTTTCTGGAAGAGGTTGTATAAAATTGTTGCTAATTCTTGTCTAGATATTTCACAGAATTCACCAGTGAAGTCATGTAAGCCTACACATTTCTTTAAGGGACTTTTTACATTCTGAATTTGATTTCTTATAGTTTTAGGACTACATAAATCATCTGTCTCACATTAAATTGATTGAGAATGTAGGGCTCTCCAAGAAATATTCTGTTTCCACTAAATTATTAAACATATGTGTAGGCTGTCCATTAACTTGTTACTTCATTATTGTCTTTCTGATATCTGCAGGGTGTGGTGATAGCCCTCACTTATTACTGCTATCTGTGATATGTGTCGCCTTTTGTTAGCTTAGTAATTCTTTTGAGTCAGGGTCCCCCTGGATCACCTGGAACTCATCTATGTAGATCACGCCAACCTTTAACCTTCAGTGATCCTCCTGCCTCAGCTTCATAAGTGCTGGGATTACCAGCACGTGCTACCATACCAAGTTCACCAAGCCTATCTTAAATAATTTTAGGCTTCAAGATAACTTAGAGTGTAGATTTCCAGTTTATTTTTGGTCTTCCTCAACATTACTAACTTACAGAACCATAGTAGCCCGATCCCAGGAATTAACACCAGCACAGCAGTGTTCATTAATCTATCTACTAACAATGCTGTTGGCATTTCACTTGTTTCTTCCCCACATCCTTTGCCTGTTCTGGGATCCAGCCCAGGTCCCACATTGCATTGGGTTGTCAGGTCCCTTTGATTTGCTCCAAGCTGTGACAGTTCCTTCGATTCCCATATCTTTTTTTAACCTTCACACTTTTGACGAGTATTGATCAGTTACTTTGTAAAATGACCTTTGAGTTTATCTGATGTTTTCTCATGACTAAATTGAATTTGTGTACCTGAAGTCAGGTGATCTGGTGAAGGCTACACCAAGAAGATGGGTAGTTTTTCCTAAAGCTGCAGGAAGCCATTTCCTGAAGGTCATGACTGTGTAACATGTCAGTAGGGGAAAAGTGGTAAAGAGTGAGAGAAATGGAGAAAGGGGGTAGACAGGAGAGATGGAGAATGGCTCATAGAGGAAGAGAGGCAGCTGAAAGAGCCATGGAGATAGGGAGGAAGAAAGCAAGGAAGAATTTTGTCAGGTTTCGTTGCCTTACAGAGCAGTCAGGTGCTCCACCAAGTGGCTTTGGTTTTAATGACTCTGAGGAATCGGTGATCTCTACAAGTTGACAGAAGTACAACATATGAACCGAAAGAAAAAAGATCAGGACAACAGTAAGGTGGCGGTCACTTGAACATAGGTGACTATTAACAATTGGTGAACACAAGGAGTTGGAAGGAATACTCCTAGTTTGTGAGAATAGAAGGGATCAGGAAGACCAACAGCAGTAGTATGAGATGCAGAGTATCCCAAAGCTGAAGGACCACTGTGAAGACCAGCTCAGGATGGTAGTCATGAATGGCATGTGAACTGGGAGCTGAAAGTCAGTTCAATCATCAGAAAGTGGTGATTTTGCGGCCTTTACTTCAGTCAGGTGGTAAGGACAGGATTCAGATTCGGTTAAAGCTCAGTGGGATACACAGTGTGAGCTACATGATGGACAGAGGAAGGGAAATATATTCATAAACAGTTCAACATGCAATTGTGTATGAATGTACGGAAAGAAAAGTAGATCACTCTACTGTGGTAGTCACATGGGTTCTAATGCTAACAAAGGCACACGGGGCAGGCCCTGAAGCACAATGTTTTGAATTCTATAGTTTGTTGCTGGGGTAGGACATGAGACAGCACCACTTCTATAGGTAAGGCCCTGCACAGCAGTTAAAGCATCCTCTCTCTAAGTGTGAACACCGAACCTAGCACAGCCTCCTTCTCACTCTCCTGCTTCTGTGGAATGTACCAAATGTGACTTCCCTCTCAGTATTACCCATTGGCATAAGCTGTCAAAGTGGGGTCACAGCCTGTTCATATTCTACTGCTCAGGTAGGTACAGCATTACAACAGATCCACTTCTGATGTTATGCACTGCCCACAAAGCTCTGTACACCATTTATCCTCATAGCTGTCAGTGAGCAATGCTGACAAGCTGGCACAACCCACCTAAAACTCTCCTTGGATTCCTGAGCAGCCTCGATCACTGCGCTTCATACATTGTGTCCGTGATGCTCTTGTCTCACGAAAGTGACCCAGGCAATCCCAGGCCTTCTGGAATTTACTCTCATAGCACTTACCTTCTCTCTTGCATGTCCTCTCCCTAGCTCCTTAGAGCAAGCTATTTGATAGGCACTACTACTTCTGTCTTCAAAAGGAAGACAGGATGTTCTAGAAGAATTCAGGAGTTAACCGGGTGACACAGTAGGAGAAGAGGCAGTTCCATGTGCAGGCCAAGGTCAAGCATGTCAGAAACCAGCTGGAAGGAAAGGTCAGAGAGAAGGTGAGCTTTGAGTCCTGGAGAAGAAGCACAGGGAGCAGTATTGGAAGGTGTATTAGTTAAGTTTCTCAGTGCTGCAATCAAATACCTGACAACAAACAAGTAAAGAAAGGGATGGTTATATGACTGGCCAAATACAGAGCCTATGTGTCAGTGCTGTGTTCTGCCATGGTCAGCTCCATCACAATTCTTCCCTCAAAGCCCAGGGACCATCACAAAGAGGGGTGAAGACATTTTCAGAGCCAGAAGTCAGGGAGGAGGGGAGAGAAACAGTATTTTCTGGATATAACAGGACCACTATGTTCATGAACTCACAGCATATGTGGCTATCCACACAAGTCCAAGCTTTCCAACATTCTAGCATGGACTGAGAAAGGGTTCATGAGTGCCCACCATTAGCCAAAGAGCTATGGATAGTTGGTAACTTCTGGAGGAAGGGGTGGGTGTCAGTTTTCTTTAAGGATGTGGCTCCTGGATAGATTGACCTCATTCCAGTAGATGGCCCCCAAACCAGGAGTATACAGATAGCGCAAAATGGAGTCAATAAGTTAACTTTGAAGAGAGAAAAGCCACAGAACTGGGGAAGAGGTAGATAGGTAGAATGAGTCTGGGAGGAAATTGGACTAATATAATCAAATACATTGTATGAAATTCTCACAGAACTAATGAGAATATAGTTAAAGAATGTCAGGGTGTCAAGGAGCTAAAGGGGTCTTCAACCCTATAGGTGGAAGAATAACCATGAACTAACTAGTACCCCCTGGGCTCGTGTCTCTAGCTGCATATATAGAAGAGGATGGCCTAGTTGGCCATCAGTGGGAAGAGAGGCCCCTTGGTTATGCAGACTTTATTTGCCCCAATACAGGGGAACGCCGGGGCCAGGGGGTGGG
>LR753389.1:687260-715749 GCA_902729485.2 Mus minutoides
CAGGAAGCCACTGAGTCACATTGCATCAACAATCAGGAAGTAGAGAGTTAATGGATGGGAGCCTGAGCTATACATCCTCAAAGCCTGCCCCCTGTGGCCCACTTGGTCCAGCTAGGCACCACCTCCTAAGGGTCCTGCAACCTCTCCAAATAGCACTGTGCACAGGAGACCAAGCATTTGAACATAAAAACCTGTAGACTACATTTTCATTCAAATCACATCAGTGGTTCTCTTGAGAAAGAACAACCAAACTAGGGAAACAGTAAGTAAAATTTATGAACACTTAATGAATTCCAATGCAATAGAGTAAAATGTGTATCAGCTGATTAGATGTGATGTGAACATCTTTTGGGTCAAAAAGAACAGAAAATCATAGACACTTTTCACTCTGAATATAGAGTAGAAAATCACCTTGAATAAGACATAATTATCACATCCTAATCTAAACCACTGTGAGATAGGAAACACTTTTGGCAAGAGTTGGGAAGGATGTCTGGAGGTTCAGAGAGAGCTTCTGTGCAGGCTGCTGCTATGAAAGACAGGTGATGCTGTCTAAGGGGGACAGTAGTATACTCTGGCTTGCTTATGAGAGATGGGCCTTACACCATGCAGAACACCTCCACAGCATCAGTCATCCTGCAAATCAAGTAGCCAGTGCCTTCACAGCTGGATACAGCATTGTACCTCACAGCAGTGAGGCCAGTTGATGTGCAGATCCTAGCTGACTTGCCATGTAACACCTGCAGGTTGCATTCTTGGTAGGACAGGTAATATTTGGTTGCTAGCTGATTCTTGTTGCACAGGACTGCTATGAAGGAGTGAGAATGGCTCATACAGAATTGCCTATATATGAATCAAACCCACAGCCATCTTTCTGTCAGATGTGGGAACTGCTACAGGTGGAGAGTCCACCAAGGGCAAGTGAAATCATGAAAATGGCAGACTGGTGGAAACTGGATGAGCTACCAGGCACCAGGCACTTCTCTTCCTGCAGATGCTTGTACATATGGAAGCCTGTTATACCCAAAGTGGGCAGCTTCCAGTGTCCAGCATGAGCTCTTAAATTCCCGTGCTGGTCTCAGGCCTCAGAGCACCACGCTTGCCACCTGTCTGTGCACAGGCTCCCCATAATGTATTGTATAGCACATCCTCCTTCCTTGTCTTCAGCCTCCTGTGAGGTCCACCTGTCTGTGCACAGGCTCCCCATAAGGTACTGTATAGCAAATCCTCCTTCCTTGTCTTCAGCCTGCTGTGAGGTCCACCTGCTTCTCTTTCCATTCTGTACTTTACAGAATCCATACTAGATTTCACCAAATCTCTTTCCATTCCCTATATGTGTAGTGACTCCATTAGGAACAAGTTGCCAACTGCCTGGCCTGTGTTTGCATTCAGCCTTTCCCCTGTATCATCTTCTCCACCAGACACCAGGAGCACATACCTGCATACATGCTGAACTGCCTGTGCCTCAGCTGAGGCGCCCAGCTAGTACAAGGACCAGATCCAGATCCCTCTGATTTTTTTTTCTCTCCCTTCTTTTAGGAATTCTCAGTTTGTGTTTAATGAATAACTATGTGCATCTTTCTCTCTGAAAAGCCCTTTGTCCTCTGAGGCAAGTGACAGCAAGTGGCTTCCCTGGACTTGGGTTACCCTCTACATTATAGAGTCTATACCTCTATAGAGGGTATACCTCATGGTAAGTATTGAGCAAGAGATAGTGCACTTACTGGTATCCAAGTCTGTCTCCTCCTCTGACTACAGGATATTGAAGGGGAGAGGTGGTTCCCTTTATTTCTACTCCATTGCAACTAGAAAAGCAAGTGTTCAGCCAGGAAGTAGTGGTGCATGCCTTAAATGCCAGGATTTGGGAGGCAGGCAGATCTCTGTGAACTCAAAGCCAGACTGATCTATATAGCTAGTTCCAGCACAGCCAAGGCTAGTTAAGAAGGAGGATGAAGAGGAGGAGAAGGAGGAAGAGGAGGAGGGAGGAGGAGTGGGGAAGAAGAACAACAAAACAACACAAAACAAAAATGAAAAAGAGAAAGGAAGGAAGAGAAAGAGAGAGAAAGAGAGAGGAAGGAAGGAAGGAAGGAAGGGAGGGAGGGAGGGAGGGAGGGAGGAAGGGAAAGAGAGAGAAAAAGAAAGAAAAGAAAAGAAAAGAAAAGAAAAGAAAAGAAAAGAAAAGAAAAGAAAAGAAAAGAAAGATATTCATTCAAAGTTTGCCTGTTGACTATACAAATACATTCTCATAACTGGGCAACCATTATTTTTAAAAAGACAAATAGCAACATTAAAGAAAATGTAAAGAAGAGGAAGTCCACTTATACTGGCGTTGACAGTATGAATTAGTTTAGCCATTGTGGAATACATTTTGGATGTTTTTGAAAAAGCTAAACATTGGAATAGTATGTGACCCTACAACTCCATTATTTATATAGACAAAGGAAGTGAGAATCTTTTTTCAAAAATACATCTAAACTATTCATAATAACCAAGATGTGGGGTCAATACAAAAATGGACACATCAAAAACTGTGTGTGTGTGTGTGTAGATAGAAGGGAGGAGGTTGAGAACCACTATGGTATATATAAATACTATCCAGCCTTGAAACATAGAGGAAATCCTGCCATTTGAAACATAGATGAACCCTTAAATTAGATGAAATGAGCCAGGCACTGAAAGACAAATGCCACGTGACCTTGTTCATGTGCAGAATCAAAAGAGAATAAATTCTTAAAGAGTTGAGTCATGGTTGCCAGAGGCCAGACACTGAGGGTGATATGCTCAAAGGATGCAGGATTTCAGTCAGGCAAGGAGTCCGTTGCTGAGTTCTGTTGCACAGCATACTGACAGCCTAGTCATACTCAAATACTACCAGTAATAAATAGAAAACCAGAGAGTTTTGTTCACTGACTGGGTGGTCAGCAAAGCCTTTCAGGAGAAGTAGGGCTTGTGGGCGCCTCTGCTGACAAGGGGCAGATGGGGGCTTGGACACATAAAGAGGGAAACAGAGAGAAAGATACAGCAACTTGTATGTGAAAGTAAGAGGTGGTTGTTGGGGTAGCAGTATAAACAGGATGCCAGGTGGCCAGCCATTGTAGCCAATGTGTCTGTAGCACAGACAATGTAGCACCAGAGTGTCTGTGGGGTCAGTGAGGCAGTACCCCTCCTCTTTCTTGAGTAACCTTCTTGGCGACAGCTGTTTAATTGGTACCTAATATTTCCTAGCAGCAAAGCCTTGCTATTATCTGTAGCTCGGATAGGAACCTATAGTTTGCCTTTAGAATGGTGTTACCTAAAGTTACACTCCAGAGAATCAAATAACCTATTTTTTAAAATGGAGTACAGAGATAAAGAATTCTCTGCAGAGAATGGCCTAGTCGGTCATCAATGGGAGGAGAGGCCCTTGGTCCTGTGAAAGTTCTTTGCCCCAGTATAGGGGAATGCCAGGGCCAGGAAGCAGGAGTAAGTGGGTTAGGGAGCAGGGGGAGAATGGAGAGGATAGGGGATTTTCAGAGGGGAAACTAGGAAAGGAGATAACATTTGAAATGTAAATAAAGAAAATATGTAATAAATTTTTTTAAAATGTAACTCCAATAAATAAACAAACAAATAAATAAAACAAATACAAAATTAAAAAAAAAAAGATTTCCCAACTGAGGTATCTCAAATGGCCAAGAAGCACCTAAAGAAATGTTCAACATCCTTAGTCATCAGGGAAATAAATGCAAATCAAAACAACCCTGAGATTCCACCACACACCAGTCAGAATGGCTAAGATCACAACCCTGAGATTCCACCTCACACCAGTCAGAATGGTTACGATAAAAAACTCAGGTGACAGCAGATGCTGGGGAGGATGTGAAGAAAGAGGAACACTCCTCCATTGCTGATGGGATTGCAAGCTGGTACAGCCTCTGTGGAAATCAGTCTGGTGGTTCCTCAGAAAATTGGACATATATCACTCCTGGGCATATACCCAAAAGATGCTCCAACATATAACAAGGACACATGCTCAACTATGTTCATAGCAGCCTTATTTATAATAGTCAGAAGCTGGAAAGAACCCAGATGTTCCTCAACAGAGGAATGGATACAGAAAATGTGGTACACTTGCACAATGGAGTACTACTCAACTATTAAAAACAATGACTTCATGAAATTCTTAAGCAAATGGATGGAACTAGAAAATATCATCCTAAGTGAGGTAACTCAGTCACAAAAGAACACACATGGTATGCATTCACTGATAAGTGGGTGTTAGCCCAAAAGCTCAGACTACACAAGATACAATTCACAGACCACATGAAACTCAAAAAGAAGGAAGACCAAAGTGTGGATGCTTTAGTCCTTCTTAAAATGGGGAACAAAATACTCATGGGAGGAAATACAGAGACAAAGTGTGGAGCAGAGTCTGAAGGAAAGGCCATTCAGAGACTGCCCCACCTGGTGATCCATCCCATATGCAGATACCAAACCCAGACACTCTTGTGGATGCCAAGAAGTGCTTGCTGACAGGAGCCTGATAATAGCTGTCTCCTGAGAGGCTCTGCCAGAGCCTGACAAATACAGAGGTGGATGCTGGCAGCCAACCATTGGACTGAACACAGGGACCCCAATGGAGGAGTTAGAGAAAGGACTGAAGGAGCTGAAGGAGTTTGCAACCCCATAGGAAGAACAACAATATCAACCAACCAGACCCCCCCAGAGCTCCCAGGGACTAAACCACCAACCAAAAAGTACACATGGCTCCAGCCACATATGAAACAGAGGATGGCCTTGCTTGGTATCAATGGGAGGAGAGAGAGACCTTGGTCCTGTGAAGGCTCGATGCCCCACTATAGGGGAATGCCAGGGGAGGGAGGCAGTGGGAACGGGTGGAACACCCTCATAGAAGCAGGGGGAAGACTAATGGGATAGGGGATTTCAGGGAAGAGAGGGAGCCGGGAAAGGAGATAACATTTGAAATGTAAAAAAAGATAATATCTAATTAAAAAAAAAAAAAAAGAATGGTGTTACCTTAGGACAGTGAAATCCTGTGGTCCCTAAAGCATTTTCAGGCCTCTGCTCCCTGTCTTTCTTACTGGGACCCTTGAAATAGTCCAAATCTTATGGTAACAGAGAGATGTATAGAGCAGATCTGAAGGGGCCTCCAAGATATGGAAGGACCTGTGTGGAGTATATGGCCTGTGGAAAGGGAGACTGTAATGTAAGCACTGGGGTCAAAAGTCTGCTTTCACCGGAACTTCTGGATGACCCACTGTGCTCACAGTCCCAGGCATATTCCTGAGTCTGCTGTTAACCTTACAGCATTGAGAGAAGCAGCCCCGGTCTCCTGATGGGCAGGGTCTTCAGGGTGTCCCTATCCCAACCAGCCAAGCTGCTCTTTAGAGATGAGCCCAAGTCTTCATGTTCTGTTTTGTCTCAGTACTAAGCATGGAACTAGGGCTTTACACAGGCCAGGCAAGCACTGAGCTATACCCCAGCTAACAGGCTATTTGAGTTTTGTAACCCTTATTCTTCCTAGGACTGAAGTACACACATTCTAACTTAGATACTGGCTGACAACTTTCCTCCCCCTAGTCCCATGCTCATTTTTCTCCAGGTCCAAACTTCTTTTTAAATCAATGGCAACTTTCCTGGGTTTCTCTTTAGGGACATGGAATTTCGAGAAGCACTTTGGCTTTCTGGGCCTCTACATAATTCATCCCGGATGCACTCTGGGCGCCCAGCACCTGATGGTGCAGAGTGAACCTGCTCTTTATTTTCAGAAGCCATTAGCCTTTTCCTGAATTTAGATTTCCTGAAAACTTAGGCAGCACACATTACAGGTTCATGTTCCATTTGAGAACCAGAACAAAAGTGAGTCCCAGCGGGCCTGAGGCAGAAGTGGGCACCTGTTCAGAATATAAGATACCTGGTCCCTACTAATCCAGGGACAGCCTTAGAGGCCAGTGTACAAACTTAGTCCATTGCCTGGAACCCACTGGCTAAAGCTGTTAGTATGTGTAAAAGAGAAAGTCATCCTCCATATGCCTGTCCTGACAGGGGATGAGAGAAGGTGACTGAAGCATCCTTCATTCTTCAGCCACCCTGTAAGCATCTTTGGATCCTGGTACCCTCGGGTGGGCGGGATGTCCAGCCTGGAAGCAGAAGACACTCCCTTGGGTTGGAGGATTGATTAAGAGAAGATTCCTCCAAGTAGCGCTTTTGAGTGGAATGAGGAGAGAAGGGACTTTTGGAAAAAGTCTCTAAGTAAAAAGGCAAACAGAAGAGATGCAGGAAGTAGGAGGCCACATGACTGGCCTTTGCCCATCTCCTCTGGCACTGAGGCTGGTAGGCACAGTATTAGCTTTGTGAATTTTATATATTTTTTGATTAAATAGGAAATTTTGAGGGCTTTTTTTCTATTTTTTTTCTTTGCTTCCAAAATTACTATTTATTTAGATCATTTTTTTCTACTTGGTTGTTTATTTTCTTCTATTTTAGAATTCTCTAAATATTGTGGGTGCTAGTTTTAAATATCTTTCTAATTGAAATATAATTCTATTACTTCCCTCCCTTTTCTCCATTCACTTCTTCCCACACCCCATTCTCAAATTGATAGTCTCTCTTTCTTTGATTAATGTTGCACATATATAAATATATACACAGTTATGCAAAATCAACCTGCTAAGCTTCTTTTCTGTTGTTTGTGTGTCTGTGATTTCAGGTCTGACCACTTTGTATTGGGTAGCCAATCAGAAAGCTCAACCTTGAGATAGGTTTCTTCTTCTCTCACAGTCATTAGTTACCTGAAGTTCTCTGTCTAGGGGTGGTACCCCACCACCCCTGAGACTGTTGTCCCTTCTGCATTAGCATGACTATTGATATTGTCATTGTCCAGGTCTTGTTTAGCCATTTCTGGGAGAAACAATTCTGTTTTCTGAGCGGTGCATGCATGCTACAACTCTATCCACCAGCACTGGATCCCCCCAGAATCTCTTGATCTCTATGTTGTGTCTACCTCTGGTTTTCTTTAATGGTCTTCATTGACTGTAAAGAGAAGTTTTTTTGATTAGGGGTGAGAGCCACACTTATCTGTGTATGTAAGGATACCATTATCCTTATACACTTAGGAATTATGCTTGTCTAGCAAAGCAGTAGTAAGAGATTGTCTTCTAAAATCCATGACCTCAAGAGCCTGAGGTAGTTGGCTAGGTTTCTAGCATCAGGCAAGATATGACCCAGTTGAGTGGGCCCTAAGTCCAGTTGGATTGCTATTGGCTACTACTAACATATGGATGGCACTCACTCAACCTCTCTGGATATCTTCCCATGGCGGTCATTGGTGTCACAGCTCAGTAAGACTATTAGTTGCTCCCTCCCTTGGGGCCTTGCATGGTGCCTTATGGCACTGTTGAAGATACACTGAAGGAAGGGGTTAGATACAGCTCAAAACATCCAAGCCCTGTGTCCTAAGTGTGTGATGGCTTCAGCAATGGGACTTGACTTCAGCCTCTGAGAGGAAACCGAGGACAGCAAGGATGCCATGGACTTTGTGGAGTCTGTTGGACTACGCTCAAAGAGATATTTCTTATGCCTGGTAATTTGGAAGAATCAAGTGATTTATCCATTTTTATTTTTATTTAGATTTCCAAACTTAGTGGAATACAGTTTTTTAAAGCATTCTAATATAATATATATTTCTTTGGTATCTGTTATAATGTTTTCCTGTTCATTTGTTTATTTATTTACATCCCAAACATTATGTTCGTTTGTGTCATCTCTTTCCTGTTAACTGGGCCAAGAGTCTATCAATTTTATCTTCTCAAAGAACCAGCCCTTAAATTCTTTGATTCTGTAAATTTTCTTTGTTTCTATTTCATTGATTTCTGCTCTAATTTTAATTAGTTTTTGCCATTGACTGGGTTTGGATTTGATTTGTTCTTATTTTTTCAAATTCTCTCTCAAGTAGTATCAAGTCATTTACTCGTGCTCTATCTGATTTTTTATGTAGGCATTTGGGAACCTGCTTCTAACGTGCCCGGGGGGAGGGGGTGCTTTCATTTTCATTTAGTATCAGGAATATTTTTCTTTCTTGACTTCTTCTTTGGCCCTTCATTGTTCTGTAATAAGTTGTTTCATCGCCATGAGTTTATCCACTTACTGGAGTTTTGTTTGCTGTCAATTTTAAGTTTTATTGTATAATGGTCATATAGGATACCTGGAATTATTTCAGTTTTCTGTATTTGTTAAGGTTTATTTTGTGTCCCAGCATGTGGTCTGCTTTAGAGAGGCTTCCATGTGCTGCAGGGTAGAATGTATGGGGTTTCGTTTTTTTGTTTCTCTTTCTCTCTCTCTCTCTCTCTCTCTCTCTGTGTGTGTGTGTGTGTGTGTGTGTGTGTGTGTGTGTGTATGGTATTTGATTTGAGTGGGTTGTTTTGTAGATATCTGCTATGTCCTTTTGATACAATTCTGAGGTTCAGTTTATGTTTTTTGCCCAATAATCTATCTTTTGAATAAAGTGGGGGTATTTGAAATAACCTCTTATTGGGTTTCTTTTAAATTCTGTATCCTCTAGGTAATTCTCATTGGAGAACGCTTCTATAGGACTAGTGAATTTGATGGGAGACATGTTATCTTGGTCATTCATATTGGTTTGGATTTTGTGATATGACCTGGGCATGTGGAGTTGATTGTAAGTCTTATAAGATAATCTGCATGCCTTGTATTTGGCAAGTGCAAGAGATGAAAGACCTGGGCTAGGCCAGGTAAAGAAAGTCTATAAGCTGTTTAATCAGACCAGGGAAAGATGGCTCCCAAACTTAGGTCTTGAGCTTTGCTTGTGGATGTAGAAGTATCAGCAGTCAGATGGGAAGGTCAGAGAAGAAAGGAGTGTCTTACCAGTCAGACATGACTCTCAAAGTAAGCGGTTCTGTAGGTCAAGGGTCTAGAGCTAGGTCTGTGGTTTGAAGATGGCAACAGGTGGGATGAAGGGTGGAAAGGGGAGTAAGCGATTCACCAGATGCAAGTGGTTCCCAAACAACCTAGCTGCAGATGTGGAGCCAGGCTGTGGGTCTTGGTCAACCACAGGCCAGGGCAGGTGTGATGGCATAGAGAAGAAGTGACTTATCTTGCAAAGGTTACTTATGAACAAAATGGGTGCTATTTTTTAGTCTGCTATGTACTTTGTAAATGTTATGCCGGTGTGAGGCCTCTACTCACTATCTTCATAGTAGTTTTCATGAGAGCAGCTCGTGTCACTCACATCTTCCTGTCTTTTCTGCCATACCAAGTAACAACTGTCAAAAATCAATGCTATAGCGCTTTTTTCCAGGCTTTCCCTCTGAGATGATGGTGATGGTGGTGATGATGATCATTACTATTATTATTATTATTATTATTATTATTTATTTTAGGCCTCAAATGCTATTAGAGACCTAACCTCATCTTTTCTATATTGATACCTAAGTTTTCCTGTAGCAAAATGGCTATCTCTTCCTCATTGAATTGTCTTGGTACTTTAATCAAAAATCACAGGCCATCTAAGTGTCAGTCAACATCTGGGTTCCATGCTCTCTCAATGGACATATGTCTTTATCACAAACCACACTGTTTGATTTACCAGAGACTTTTTTTTTCATTTTTATTAGATATTTTCTTTATTTACATTCCAAATGCTATCCTGAAATTACCCTATACCCGCCCCTGCCCTACTCCTCTACCTGCCAACTCCCACTTCTTGGCCCTGTCATTCCCCTGTACTAGGGCATATAAAGTTTGCAAGACCAAGGGGCCTCTCTTCCCAATGATGGCTAACTAGGCCATCTTCTGCTACATATGCAGCTAGAGGCATGAGCTCTGGGGGTACTGGTTAGTTCATATTTTGTTCCACCTATAGGGTTGCAGACCCCTTCAGCTTCTTGGGTACTTTCTCTAGCTCCTCCATTGGGAAACCAGTGTTCCATCCTATAGATGACTGTGAGCATCCACTTCTGTATTTGCCAGGCACTGGCATAGCCTCACTCAAGAAAGCTATATCAGGGTCCTTTCAGCAAAATCTTGCTGGAATATGCAATAGTGTCTTTACCAGAGACTTTTAGTGGTCAGGACTCAGATGTGAGACCTCCAGTTTTCAAGATTGTTTTCTGATTATTGAGTCTCAGCCTCTTGTACTTGATCTCTATTTTATTCTTCTGATTTTTATTAAAGAATTCTAAAAATGGATTGCCTACACAAGCCATTTACAGACAATTACTCAAAGTTGGCCCCTAATGAAAAGAACATCAAGAGAAATTAAGTAAATTATTCATGCTCGATTAGCAAAAATCCTGAAACATAGTCATGTCCTATAATTAATTACAGGGCCAAGAAGCTTACAACAGATTGATTCCCAAGGGGCTGAAAAGATGCCTTGGGGGTCAAAGGTGCACACTGCTCTTGTAAAGGACTAAATTCAGTTCCCAGCATGCACACCAGGCAGCACATCAACCACCTTTGACTCCACCTCCAGGGTATCCAATGCCTTTGGCTTCTGCATCTTCACACACATGAACACATCTAACACAGGTGCAGACACATAGCTGCAGATCATTTTAAATAATAGTCAGATACATCTTCACTTTATTTTTAAGAAGGAGAAGTGGCTCCTGGGTCAGGGCTGCACTTCAGTAACAGACTGACCACCCCACCATGTTGGAAGTGGCATTTGTCATCGAGTGTATACTGCGTCATTAAGAGATTTCATTTTCACTTTCAACACACTGAACATTCTCTATCTACCCTTGCTTTTCCAGAGTCCTCAGGAGCCAACTGGGCTCCCGTTCCTCCCCTGTCGCAGCAATGGGCCATTTCCATCAGAGTCGGTGCCATGCTGACCCAAATGCCTGAGTGCCACTCACCTCCAGAGAGTGAGGAGTCTGAAAAGTAAGTCCCATGCTGGGGTTCTGGTGGCAAGGAGTGGGGGGGGGGGGCTGCTTCAGAAGACCTCAGTCTCCTAAGAGCAGATCACCAGGAGATGAGGTCAGACTTCATGCAGCCTGCAAGCCTTGACAGGAGTGCAGTGGAAGAGAGACCAGGAATGCCCTTGACAGACACTATAGTGCAGTCTGAGCGTAGAATGGCATCAGTCTTGAGAAGAACGTGACCTGTAACTGACAGGTACCCTGATGCGCACTCATGCAAACTGGTGCTGTCACTGTGGGGGCTATGACTCGTTTTGTGAGTACTCAGGACGATGTGATTAAGAGCCATAGAAAATGGGCTGTGTCTTAAAACGCTGTTCTCCTTTTCATGCTTGTCCAGAGCCACGGTTTCTGTGCAGCCCCCATGAGCAGTGGCTTTTCATCTTATATAAACTCTCGGAATGGATGCTTTCATTCCCCTTTTGCCTTGCTGCTTATTATTATTATTAAAAACTTCAAATATACAGAAAAAAATCTAAAGAATAGGACAGTGAAAACTCATAAAGTCTTTACCCAGATTTACTGATTGGTTAAACAGAGAGAAATTATAATAGGTGCCTGTGTTCGTTCAGACTTTGTATCAGAAACATATCAAAGGAAGCTGTGGACAGAACGGTGCCCAGTTCTGTCCCAATGCAAATGCTCTTGGTTGTCTGGAGAATACTCGTCTTCACTGTTTTTTCCCTGTTTGCCATGTGTTGAAGCTGATTACATCTCTGCCAGTTTTTCTGCCCTGTTTTTGTCTGTGTCTTTGCTGACACAGCAAAATACTGTCCCCCTACACCCCCTTCTTTCATTGAAGGTTTTCTTCTTGTTTGTTTGCTTGTTTGTTTGTTTGTTTGTTTGTTTTAGTGCCAGAGATTCAGCCCAGGACCTCTTCAATAGTAGGCAGGCAGGGTGCAGCTGAGCTACTCCCATGGCCAGGAACAAGTTTGGTTGTTGTATATGGGTTTTTTTGTTTTCCGTTGCAGGGCTGGGATCAAAGCCTGGGACATTTGCATGCTAGGCACATGCTTTGCCCACTACATTATATCTCCATTTCTATTGTGTTGATACTTTTGGAACATCTAAGCCACTTACACAGCTGACAGTCTCTGATACAAATTGATTGGGTTCTTTCCTTGTCCTTAGATTCAGATAAGCATCTGGGTTTACTTGAACAGCCCATCGGGGTATATATACTGTGTCATCTGACCTGATAAGAGATGTCCCTGTGATAGTCTCCTAAAATGGTTTCTGTCAAACCATCCCTTTATAAATTACCTTTTTTATTTCTTACAATTAGTAAATTTGGCAAAATGAAACCCTGTGGATATTGTCTTCTGTGGTTGATTTTCATACAATCATACAGGGGTCTTCAGTTGATCCATTAGTCTGGATTTCACACATCCTCTCCTGTCTCATATTTTCTATGCTGATGAGATCACCGTACAGCAGAATGCATTTTTATGGTCAAGAGAAGGGGTGAGATGAGACTGTGGTGTGTGCCTCTTGTGTGTCACACACTAGCAAAAAAAAAAAAAAAACAACTTAGATCAACTCAGCCTTCAATGTGTCCTTAGACTAAGTGACACTATGGAGGCCTGTGGTGTGGGAGGAGCTGTGGTCTATCTCACTGAGAACTGGCTGTGAGCTATGAGGAACACGGAAAATGGACAGGGTTCAGACTGAGTGCCACACTCCTGCTAAGAACTTTAGAACAACCCTTGGCAAAAGTTCAGCGGCTCTTATGATCTTCATGGACATTTAGAAGCATAGTCACCACGACAGGAAGTGTTTGTCACTGCAGTGTCCCAGGGAGGTGGAGATGCACCTGCCATCCTACTTCATTCCAACCTACTTGGTCACCTCAGTTCCTTCTTCTATTCCCAAGTCTCCCTCATCTACTGCCACAGGGCTTCTCAGTCACCAGTAATAACTAGATGAGTTTGTCTGAAGAGTACTAACTTTCTCCTGTGTGGACCAAGTCTATGGTTTTAAGTATGCCTCTTGCCATGTAATGAACCTTCCTTGAGAATGTTTTGAAAATGTTATCAAGAAAAACACTTGTAGGAGTGCAGGCTAGCATAGAAACTACACTATGTATGTGACTTAGAGTTTCTATGATAGTTGCTATGATAAAATACCATGACCAAAAACAACATAAGGAAAAAAGAGTTTATTTCATCTTACACTTTTAGGTAACACTCTATCACTGAGGGAAGTCAGCACAGGAACTCAGGCAGGGCAGGAACCTGGAAGCAGGAACTGAAGCAGAAGCCATGGATGACTCATGACTTGTTCATCATGACATATTCAGGACCACCTTCCCAGATGTGACATTACCCACTGTGAGCTGAGCACCCCAGCCAACATCTAATGTTAATCAAGAAAATGCCCCCCAGAGGGGCTTACCTACAGGACAATGCAGTGGAAGCATTTCATCAGTTGAGATGCCTTCTTCCCAAATAACTCTACCTTACATTAAGCTGGCATAAAACTAACCAGTACAATTGACTCCTTGTCAACAAACATGTTACTATTCAATTAGAATAAGTCATTTCTCATTTGTTCCCAAGATAACATGCATATTACAATGTAAAACATTCAACTATTTGAAGTCCCAATTTTTAAAATTTCAAGCACATTAAAAGTTCAGTCTCTTTTAAACAAAGTCTCTTAAAGTTCAAAGGTCATCTAAAATACCAAAAGTATCTTAAATTATCCAAAGTCTTTGAAATTCCCAAATCACTATAAAATTTCAAAGTTTTTAAACTGTGGGTTCCTATAAAATCAAAAACAAGGTATACTTTCTAACTACAAGAAGGAAGAATCACAATTCAGTTATAATCAGAGCAAAACCAAACTAAACAGTTCAGTGTTTTACATCTGGGACCCACCCATGACCCCTGGGCTCCAAAAGGCCTGCTTGGCCAAAGTCACTAACTCAGCTCTGCACTCTGAGGCACACACAACTTTTCTCAGGGGCTCAGGTCAGCTCCATTATACGCTTGCTATCTGTGGCAGTTGTCCATGGAACTGGCTTCCCTGAGATGCGTGGTTACCACTGCAACTGGGTTCTGCCTTCTCCTGGGCTGTTTTCAGGGACTCTGGCTGTGCCACAGAGTACCAAGCCTCAACTTCCCTCCAGGACTCCTTCCATCCTGGGGCCTATACTGCAGCTGAGGCCATACTGCAGCTAAGGCTATACTGCAGCTGAGGCCATACTGCAGCTGAGGCTATACTTTCATTGCTCTCTCCTCAGAGACTCCAGCTCTGCCTCAGAGAACCAAGGCCCAGCTGCTCTCCATGACCCCTTCATGTCTTCAAAACCAGTATAACCTGAGAAACTCATACACATTGCCAAGTTTGGCTTCCAGGAACAGTGTTGGCTCTTTCTGGACCCCAGCATCAATTGTCTCAGCAAAGCAAAGCCTTTACATTGGTAGTTATTAATTCAAAATATTTCTCAAACTATCACGTTGGGGTCTTTATTTCCCTCTGAAACTTCACAAGTCAGGCCTCCATCTCTGCATCATTATCCACATGCTTGTCTTCTGAGCTGCCACACAACAGTCCACTGACCACTGAGCAGTCTGCTGCCTTTCCAAACCAAAGTTCAGATGCCAAAACACACAGTCACACTTGTCACAGTACCCCATAGTCTCCTCCCAATTTCTGTCTGAAGTAGGATTTCAATTCCTGTGATAAATCACCATGACCAAAAGCAACTTGGGGAGAAGTGGGACTTATTTGACCTTACAGTTCTAGGTAACAGTCTATCACTGAGGAAAATTCGGGCAGACACCTGGAAGCAGAAACTGAAATGGAAGCCATGAAGGAGTACTGCTTACTGACTTGCTCACCATGACCTGCTCAGGTGGCTTCTTTAAAGCACCCAAGAGCTCCTGCCTGGGGCTGACACTGACCAGTCAGCTGTCACATCAATCGTTAATCTAGAAAGTGCTCCTAGGCTTACCCACAGGCCAATCTCGTGGAAACATTTTCTCAATTGAGGTTCCCATTCCCCAAATAACTCTGGCTGGCATCAAGTTGGCATAAAAGTAGCCAGCACAATATACACGGTGGTAAGTCCTACAAAGGAGAGTAGGGAAGATTTTCTATTTCTGAGACTTGTACTTGTCCCACTTTGTCCATATAATTCATCAAAGCTGTGGAGGTCTTGATGGTTGGTGCTGCATCCTGTGCTCTCCATGTGCCCTGTGTGTTCTCTATCTGCCTCTTGCACACCGAGATGGGCCTGTAGATGCCGCCTGTCCTCCCTCCTCCTAAACAATAACTCTAGGGTTCCAGCACTCCAGGGAGCCCAGAAAACCCAAGGTCCTAGCCCTCCTATCATCCATCATCACCTCCAGCTGCCTCCCTATCAGCCCTTGGTGTGCAACTGCTCCCCTGCCGATCCTCTGACCCCCAACTCACTCCCCAGGAGCAGGACTATGCCTTCTTCATTTCCAAGGTTCAGACATAACAAAATAGTACATAGATGAGTGGAGTTGTCTCTGGTCCCACATAAACACAAAAGAGCTCACTCAGGTTGCATTTGAATGCATGGATGGAAACCAGGCTGCCTCTGCTTTCACTCCCCAAGTGTATCCTGTAGAATTTCAGTTCGTATGATAGCCTGTGTTCCAGAAAAGGAAATAGAAGGAGAAGCCCCTCCCCACGGGGCTTGTGGTCACTTGGGATAGACAGCTCTCTCCATAGGCAGTCCTGAGCTTCTAGACTTTCCAGACCCCTGACACTAACAGTATGACATGAAAGTGGAAACAGAAGCTTCCAGAACGATGAAGCAAGTATGTGGCCTGCCCTCCAGGAGCTGACCTACCAACCAGTGTCAACCCCTTCTAAGAATTCTAAGGGTTCCTTCAGGCACCCACATACCTTCCACCCAGCCCCATCTTTATAGGTTTGGTACCACCACCCCAGGGAGCATGCATCCAGCTCATGAAATGTCAGGGACACCCTCAAGCTTTAACACTGTCCCTACCCAACTGCATTGTAACTATGCTAAAGTTCACTCTGGCCCCTCATATCACACTGTGTGTGTGTGTGTGTGTGTGTGTGTGTGTGTGTGTGCAGATAACCCAGGAAAGCATGCATGTGTATGATAAAACATTCCTTACAGGTTAGATAATTATTTATAGATCACTGCTAGTGCACAGCTGATTAGAATAGCATTGTTACAGAAAATAACAGGAAAAGGTCTGTTAATGAAGTAGACAACACAAGAGATATGTTTCGAAGAATCCCTGGTCAGTCCCTTTGTCCAGTACTGGGATTTTTTTCTTCCTTAGGACAATGCAGTACCAGGGAAGGACTTTCAGGTCATGAACTTGCCCACAGGTGAGCATTAGGAAGGATTCTATTTGCAGCTTCAGTGTGAAAGTTGATGGTGTAAAATCACTCTATGCTCACTACCCCTTGAAATAGCTGAATGGGTGCCTAGGATGCTCAGGGCTGGCAGATGGTCACTGCCAGCTAGGCCCTAGGCTGCATCCCCTGCCAAGGCCAGCGGTCATGAGGCCATGGCCCAGCAGATGCCTATGTCCCCATCACTGGTGCTCATCTGCTTTGTGCCCATACCCCCTCAGCTTCCCTGGGAACCATGGGGTTTTCTAAGACACTATGTGGCCATGAAAAAGAATGAGTAGACAGAGAACAGTGGACCCAGGTGAACTTAGAGAAGATATGCTGGATGTCTTGTCCCTGTAGCCAGCACATGCCCAAATGCTGTCATGTTCCTTGTGTGCCTCCTTTCTGCAGGACCAACGGCAAGGGATTGCCAGTCAGGAAAGCGCTGGTTCTCAGAACTCAGCTTTGATGCCTTTGCGGCATCCATGGTAACAAGACTCAGCCCACAGCAAGAGGGCTTGAGAAACAGAAATGAAAGGCTGGGCCAGCCCAAGGTGATTCTAAAATCTTCAGGAATGGGAAGAACTTGCATCCACACCGATACTGTGTCACCATGAATGTATGAAGGAGCTGGCCAAGATTGCATGAGCCTAGGAAGCTTTTAAGCAATCACTTTCTCAAAGAAGGCCAGTTTCTATTGAAATCGTTGTTCAATAGTGTACAAAGGAACTGCTAAGCTATGCAGATGCTGAATTCTCAGACAGAATCACCCAGCAGCACATTCCAAATCCTCATTTCACGTATTCATTCAGAAGGGAGCCAAGCAGAAGGCGAATCGTCTGGGTGAAGGCACTTTTGAGTAGCTAAGCTATATATAGTCAGAAAAGAAAGCCTAGGTGTAGGACACTAAGTTAAACCACTTCTACAGAGAAATATAAACCACTTGAGGTTGCTTTTTATTAGGCAATAAAAATCATAATTATCCATTTCTTCAGCAGACCTCTGACTTTTGTAATTTTATCAGAGGTGAATCATTAAATATTTATGATGCTTTTCAAGGGTTTTAGAATAAGATCAAGCAGGCTTACCAGTTTATATTGAAGCAGGATATCAAAATGTTAAGAAATCTGAATTTCCCTCTTTCTGCTAACTGAGGTATAAATTTTTGGATAACAGGTGAAATATGGTGGCTGCTAAGTGATGGGGTACCATGTAGTATTCTTAGGTGCCTTTGGGCCTGCATGGTGAACTTGATTCAGAGTGTGGATACTCTGGCAGCCAGCAGCTGGCAAGGATCCCCAATATTCCTGCCTCCTGATATACCATTCTGTGTCAGGGGCCCAGTGACTGGTCCTTGGTAAACAGAATACAAGGTGATGGCTGCCACAAGGATGATGGCCTCCCAGCATGGACAGTCCTCATCAGCAGTCTAGCTAAGGAAGGATAGGATCTTAGTAAGGAACCCTTTACTAGCTGAGCCTTCCCCTGAGATCATAGCCCTAACCAGCATTGGGTTGACAGCCTGGGGAGAGAATCCACTCAAGTCGCATGCTGGTTGATGATCTCTAGGCAATATGAGGATATAAACACATTTCATTTAAGGGGTCAGTTGTTCACAGCAATGGTAGCCTGTCTGATGTGGAAGATGTGTGCACCCAGAGTACAACTCTGTACAACTCTGAGCAGACCTTTGGCTTGTCCCTTTTTCTATTGAAAGAACACCAGCCTTCCTCCATTCCCTCATTCTTGGATGTAGTGATCTTCCCTTTCTTGAATCTCCTTCTTTACAGCTGTAGTGGTGTCCTTGGCTATTGATTACAGAGACTGGACTCGCAGGCAGTTTGTCTGCGGGACAAAGTTAAATTCAAAGAGATCCACTCCATCCCTGGCCAAAAGGGAACAGTTGTTTCCTTAATTGGAATCAGTGCTTCAGACTTTCAGAGACTGTTTCTCCCAGAGCTGGGCACCACTTGCTTGATCTTGAGCCACTGCCCAGTACTAGAGTGAAATTGTTTTTCCTTTCTTTACTCAGAGGAATATATGCAAATAAACTTTCTGCTTGGGACTGCAATTCCTTTATCAACCTAAACAGCAGATCCTGAAATCTTGGACTTTCTATTTGTCCATACTGAAACAACCTTTTGAGAATTATGAATTCTTTTGCTATTCTAGCAAATTTGTGGGGGAATGGAACTTCAGAGTGCTTTGCTAGGCTTGTAAGTTTATTAGTTTGAGGATATATTTGCAAATCAATGCTAGACACTAACATCAGCTGCAACAGGCCAGCCTTTTCTTGGTGTTCCTCAATACTAACCCTGTGCTTGAGGAAGCCACACTACCACAGATGGTGCTATCCACATCAAATGGGAAGCAGTTGGACCCAGGAGCATGGATCAAAGATAAAGCAATTGTTTAGCTGGTGGGAGTCTCTGGGTTCAGTCCCCAGCAAGGCAGAAAATACTTTATAAAGAAAGCAGTGAAGACCCAAGATGAGACATCGGTGTCCCTAGATCCTTTGAAATGCCTGTGTGGATATAGTATATTTCCAGTGTCTAAAAAAATTCATAATAATACAAAGAACTAAATAAGAAAATAGTATGGATTGTTCATTAGTCTATGAAATTCCCAAAAGAACCATAGAAACTAGAGTTGTTAAGACAGTCTCAAGTCATCCAGATGGTGGCTATGCATGCCTGTGGCTGTCATTTTCCCCTTTTTGTGTATTTACTTATTTATTTAGGCAAATAGTTTGATCTGTTTGGAGACTCGGATGCTTGAACACTGAATATTACTGACGACTGATGTATACATTTTCAATTGTAACAGGCCTACTTAAGCTCCAATGCTGAAGTTCTCCTCTGCTTGTAAAAGTCCAATTATTTCCTGAAAATAAGTAAAGAACCCCCATGTCTGGTTGTTTTTTCCCACCAGCAATAGATGGGCTCTGGATGCAAATGTTTATTGTTTGAAACTCAGTACATACTCTGCTCATTCACATGTCTATCCATTTTTACCCATAATGAGCATACATGCAATGTGCACAACCCATGTACACAGGCATTGGCATACAGAAGCTCACACACACGCACAAACACACATGGACATATACACACACACACAAACACACATACATAAGAATGGTGTGTGAACATGCTCATCAAGGGTGTGTGAACACACATGCACATGACCCACACAGCCTGACACAGAATATGAGATGTAGGTTATTTTATTATGTTTTACTACATATTCATCTCCATTTGTTGGAAAGTCTCTCCTATCTCATTTGATTGCTATTCTACCTGTGTCAGCTTGGCTACTCCTAGAAGTCAGACCATGCCTGATTTGGGGTTGTATCCATGCCATGTGGCACAAAGCAAGGACTCAGTGAAAACTGACCTTCTGAAAGGAATGGAAGAGGAGCTTGACAGTACTGTTGGGGCTTTCCTCTGTGTCAGTCTCTGTGTCATGGCAGCAATACAGATTGCTTAGTAAGAAGTAGACAATTATTGTCACCTTGTGGGTACATCCAGTGTCCCATGCACATTTTCCTATCTGAGCTTGTCTTTCCCCCTTTAGAGTTATTTAATCATACTATATAATGTCAATATTTTCCAAGTGCCTTAGGGAATTTCACATTGACACCAGAAGTGCAACCTTGTATATAGATAACACCTGTTCTACCTCTAGCTCAGATGTGCTTACACACACACACACACACACACACACACACACACACACACACGAAAATGCTGAGGGGAGGAATTACTGACTTACAAGATTAAACACATTAAAACAAATCATTAGCTACTGAAAGGATGGCGTCCCTGACTATACCAATAGCCTAAAAAGCTCCCACCAGCAACATGACAGTCAATCTGGTTCACCAGGACTTGGGGTTTTCAGACTCTTCCCTTAACACTGTGATGAGCGATAAAGGGCAGTGGCTCTTGGAGGGTTTAGTTTACCTCTCCCTAATTACTACTAGGGTTGTTTGGATTTCAGTTGTCTGTTGGTCATTCGAATTACCTATAAATCACCCATTCCATTTTTTATCAACCCATGTGTCTTTTTTCTCCTTACTGGCGAGTGCCAGTCACAGATTCTGAATCCAATCACTTCTTTGTTATGTAGTTTCCAAAATTTTCCCATTCTCTTACATAATAAAGAAAATGTTATTTCATGTTTTGTATTTAAACTTACATTTAAATTACATTTAAAATGTTTGAGGTTTTTCTATTGTGGTTTTTATTAAAGTTTTCCTGTATTAGAGGCCAGATAAATTCTGGAACATTTCCCCAGATCTCTGCTTCAACATGGTGTCTTAGTTAGGGTTTTATTGCTGTGAAGAGACACCGTGACCAAGGCAACTCTTATAAAGGAAAACATTTAAGTAGGGCTGGCTTACAGTTTCAGAGGCTCAGTCCATTATCATCATGGTGGAAAGCATGTTGTTGTGTAAGTAGACAGTGCTGGAGGAGCTGAGAGTTCTACATCTTCACTTGGCATAGCTTGAGATTTTAAGATCTGAAAGCCCAACCCTACAATGACAAACTTCCTCTAACAAGGCTACACCTCCTAACAGTGCCACTCCCTATGGGCCAAACATTCAAAAACTTGAGTGTATGGGGGCCAAACCTTTTCAAACCATCACACATGGTATAACTTTGTATTCTTCCTATATTAACCCAGCATGGTCAAAAGGAACTCCCTGTTCCACATGATTGCCTAGGTACCCCCTTTCTTCCTCCAGTGACTCCACCATGCCCTGTGTCCAAAGCCCTCTGCAGGATTCTGCCCACTAGCAAATGAGAAGACAAAGAAAAGCTAAGATCTGGGATGCAGTAAGGAGCCAGACCAGGAAATGGCCACATCTCATTTTGCTTGCCTTCTTAGCATCCCTATATCTATCTGCATAAAACATGAATGCTGTGTGTTCATGAAGAGACCCAAAGTCCACATCACCAGCACTTGCAGTCTACTCTACCTTAAGCTCCCAAGTGTACTCGCCTATATTCATCCTCTGACATACTTGTAGTTTTGTTTGTTTAACAAATAGTAACAACAGACAAGAAACCATTTTATTTGTTAATGAATTTCTACAAAACTTGTTGAAATGGAAATTCCTAAAAGATGTCCAGTTCACTTTAAGGATGATTCTCCCTTTTGGGATTCCATGTACTTAGGATTCTCCACATCTGTCATTCTTTCAGCTAACAAAACTCTCATCCCCAAGTGACAAGAGAGTTACCCAGCCTGTTTTCACAGGACTGCCAGCACTTGATGCTGACTGACACTAGGGAAGCTGTTCAAAGCTGTCACAGCTGCAGCATCTGGGTTTTCTTGACATTTTCCTCATAATCACAGGTTCATTTATCACATCTCTTCAAAGAAAGAAAGAAAAAGGAAGGCATTATGTGTGTTTCTTTTGTTAAGAAAGCAAAATGTTTGTCACACAGAGGCCAGCAGGTTTCCTCTTGAATTTTAGACATTCATGGGGAAAACGGCCACCTGAATGCTTTTAGATGCAAGAAAAACTGGTAGGGCATATCCAAATTGCCTTGATCAATTGCTAACCATGATGCATCACATGATTGGGTATGATGCAGCCATCATACCCAAAAGTATGGAACAAAAACAAGCATAGTAATGAAGAAGGAAGTGGGTGGGTCTTAGGCAGTAAACCAAGCACATATGCCAGGATCATATACCAGGTTTTCTCCCCTCACTCAGTCATACACATTCAAACACACACACACACACACCTCCCTCCCTTTGCTCCTCCCCTCTGCTCTCCTTTACCATTATTTAATCACCATATTTCCATGTATGATGGGGATTTAAGGAAAAAAATTCCTCTCAGGCACGTCAAACCATTTCGTTACAACACGACATTCTCATCTATAAAGTTTGTCCCAGAGATCTATGCAGCTGAGTTATGATAAGTATCACCTAAAAATAATGCTGTTATGTCTGAAGGAAGTTACAGCTTTTTACTGGACCACTTTTGTAGCTACCCTCGGCTTCTTGGAGCCCCATGGGCCACAGGTTTGACATGTGCTCCTACTTGACTTTATTCCTTTATCAAACTATCTCAGATCTTGCTTATCCTCTTATGTTTTATAAGCTGCTCCTCAATGAAAAGCTCCCATGATGACTGCATTCAAATATAAGGAAAATCAACATCATTCAGACATTGTCTTCTGCCTGTGTTTAAGTTCTATACCTCAGGGAAAGTGTGTTGCTTTCTGAAAAAGAACAAAATAAAAATGTCTCTTGCTTTTGTTGTGCTCACTTGCTTGACTCACAGACTATTTTGTGTTGGCTTCTATAAAATGAATCTTTTTATTGTGCTTAAAATGCTTCAGTAACTAAATGGGGAAAAAAGTATTGATTTTTATGTCTTGGTCTTGTTTCAGCTATCTAAAGTTTTCCCTGTTTCCTATGAGTTACAAGTTGCTCTGAATTTTAGTGGACCTACTAATGGTCCTGCTCATTCTTATGAATTTCCATCTGTGTTTTTTAGTTGGCAAAAGAAACTTTCTTCTACCTCTGATTTGCATCAAGAAGATATACAAGCAAATGACTTTTCACACCTTTTGAGATGATTGTATGATTTTTCTCCTCAATTTTTGTTATATTTTATCAGCATTGGAACTGTTTGTCTACTTGGGACAGAAGAAATAATGGAGAATTTAGTAAGATAAAAATGTGTTTTTCTCTCATGAGCCTGGGAGGAAACCTCCCTGTAATGACTGTAGAATTTCCAGAAACTTTCTTGCACTCAAACCTGACCCTTTCAGCTCAGCAGTTTCCTCAGTATGGACCCAAGAGAAGAGAGTCTCTGCAGGTCCTGAGTCCTGCAGCTTCTGAGCCCTCCAGCACCCAGGCTTTGTCTGCAGCTTAGATGCCTTTGTCTGTCTTGCATTGGTAGCTTTACGTGTACATTTCTGAGTGACAGATGTCTTGGGTTTGTTTTCTCTAATTGTGACATCCAAAGCATTTTACTTTCATTTAGCAATTATGCACAAGTTTAAAGATTTGTCATAACTGACTTGAAAGAATGAAAATCATAATAAAACCCCAAATGCAGGCTAAGGTAAGTGCAGATGTTTGATGGTACCAGGCTCTTTCCAAATTTTGTGTCCATTTTCTCCTCATGCTTCACACTTCACAGTCCCAAGATACAGAGTAGACTTGTGGTGCCACAGATGGACCTCACGTGGGTCCTCGATCCATGGGCAAAACTTGGGTTCGGTTACAGGTAGGCGTATTGTTGGCGGGAATTGGGGTGACAAACAGACTCGACACAAGGGAGTGTGGATCTGAATGTAATTTGTCAAATTGATCATCAGACTTTTTATACAGAGGAAAATAGGGAAGTTAGGTGACACACAGGCCAAGATACAAAGGTTACTGGATTCTTACACAAAACAGAGGAATGACTGGCAGGAACCAACTGGGATAAAATTCAATGTTAACAACTGGGATCAAAAACAACTCCACCTAAGGTCCACTTAATCTTAGAAGTCAGGGGCAAGGGCTTCATGCCCTTGCCATAGTCCACCTTCCCCCCTAGGTCATTGTAAATACTTGTATATGGGTGTAACTCAGCCAGCTATAGTTCTAAGTATCTACTCTAGTTCCTTCTTAGATCACAAACTTCCTTCTTCCTAGATAATGGTGAATTTCCTGTGTAGGACAGTGACTTAGCTATCCTTGCCCAAGGTTGGATCAAGGACTGCCTAGAATCTAACTTAGCTATATGTCAAAATATCAATCCTTAGGAGTACTTGTAATAAAGCAATATTAAGGGAAAGCACACAGATCTGTTTACCAACTAAAGCAAGGACATTGGAGCATTCGTTATACAGGATGCCACGGTTCCAGGAGACTAAGTTTCCATGAACTTTTCGCCTTGGGACCATGCCCAGGCTTTTCAGCCTGTCAGGCAGGTCACTACTGGAGTGGATGTAGGATTGTGGGTATTAGTCCCTGACTTAAAATGAAGGGACAAGAAGAAAACAACATGGGAATGGGCTATACTGGACAGCCAGTTACCTTCTGCCTGGTAAGCTGATACTTTCTCACAGGCCAGACTGGGTGACATCAGTTTCCTTTAGGTGGGCCATATTGTCATCATAACTTCACTCAGGTTGGAGATCTCAGGCCAGGGGACTGAATGTGTTTCTGGTGTTGACCATGCATGACGCTCCCCAAGCTCAGAGTGCTGTCTGTTTTCTCTGGAAGGCAGAGTTGCCACTGGTTCCTGCTGAGTCATGATTCTGTCTGCAGTAGGCTGTAGAGTAGAGAGAGTGGGCAAGCTCCAGCACATGAGCAAGTACCTTCCCACTGCTTCACTGACCATGCCTGCATGGTTCACTCTGTTGCCTAGTTCTGTAGCTTTGTCTCTTTCCCTAAAGCACATATGTCAGCTCTGTCCCAGAAACTCTCACAGCCCTTAGGATACAGCCTTGCCAGCACAGATGGCTGGTTCTGCCCTTCTCCCACAACCTTCGTGGATGGAAGCCCCTGCCTGAGCTTTCAAGATTGTCTATATTCTTGAATTTTACTCAAACATTCAAATTTTCATCATATTCTTCTCCTAGGCCAAGGTATGGCTCTATGATAGAGCAAATTTCTCACTTGCATAGGGTACTGGGTGTGGCAGCCCAAATGACAAAAATAAAAACAACCATGAAACCTGAGTTGGGACTGGAAGTGACTCAGTGGTTAAATGTTCACCTAGTCTGTACAAAACCCTGGCTTCCATCCCCAGGAACACAAAAGGACACCCACAAAAATTTTGTTTTAATTCTAATGGATATAAATAAAATTATAGGTAATAGCATTATGCTTAATCCAGTCTAAGTTGAGTTGTGGTTATTTTCATTTCTATCCATCAGAATGGAGTAAGAACTTGAGTTTCAGAGAGAAGAGGATGTGCCTAGTTCCACATTGACTGGATATGTGGGGGAGGGTGTAGTAGGGGGTGACACCCAGAGGAGGGCCACCCCTTCTCAAAGAGAAGGAGAAGGTAGATTGGGGGAGGACTTGTGTGAGGGGGGACTGGGAAGAGAGGATGTTAGAAGTAAGCGGCAAACAAATCACACCATACAGCAGGTCTCACAAATCACACCATACAGCAGGTCTCACAAATCACACCATACAGCAGGTCTCACAAATCACACCGTACAGCAGGTCTCACAGGGGAGGTCTATGAGCCTCAAAGACCATGGCAAAGCTGCCACAGGTTTTCAAAGATGAAATGACATATCTGGTAGCAAATCTACTCTGGAAGGTTAACCACAACTGCAAGGGTGTGGATCTTACATATCAGGACATGCAGCTTCATGTACCTTAGACTTAATGAGAATACTTCTAGGTCCAATCATTCCATCAGAATTAGTGCTCATCATTCCTCGTGGGTTTTTCCTTTTGTGGGAGAGGATGGTTGGTGTTCATGTAAGTTCAAAGCAAGAAATGGGTGTGTGTTTGTGTATGTGTGTGTGTAATATTCTATTATATATTCTAATTATATATAAATACACATATGTGTGTGTGTGTGTGTGTGTGTACCACATGCATACCTGATGCCAGGGAGGTCAGAAGAGGGCATCAGATCCCCAGAACTGGAGTTACAGAAGATTGTGAGCTGCCATGTAAATTGAACCTGAGTCCTCTAGAAGAATAGCCAATATTTTTAAGCACTGAGCCATTTCTCCAGACCCTCAAGATACACATTCAACTCAGGAAACTCAATAGCTTTGTTTATAAATGTAATAGTTGACACACATAATAGGAGCAGGGAAGATATATTTCACAAATGCCTTGGCATAAATCTAACCAAAAAAATATAAAAGGTAAATGTCAGTTCATCCTACAGTAATGGAGCATCTCAAATGTGCTTTTTTTCATAAGTAGAATTTTCAGTTTCATTAAAGCTTCAAATACTTTTAAACTATGAAACTATGAAAGGAAGCTTTGATGATATCCTCTTTAATTTGTCATTTGCTATGATTTTTAGACCTAAATCCATACACATTGAAGGTCACGCAACTATATAGAAGACACTTTAATACATAGAGAAAATTAAGTGGAAGGTGCAAAGAGTTTCCATTTACTTCCCACACCACCATTTTCTCCTCGTTAATATACCCCACCAGTTGGTGAGTGCACATGGGCACATTATAACAGCAGGATTGTGAACGCTGCAAGTTTGAATAAATAAATAGTATACCTCTACCATTATCGAATCACACAGAACGGTTCCACTGCCCAAAATCCTTTTTTTTTCCCTCAATTCATTCCCCTCCTCTCAATTTAAAGTTCTCAGTTACAAGGAGAAAACACAACTTACAAGGAGGTGTATCAAAGCATGAAAAAAAATATTGTCTGCATATCAAAGAAGAAATAAAATAAATGAACTAATAATGGAGTATAAAATCAAAAAAAAAATAAATAAAAAGAGCTAATAATGGAGTGTAAAAGACTGGAGGAAGAGATGCACTAGAGAATCAGAAGCATCACAGAACATGAGCTGACCATTGGTCTGGCCGCATGAAAGAAGCTCAGCATCACAAATAATGAGAGGTATTTAAGGTGAGACTGCAGTGAGAGAGTTTCATGCCTATGAAATTCAGATTTATCCAGAGGCAAAAGCATGAGGTTTAAAATATGACTGTAGGACACATTATTTATTCACCTAATAGGAGGTTAAAATATAAAGTTTAAAGATCCACTTAGAATTAATTAAGGACAAGTCATATGACTAAACTCAAAAATATAAGTCAAGAAGGGAATAAGGCAGAGAGCACAGAATAGAAATCATACTTCTTTAGATGTAGCCTAATTTTGAGATTCAACTAGTGATCTTTTGCTATTTTATAAAACAATTCTGCAAAATTAACTCTGAAAGTCAGTTGAATGAAACAATGAAACAACAGAAACCCTCAGCTTACTTCCTCTGTGGTAATGCCACATGGGGAGTAGTTTGTCCATAGTGTGATTTCCCTAAGATCATAGCAATAAGGGCTATAAATAAACACTAACTGCACAGAGGGCAAAGGGGGGACATTGGGTGTCTACTGTAGCAAGGAATTAGTTAAACCGCTTTGGCTCCCAGTGGTCACACGATTGCTGCACCCACCCAAGAACTCTCTGGATTTGCAAATGAAAGACACACACACACACACACACACACCAGCTAATTTTTATATGCCTTGACTAGCTCAATGGTTGGGCATTTCTAATCCTCCCCACAGCTAGCATACATTTCCCTCCAGTATTCCTTCTTTAACATCTTCTAAATCTATGTTTTATCTTTGCTGCCCTGTTACTTTCTGGGAATCCCCTACCCCACCCCCATAGGGCTGCTTTCCCTTTCCACTTACATTGTGGATGATTTTTCTTCTGCAGCTCTTAAATCTGATCCCTCACCCTCCAAGTCATGGCAATTCTCCCTCCTCCCCTCAGACCCTTGCCCATGCAATCTAAAAGTCCTGCCCCCCCTCTCTGCCCAGCCAATGACTATATGGCAATTCTTTATTATCAATTAAGCCAGCTGGGGGCAGGGACCCTCAGGACTGGAAGTGTGACTTTTGGGAGCCAAAATAAGACAAAGCATTAGAAGCAATTCCCAACATCTCACCATTTCTGTCCAAATAAAAGAAAGGCTCTTCTCTCAAATACAAATTGAGCATAAGCCAAGAAGTGCTTGCTGACAGGAGCCTGATACAGCTGTCTCCTGAGAGGCTCTGCGAGATCCTAACCAATACAGATGGGGAGGCTCGCAGCCAACCATCAGACTGAGCACAGGGACCCCAATGGAGGAGTTAGGAGTAGAACTGAAGGAGCTGAAGGGGCCTTATCAGGCATCAATGGGAGGGGAGGCCCTTGGTCCTGTGAAGGCTTGATGCCCCGGTGTAGAGGAATGCTAGGGTGGTAAGGCAGGAGTAGGTAGGTGGATGGGGAAGCACCTTCATAGAAGCAGGGTAAGCGGGGATGGGATAGGGGGTTTGCAGAGGGGAAATTGGAAAGGGGATAACATTTGAAATATAAATAAATTAAATTAAAATAAAATAAACAAATTGAGCATAACAATTATGTAAATTACAAAGATATATATATATATATGTATGTATATATATATATATATATATATATATATATATATATATATATATATATATATATAT
>LR753389.1:715849-766842 GCA_902729485.2 Mus minutoides
CAGCCTGGTCTACAAAGTGAGTGCCAGGGCTACACAGAGAAACCCTGTCTCAAAAAAAAAATGTTTACAATTCTATATTTGAATTATGTTCTGACTTTAACATGTATTACCATCTGAAAACTATTCTTTCTATATCATCTTCGAACTCAATGTTAAACAACTTAAGTTTGATTATGAGACTATAACCAGTCTGCAACTCTATCAGAAATCCAAGAATAAATTATTATCTTCATGTATAGGAAGCACAAAACATATCTTCCCAAACTTAAGCAATTTGTAGAGACAGCTGACTACTTGGACAGTCCCTCATTCCTCAAAATGTAAAAGCATCTGTCTTCAGCCTTCTGGCCGAGAACCATCTGACAGAACTTAAAGTGAAGCAGAAACTATAAAGGACTTCTTTACTTCATATTGGCAGAGCTAAGCTTTCAACTATCCTGCATTGGGTGTCCTTTGTTGGGCAGTATTTTTTGCCTGTAGATGAATAGGGTAATTTTTGTCCAGTGGTTGGTTATCTTGCCATAACTTGAACAACTCCATATGGAGGTTTTGATGCTCAGTTCTTATTTGAAGGGGAATGGGGAAGCTGTCAGGAGCAGACATGTCTCATTGTCAAATGATCTTTAATAATGAAGTAGTATTAAATGTCATATTCTGTGATTTTCTGATGTTTTTTAAGACTATGTGAAGTATATCTGAACTGTTAAACTTTAACTACTCTTAGCAATTTCTATTTGAGAAATATTGAAAACACTTTATTATAACTAAATCAGAATCGAATATAACCATGAGTTTACTATCTGGCCCTTAATTTGTGTTACTTAATCATCCTAAACAGTTTGTAAAAGAAGCTATTAGAAGGACTGGGTCTAAGACTTGTATAAATGAGTTGCAAAGGCACAATGCCTAAGAGTAACAATACTAATTTCAAATTTTGTATCAATTATAAAATTTCTACCAATGAAAACCTTAATTCTATATCAATATATAAATTTTGTACCAATGTAAAAAAATATAACTTCAATTTTGTATCAATTATAAAATTTTCTACCATTGTAAGATTATGGCTATATAATGCTTTGTTCTGAAATAAATTTAGTGCCAATCCCATCTATTTCCTTCCTGTTCAAAATTATGATCATTTCAAAGTTATCTCTTAAAATGACAACTTATCTATAATTTATAAAATAACTATAACCAAACACCCCAAACCCAAGGGATCAGGATGCCAGCTCTCCACAACTTCTTCCTGCTGAATAGGGATAATGAAAAATACTCTTTAAAGGGGTGGGGAGGGGTAGGAAACTTAGAAATTTGGTTAGACTTAAGAACACTATCTTTAGCATCTTTGTATGTTTAGAAGGACTTAACTGAAGTTCTGACTGGATCTGTCTGAAAAACTGTATGAACCAAGTTCATTGGGGATCAGTAGCAATTCCTGAAACTGTTTTGGAAGCAAGTCTCTGGACAGCATCAGGAAGCAGGGGGCTGGAACAGCAGGTCATTGCAGTGTCCTTGTGGATGAATCTTGTCAGAGCTGCAAATTCTGGAATATATGAATCTTACAGCCAAAATTTTAGTACTATGAAGATATGGATTGTGTAAGATGCACAGTTCAGTTAAAGGATGAATTCCTCCAAGCAGCCAGTCTGTCTCTTTGCATAGCAGGGGCTCCCAGTCTTATCCCTCAAGCTCCCTGGGGCAGCTAGAAACCTGTTAGAAGAGCCCACGGTAAATCCATGCCAGAGGCTGAGTCCCTGTGTACTAGTTTTGCAGCTTACACAGGAACCATGTGACTCGGCTCAGCTCAATGAGAAACCAATTCTCCCCTCCTCCTAAATTTATATCATGGTATGTGTGTATTCCATTCTGGAATCTCCAATTAATTTTTTAAAGTGAGTTCTTGCCTACCGCGTTGGTGCCATCTGTTAGTTAAACCGCTTTAGCTCCCAGTGGGACATGTGCTTGCTGCACCCACCCAAGAGCTCTCTGAATTCTCTAATAGAAGATGCATGCCAGCTAATTTTGTTATGCCTTGACTAGCTCAATGACTGTGCATTTCTGTTCTTCCCTGTGGCTAGCATACATTTCCCTCAAGAATTCCTGGCTTAACATCTTCCAAATCTGTGTTTTATCTTTGCTGCCCTTTTACCTTCTGGGCAGCCCCCCACCTCCCATAAGGCCACCTTCCCTTTCCACCTACATTTTGGATGATTTTTCTTCTGCAGCTCTTAAATCTGATCCATCTCTCTCCAAGGCATGGTGATTCTCCCTCTCCCACCCCTCCCCTCTGTCCCTTGCCCTTGAAATCTAAAAGTCCCGCCCGTCTCCTTTCCCAGTCAATGGCTGTATGACAATTATTTATTATCAGTTGAAGCCAGCTGGGGGCAGAGATACTCAGGTCAGGGAGCACAACGTAAGCATTAGAACCAATTCTGAGCAGTCTACTTTATCTCCCTTTACCTAAGTCCTTTAAGAGAGGGACTCAGGCTAGAGTAATGGCCAGCAAGACCCAATGGCCCTCTTGTCTTCCTACCCCGACACACAGATTGTACTGGAGTTTCAGGTATATGCATGGCTATGTCTGGATTTGGGGTGTTGGGAAATTGAATTTGGCTCCTCAAGATTGTACATGATATACTTTTACCCACTGAGCCATTTCCCAGCCCCTATGATTGTGAAGTTCTATAGAATTTTCAGGGATACACAGAATAATTGTGTAATATTCTGTCACTCTTGACCTTACTCAGAAAGGGAAGAGATGGCTTATCAATGAAGAGGACTTGCTGATCTTGCAGAAGACCTCGTTCCAGTTCTCAGCACTCACAATCATTTGTAGATCCCATTGAAGGATATCCAATGATCCTCTCCTGACCTCTGTGGTCACTGCATACATATGCTCTATAAATGCATGCAGGCAAAGCACTCATACACATAAAATGAATGAATCTTTTAAAAAAGAAAACACTGAAGTCTTCCATTTGAATTGGAAATATTCAAGAAATCAAATTGTATTTTATCTTAAATATATTTCATAGCTGCATCCACTAAAAAGCCCTATAGACATTGACTAATGTAGCATCAGTTGGTGCACCAAGCTCTCAAAATCCATTATCACCAGGCATATTTGTATATACTATTTAAAAAATGAAAAGCAAACCTTTCTACTGGACATGTCAAAATATCAGATTGCAGATCTGTGACAGTAGACATACAAAAGGAACCTAAAACATCTTGTCACCTCCTGTCATCTATACCAGAATCAAATCAGTCTGGTTCAGAACAGCAGAGCTAACCTGAAGTGGCTTCACTGGCCAAAAGGAGGCCAATTTGAACATCTATAAAAATTCTATTTACATTTATTTAGTAGACTGAACTGCATCAGATATATTCAGATTATGATGCAAAAATTATGCTTTTTTTTTCTGTGTGTAGTACTAGTGGGGATCAAGTCCAGGATCTAACATGTGTTAGGCATGTTCTTAGAATGATACAAAGGAGGAGGGAGTAGGAGGAGGAAAAGGAAGAGGAAGAGGAGGAGGAGAAGGAGAAAAGGAGGAGGGAGAAAGGAAGAGAAAAGGAAACTCAGGAAACCATAAGTACTTTGGTCAGTGAGGGAAGCCAGCGAAACCACCCAGCCATTGAAATGAAGCAAAAGCAGCTCCGCATGGGCCTTGCTTTTCCTGCTTGAAGCCCATCATATATGGTCAAATGGTAGAGGTACTGGAAGCTTCTCTTTAAGAATTTTAGCAGAGACTGGAGAGATGACTTAGTCAGTAAAGCCTCTGCTGTACTGCACAACCACGAAGACCTGAGTCTGGATCCTAGCACCCTGGTAGAAATACAGATGAGGCAGTGTGCCTTTAACCTCACCAGTGATGCAGGTATGACAGAGGCAAAGCGCTGAAGTTTGTTGGCCAGCCAGTATGGCTGAGTCATTGAACTCTAGGTTCACAGAGACACTGTATCAAAATATAAATTATAGAGCAATCCCATCAAAGGAAAATACCCAAAGATGTACCCAAGGCCTCAACACAAATGCACACTCATGCAGACACACACACAATCCAGCTGATACATGAAGAGAGAATGACAGAATTACAAGCTCGACAAACAGGAAAATGAGGAACAGAATGGCATGTGAGGCAGTGACCCAGGCAGTGGCTGCTCCCAGGTTAGGGATTCAGCAATTTAGGTCCCTAATAGGAAAAGACAACACCAAAACATATACAGATTGAATGTGTATCTGACAGTCTTTGTAACCAATTGCTAACTTACAGGAAGTGCGCAGGCCACTGGGCACATTAAGAACAATCAAGAAATGTGAAACTCTCTAGGAATTAATTAGTTTTTTTTAAATAAACCAAAAGAAAAAAGATAGACTAAAACTTACAAGTTAAAATTAGTCAAATCAATCACAGCCCGTCACTCATTCTCCAATCCTGGCTCAAGCATGTCGGAAAGCTATTATAACACTTGAAATCATTGGGAATTTGCCCACTCTGGATGTTTTTAATTATTAGTCTCTTAATTAGCTACAAAGTAATGGGTTTCCTTATGGTATTTCCGTACCACTTTGTTTTCCTTGGTCCACCTCATAATAGCCTCCATTGCACGTAAATGACTCTTTTCAACCTCTCTCACTAAGACATCGGTCTATCCTCTCATGGTCTCATTTATAACTTATAACACACACACACACACACACACACACACATCTAGGATCTGTATATGAAAGAATCTTGGTATTGGTCTTTCTGGTCTGAATTAGTTTGATGAATATAAAAATCTCTAGTTACTCCCATTCTCCTGCAAATGACATGATTTTGTTTGTCTTTACGCTGATTGAAATTCCACTGTGTGTATCACATGTTATTTATTCAGATGTTAGTAGATATCTAGGCTGATTTCATTTCCTAGTGTTAATGAGCACTGAAGCAATAAATATAAATATGCAAGTATCTGGGATAGTACCTGAAACTTGAGTGTGTTCATGGGAGGGGTATCACATGGTATCCCAGCTAGATCACATGGTATTTCTAGTTGAGAAACCTCAACACAGATTCTTATCGTGGCTATAGCAGTCTACATTCCAAACCATGACTACTGACTTCCCTTCCCCACATTATCTCTAGCATTTGCCATTACTTGTTTTCTTTCTTTTTTTATTAAATTATTTTTTAATTATTCACTTTATACCCTACTCTCTGTCCCCCTCCAGGTCATCCCCTTGCATCCTCCCCCCATTCCTCCTCCCCTTTTTCTCTGAGTGAGTGGGCCCCCTCCTGGATATCCCCCAAATCCTGGCACTTCAAGTCTCTGCATGGCTAGGTGCTTCCTCTCCCACTGAGGCCAGACAAGGAAGCCCACATACAGGCAACACCTTTTGAGATAGCCCCTGTTCCAGTTGTTTGAGACCAAACATGAAGACCAAGCTGCACATCTGCTACTTATGAGCAGGGAGGCCTAGGTTCAGCCTGTGTATGTTCTTTGATTGGTGATTTAGACTCTGAGAGCCCCAGGGGTCCAGGTTAGTTGACTCTGATGGTTTTCTGTGGAGTTCCTATCCCCTTTGAGGCCTCAATCCTTCCTCTTACTCTTCCATAAGAGTCTCCAAGTTCTATCCACTGTTTGGCTGTGGGTGTCTGTATCTGTCTGAGTCAGCAGTGTTGGAGCCTCTCAGGACAACATGCTCCTGTCTGCAGGCATAACATGGTATCATTAATAGTGTTGAGGACTGGTGCTTGCCCATGGAATGGGTCTCATGTTGGGCCAGTTATTGGCTGGCCATTGCCTCTGTTTCTGCTCCATTCCCAACACCTGAATTTCTTGTAGACAAGATATATTTTGGGTTGAAAGGTTTGAGGGTGAGTTGGTGTCTCTTTCACTCCACTGGGGTTCCTGCCTGGCTCCAGGAGGTTGCCACTTGAGGTTCCATATCCCCAGTGTAGTGAGTCACAGCTAAGATAACCTCCACTGATTCTTGGGTACTTCCTTTATCCCAGGTCTCTGACTTGTCCTGGAGATTTCCCCTACCTCCTTACCCTCTCCACCCCTGTGTCAGTCATCCTTAGTCATCAGGAAAAAACAAACCAAAACAACTATGAGGTTCCATCTTAAACCCACCAAAATGGCTAAAATCAAAAACTCAAGAAACAGCACATGCTGGTGAGGCTGTGGAGCAAGGGGAACACTTTTTCATTGCTGGGGGGACTGCAGACAACCACTTTGGAAATCAATTTTGTGGTTTCTGAGGAAACTGGGAATAGTTCTATATCAAGAACCAAATATACCACTCCTGGGTATATACCCAAAAGATGCTCCAATATCCCACAAAGACATTTGCTCAACTATGTTCATAGCAGCTTCATTTGTAATAGCCAGAAACTGGAAACAACTACATGTCTCTCAACTGAAGAATGAATAGAGAGAATGTGGCATGTCTGCACAATGGAATGAATACTATTCAGCTATTAAATATAAAGACATCATGAATTTTACAGGCAAATGGGTGGAACTGGAGAATATCATCCTGAGTGAGGTAACCCAATCCCAAAAGGATATGAATGGTATGTAGTCACTTATAAGTGGATATTAACTATAAAATACAGGTACCATGTTACACTCCACAGACCCAAAGAAGCTAAACAAGGAAGGCCTGAGCAAGGAAGACTTTTTTTTGTTTTGTTTTTTTTCAAGGCAGGGTTTCTCATTATAGCCCCGACTGTCCTGGAACTCACTTTGTAGACCAGGCTGGCCTCGAACTCAGAAATTTGCCTGCCTCTGCCTCCAGAGTGCTGGAAGACTTATTTTCTTGACGACAGCCACTGTGACTGGGGTGAGATGGAATCCCAAATGTATTTTCAGTTTGCATTTCTCTGGTGGCTAAGGATGTTGAACACTTTGAAAAATATTTATTTGGGCCACTTGGGCATTTTACCTTTGAAAATGGTCTTCTCCATTTGTTAGCCCAGTTATCAATTGGAAGATTTAGGAATTTTTTTATGTTTGAATATGAAGTTCTTAATATCATCATCATATTAACCATATGTGTGCAATATAAATAACAGAGTTTTTTTCCCTGTCTGTGGCTGTCTCACTCTGCAATTCCATCTGATACCATGCGATTCCATTTGTGATTGATCACGAGATTATTTCCAGTACTGTTGGAGACTTTTGCAGGAGGCCCTTGCTATGTCTGTATCTTGAAGTATTTTCCCTGTGTTTTCCTCTAGTAGCTACAATATGTTCAGGTTTCTGATCTGTTTGGAAATTGTTTCTGTGCAACTAAGAGATAGGGATCAGATTTTATTCTTTTGCATATGAATACAGAATTTTCCAGCCTACTTGTTGAAGATTCTCTTTTGCTAGTATATATTTTTTACACCTGTGTCAGAAAGTAGGGCGCTATAAACTGCCTTAGTATATTTCTGGGATCTCTCTTTCATTTCCCTGTTTTTATACCAGAACCAAGGCTATCTTTGTCACTGTTGCCCTGTAGTATAATTTAAAGCCAGATATTATGGTAACCAGCACATTTCTTTTTTGGCTTTTATATTTTCATATGAATTTTATTAATTTTATAGTTATATGGTTACAAACAATTATTAGAATTTTGATAGAACTACATTGTTCTCTATACCATTTTTTGTAATATTGCTACTTTTGTTATAGAAAAGTGTGTTTATTTTTAAAGCATTTTAATTTAGAAATAGAAAACATGTTAAAAGAGTAACAGGAAGGACAACTACAAATTATATAGGCAAGTTTCTACTTCACGAGCGTCTCACAGCCTCGCTCCTTCACTGTTTCCCAGGATAAGAAAGTATTAAGACACCCACAATAATATTATTTATAGGGATATGATATCAGTTTCTAGTGAAAGCCATTGAATCCCATTACAGCAAACCCTATTGCTGTGGCCATGAAGATTTCCTGGAATTCTTTCCCATCAGTTTTGGAGATCTCTTAAGCTCCACCCTGAGTCCCTTACACACTGTAGATAGTGCTCGGCAACTTCATCACCTGTCGCATGACTGTCTGCAGCATGGTGGATTTGAGAAGAAATATTGCCATTTTTAGAATATCAGCTCTGCTAATCCATGAGCATGAAAGGTTTTCCAGTGTCTGGTATGTCATTCAGGTTCATTATTTTTCAAAATCTTAAAGTTGTCATTGTAGAGATTTTTTTCACCTCCTTGGTTAGAGTTATTCCTTGGAATTTTTGAAGCTCCTATGGAGGAGATGTTTTTCCCGATTTCTGCATTGGCAATTTGTCACTGCTGATTAGAAAAGCTACTTTGTATGTAGGGTTTATATCTGGCTGCTTCACATGATGTGCTTATCTGATATGAGAGTTTGATGGCCTCTAGATTCCTTGGACCTCTCAGCATAGTGTCAGGTCCATATGTAAATATGAAGCCTGGGTTTATTCAGCTTACACTTCCACATTGCTGTTTATGACCAAAGGAAGTCAGGACTGGAACTCAAGCAGGTCAGGAAGCAGGAGTTGATGCAGAGGCCATGTAGGGATGTAACTTACTGGCTTGCTTCCCCTGGCATGCTCAGCTTGCTTTCTTCTAGAACCCAAGACTACCAGCCCAGGGATGGCACCACCCACAGTGGGCCCTCCCACCCTTGATCACTAATTGAGAAAATACCTTACAGCTGGAACTCATGGAGGCATTTCCTCAAGGGAGGCTCCTTTCTCTGTGATAGCTCCAGCTTGTATCAAGTTGACACTTAAAACCAGCCAGTATAGCTACAATGTCATGTACCTGCAAGCCTCTCACTAGAACGGGCTCCTCTATTGTGGAGTGGGATGGACTGAAACATATGTGACCCTTGTTGATGTTACTCTTCATAGAATGGATGTGTGAATATATCAGATATAGAGCAGATCCCTAATACTAGACAGCTATTTGTTTCAATTCTGTGTTCATTAAACATCATTTTCTTTTGTCTTTTCAGCAACTTTGAGCGGCAGGGTTGTTCTTAGTCTCATTTTTCAGATCAAGAGAGCAAGGTTCTAGGGAGCCACCCACTTGCCCAAATCAGGAAGTTTAGATACAGTGAAGGTTCACCACTGCTGAGCCATTGGCCCCAGCCTGTGCTCCACCCTGGGGCCTTTACTTGAACCTGAAACCAAGCTCCACTCCAGACTTCCCTAGTCCTTCCCTCCCTGCACTCTGTGGGTAATATCCTCAGGAAGATCTACATGAGCCCTGCTCCCACTAATTTGGTAGCAGTCTCTGAACATATTTCTGCAGTAGCAGGTGTGTAAGTCCTTAGCAGGCGTCCCAGCATCAGTCAGCAATTCTGGATGAAGTCCAACACCTGCCACCCTCCAGAGTCAAAGGCTCATACCTGCATTGAAAATGGTCCTCTTTTGTTCATTGGTGTGTGTGTGTGTGTGTGTGTGTGTGTGTGTGTGTGTATACACTCATTTCTTTTTTAAAATTTTCATATATACTGAATTCCTATAATGGCCCTACCCCACACTCAACCCTCCCATGCCACACTCAAATTCGTGCCCTCTTTGTTTTATTTCATATATAAAATATACTATACATTATGTGTATAAATATATAAATGAATAAATATATACATACAACCTACTATATCCACTTAGGTTGCTCAAATGTATATCTGTTGAGGGCTGGCCACTTGGGGTTTGGACACTTACTGGGGAACAACTGATTCTTTCTCTCTCAGAAGGCATTAAATGCCTGTGCTTCTTCATTTAGAGGAGGACCTTTGTGAGATTTTTCTCAACCTGCTTTGTCATGTCAACTGGTATTGTTGTTGGCTGGTCTTGTTTGAGCAACTATATTGTTGAGACTTCATGGGTAAAGCTTTCCTGTCATGTCTAGAAGGCACTATCTCTCAACAGAAGTCCCGGTCTTCTGGTTCTACAGTCTTTCTGCCCCCTCTTTCACCAGAATCCATGAGTTGTAATATTAGTGGTTCTTGTTAATCTCATAAATACAAGAGGAAAGACCACTGACCCAAATCATGGCCAAATAAACTAAAGCAAGCAATTAATTAAAGCATGTTTTTTAATGTGTGTACAAGGATTGTCTCTCCGAAGGGCAGGGCCCAAGAGATCAGCACTGGACATGGGTAAGATGGTTTTGTAGTTCAGGAGTAAGGGGTTTCAAAAGGAGAGGTTTGGCAGGCAATAGGCAATGTTACAGAAATAGAGCTTAAGCATAGCGCGTTGGTTATAACAATCTCCTGAAACAAAGACATAGTTGCAAAGTAGTCAGAACAAGTAGTAATAACAATGTGCTCATAATAACCTTTTGAAACAAAGGCCTGGTTGCCGTTTCCTGGAGTGGACCATACAGAACCCTTTGTAGTTAAGGTTACAGGTAGAGCATAGCCCAACCATTGAGAAACAAATTTAATCATAAACAGGAATGAATGTAGTTTGTCTTAACTATAAAATGGCTTTTAAGCCTACGATGGAGGCCAAGTGGAATTTTCATCATTCTGTTGGAAATATATTCACTGGGACTGGGCACACTGTGGTCAGTTGTTCTCTGCATTTTGGGCAGTTGCTAGTGTCTATAATGGTCTCCATCTGCTGCAAAGAGAAGCTTCTTTGATGAGAGATGGAAGCTACATTTATCTGTGGGTAAGTATAAGTATTCAGCAGTTAGAGACTATACCTGTTTGGGAAAGTAGAAACTGGCAGTAGTAAGTTCCCCTCTGTATTCTGTGGCCTCGGCAGCCATGGGTAGTCATCTAGGTTTACGGTATCAGGCAACAATTCCCTCCTATTGAGATTGCATAGCTGTTGGTTACCACCAAAATATACGTTCCACTATTGCATGTTAGGGAATATCATAATATGCTGGTAATAGTTGTGGTTCTTAGGCATCACAACTGGGTGACTATTGCTTTCATTCTTCCCTTGTATTTTCACCATATGATGAAAAATAATCCATAAGGAGAAGACTCTTAGTTCCTCCAAGTCTTACATCTGAAGTTACCTTCAAATTCTGACAGTCTACAATGTACATGAACTTTTATGAACTTCTACTAAGCGAAATAAGCTAGTCACAACAAGCCAAATACTATGAGAGTTTACTTATAGGAGTAACCAGTCAAAGTCACAGAGGTAGGCAGTAAAGTGAAAGTTGCCACGTTCTGAGGGAAGTAGTAATTGGGAGCTGGTGTTTCGTGGGGCCGGTTCCATTTTAGGAAGGTGAAATGTTCTGCAGGTGAAAGCAGATTGCTGCAGCCAATGTCACTGCACTATGTGGCTACAATGGTAGCTTGAATCAAGTGTATTGATCCAGTAATCACTAGCAAGGTTTACAATGGTTTTTATCCTGTGAATGTGATCCCAGGTGCTTGCCAAAATAAGTCAAGACCATTCTTTTCTGCCAGCATCCACTTGTGGGAGCTGGTGATCAGCTGTCCAGGAAGCGCCTGTGGTAGCAACTGGCCTCACCCTAAATGCAGATTCCTTTGACAAAGAACAAAGCACAGAAGAGGAGAGACCATGCTCTTACACTCTCGTTTATCCCCAGGTGGCAGTGACAGAAGAGGAGACCATTGCAGCTGACTCTGCACTGCATGAGGCGAAGGAAGAAGGAGTCTCCTAACTGGTGCCACATACATCAGGTCCAACCATTTCTTCAGGTTTAACAACACCAACCAAAATGTATTCCCAACTAGCAGCCACATGCAGATAAGATAGAACATATAGCTAACTCTGAGATTATGGCCTCCTGCCTGAGACCTTAGTCCCCACATCCTGGGCAAAGGAGTTTGTGGCTTCCCTTCTCACAGCAGTGAACACCCTGTCATAGCCAGTCACATAAGGCCAGTGTACCTGGCTCCAAAGATGCAAAACCTGCTCTCTGAAAACTCCCATTCTATTATTATAGGAAGAGGATCAAAAGGCATTCATCAATAATACTATGTAATGTGTAAAAATAACCACATACTTGATGGTATAAAACTGTGCACCATCTGTCCTGGCATCAGTGAACTTCCCATAAACCCCACCTAGTGATAACTGTAAGTCTGTGGATTCACACTCTCTGCTACTCAACTCTTTCATGTGCTTGTGGCTGACCTCCAATAAAACTTTATCTATAAAAACAGAGGGCTACATGTGGCACATCATCAACATGATGCTGGAGGCATCTGTACTTTATCAGCCCTCACTGGGAATCCAAGTAGCTCCAAAGCTGCTTCCTCCAGGTGACACACACCCAAGGACTGCTTTCTCCAGCTGCTTCCAACGCCTGTGTTGCCCTCCCAAACCCCACCCCCACCTACAGCTGGTGTGCTCAGAACATATGACATCCTGTGAGTACAGTGGTGTTGTCACTGTGAGTGTGAAGACTCACGGAGGCAGCAGACATTTTAGCAGTCATCATGGATAAGGATTGAATTCCAGTCAGCCAGGACTGAGCTGAGAGCCTCTCATAATAGCCAACAAATTAGCCTTCTACATACTAGAAGACAGACAGTCAGATCCCGGCGCCCCATCTCACAGTGCTGCAGAGGATTGATGCTTTAGCTTGACTTTAATGATATAACATCTTGTGTGTAAAAGAAGAGAATTACTCAGAATCCAATTTACAACTGGACAACAAAGGTGGTAGGGATTTCTTCTGCCTACGAGGCCTCTGGTGTGTGTGTGTGTGTGTGTGTGTGTGTGTGTGTGTGTGTGTGTGTATGCATGTGCGCTTACACACCCCTCTGGTCCATTGCATGGTGAGATACCCTTCTCTTGTTTCCTGCAGATGGATGGTCTCTAGCCTGCTTCCAAACCCGCCCTCGGCTGAGTGCTGGCCAGCACTTCTACATGATCCTATGACGCTTGATATGGACGCAGTCCTGTCAGACTTTGTTCGGTCCACGGGGGCAGAACCTGGTCTGGCCAGAGACCTGCTGGAAGGTATGTAGACCTCATTGCCACCAAACCACCCACTCAGTCTTGGACATCTTTCAACAGATACGGAAGATAAGAAGGTCTTCATTGTCTGACAAAGGTATCACTTGGGCAGGATTTGACCACTTTTGAAGTAAAATAAAGTGTTAATGTTGGGGATGGAATTCTTTACTTTGCTTGCCATTATTTGGGGTAGGGCATGGATTACCAGCTGTGACTGTGCATACAGAGAAGATAGTGTCAGCAAATGTGTCTAGAGAATGATTCTAACTAACAATAATCATTTTTTAAGGACAATTACTCAATGAAGTAGAAATTCTACAACATTCAAGAAGATGGTTCCCATGGAAACTGTCTCTTCATATCTTTGTCTTAGCTGAGACACAAATATCTTAGGTCAAAGTTATCAGTGAAAGAACCATCTAGTAGCCAAGAAATCAAAATGCACCTTGAGGCTTTTGAAGTAGAGCTTTTGTGACATGAAAGGCTGTGTCTGGTGTACATGGGATATTTCTGCAACCCTATTCAGTCATGCTCATCAGACCAGAGTTAACCTCGGTTCTTCCTTCTGAGTTATGACGCTGTTGAGGCAAGGAAAATGAAAACCTGGTCATGGGCACTCAGGACATTCAAGCATGGGGAGGAGGGGCACTGTGTTTTCAAGACTGATCTGTCTTGAATGCATGCCTTGCAGTTTGTGAACTTGGGAACCATCCAGCATCATAAGTCACAGTGATTCTCAAGGTCATTTAGAGAAAACTGAATTACTAGGCAACTTCATGAACAAAGGTAGCCACTGAAAGTGAGACGTTCTTGTTGGAGTACCAAGGGAATCCTCATGCATGGTGTCTTCCAGTTTTATTGCTGGGAAGAGACACCATGAACAAGGAAACTTAAGAACAAAGTGTTTAATTGAGGCTGGCCTACAGTTTCAGAGGTTTAGTCCATTATCATCATGGAAGGAAGCACGGCAGATATGGTGCTAGAGAGGGAGCTGAGACTTCTACATCTTGATATGCAGATAGCAGGAGACTGCGTGCCACACTGGCATAGCTTGAGCATAGGAGAGCTCTAAACCCACCCCCACAGTGGCTTATTTCCTCTAACATGACCACACCGACTACTAATAGTATCACTTGCTATGGGCCAAGTATTCAAACATGTGAGTCTCTGGGGGCCATACCTATTCAACTGACATACAGGCTCTGAGAGTCCTCTCAGCCTCTCATAACTTTAGCCTAGCTCATGATTTCAGCAATGTCTATGAGTAAAAATGTGGTCCTGGCTGCCCTGTCCTCATGTCATGTGAAATCAGTCTCCTGTAGGTCCCTACTGCTGTTAGGAGCTGCCTAGAAATGAGCAGGTTGGGCAGGAGGGTGCTATAGGGCTGGTCCATGTCAGACTCCACTGCCTATTACATGGGAATGGTCATTTATTTTATTCCTTTATCCTTAGAGGTTTGGGGGGGAGAAGTTTTTAACTAAGTTGACCCCAGCTCACCTTTACAGGATGATGGTGGCCAAGAGAAGGTGCCCCAGAATCTGTGCAGGTGGCTCGGGCTGCCATAGCCAGTGTCTTCATCTCATGTTCCTTGTTTCCTCTTACACAGAATCTAAGCACTATTATCCCTTTTCTGGTTTTCATTTTTTTTTAATTAAGATATATAAAAATTGGATTTTCTGTGCTAATCTATGCATTTTAACATATGGTTGGATTCTGTGAGTATTCCTACTGTCAGACACAGACTGCTGCCCCACCTCCAAAGACTAGGCCCCAGCCAGTTCCTAAGGTAGCCACAGTGCTGTCCACACAGCTGGCTTTTCTGTTTCCAGAGAGCTGTTGAGATCATGGACTCCTGTTATTTGATCTTTCAGAACTTTTCATGCCATGCCTAGTCCAATGCTATTCCTTAACTGACCTGCCTGGCCATCGAGGGAATAAAGAAAAGACAGAGAGAAAGCTGTCATGAGGTGGTCTGAACTCTCTGCTGGAGAAACCTCAGCACCCTGGAAGCTCAATACATTTTTTTATGTATAGTTAAACATAAAGGTAGAGTTATTATATATAGGTAAACAAGAGGTAGTGATATTATGTATTACTGGGTCAATGACATAGGCTTGGCTAATCTCAGAAGGAGCATTGTCTGTGGGGGGAGTAGCCTGCAAGACATAATCTTGAGGTGAGATAGGATGGGGAAAACAATGAAGAGTATCCTCTATGCACAGTATCCAACCATGGACCTCTCCTCCCCTCCAGATCCACTCCCTTTCTGTCTGCAATTAGAAAAGAACAGGCTTCTAAGACTCAAACCCTTTCTCACATGACAAAATAAAATATAAGATAAAGCAAAAACCATCACATTGAAGCTTAGACACAGCAACCAAACAAAATGAAAGAGTCCCAAGAGCAGGCCCGAGATCAGAACCCAGTCATTCTCATAGTCAGGGATGCTATAAAAGGATTAAACTAAAAGCTATAATATATCCGCAAAGGACCTGATGTAGACCCTGGGGGCCCTGTGCTTGCAGCTTCAGACTCTGTGAGGTCATATGTACCTTGCTTAGCTGATTCAGGGGGACGTGTTCTCCTGGAGAGGGCTATGTTCTCCTGGAACCGTCCATCTGCTCTGGCTCTTATGTGCTTTCCACCTCCTCTTTGGGTTGGAGTTTTCCTTGTAGCGCCTTCTTTAGGGATGGATTTGCAGATAGTTATTATTTAAATTTGACTTTATCGGGGATTATCTTATTTTCTTCATCTGTGGTGATTGAAAGCTTTGCTGGATATAGTAGTCTGGCTTTCTTAATTTACTTTCCCCAGCCTTTCTTTTTCTCTGACCATTGCTTGGACTAAATTGTTTCTAATGATATCCTTATGAATTTAATAGTTCTTTCATCCGCTTGTCAACCTCACATGATCTGGAGTCCCCTGAGAAGAGGGAGCCTCAGTTAAGGACCTGTCACCCTCAGATTGCCCTGTAGGCAGGGCTGTGGGAATTTTCTTGAGTTAGTGATTGGTGTGGAAGGGCCCAACCACTGTGGGTAGTACTGTCCCCAGGCAGGTTGTCCTGGTGCGTAAACAGAAGCAAGCTGGACAAGCCATGAGGAGCAACCAGTAAACACCTATTTTATTGAGAAACACTGTATCTATATTCATCAAAGATACTGACCTATGATTTTCTCTTTTTTTTTTTCAATTGAGCCTTCTCTGGTTTGGGTTTCAGAGTCGTACTCTGGAAGGAATTTGGGGATGTGCCTTCCTTATCCATTTTTCAGGATCTCTTGAAGAACTTGATGTTAGTTCCTCTTTAGAGGCTGGCAGAATCCTGCACTGGAGCCATCTGGCTTTTTCAACTGGGAGACTTTTAATTGCTACTTCCACTTCACTGGGTGTTCTGGTCTACTTAAATTACTTACTTCATATTGACTTAACTTCAGTAGGTTATAAATGTCTAGAAATCCATCCATTTCTTTTAGAGTTTTCAGTCTGCTGGAATATGATTTTTTTTTAAAGGATGTCCTTACGATTCTGAATTTCATCAGTTTCTGTCATAATATCTCAGTTTTCACCTCTAATTTTATTAACTCTGGTTTCTTCTCTTTTTCATTTGATTGGTTTGGTTAATTTGTAAATCTTACCCATCACTTCAAAATACTAACACTGGTTTCGTTGGTTTTTGCTTTTGTTGTTGTTTTGTTTTTGTATTTTTCTTCATTTCTATTCATTTCAGCCCATATTTTTATTATCTCTCCCCACATGCTTTTTTGGGGTGTTATTCTTGTTTTTCTAGGGCCTTTGGGTGCATCATTAACTTTAGACCTCAAGAGGCTTTTGATGTAGGCATATAATGCTCTCCTCTTATGACCACTTTCACTGTGCCCCAGTGATCTTGGTATGTCTTATTTTCATTCCTATTCAGTAATAGAAATTTTACAATTCCTTTTGGATTTCTTTCACCTGACTTTGGTCTTATTAGTGTGTTGTTGAACTTCCATGAATTTATGCATGTTCTTCCTTTTGTTATCTTTATCTTTTATCAATCTTTAGTACATAGTTCTAAGATGGAATGCAGGATGTAATCTCAATTCTTCTATATTTGCATAGACTTATCTTGTGTAAATTGTCTGCTTTGAAAAAAGCTGCGTGGGTTGCCAAGAAAATATGTATTTGTCAGTGTTTCCATGGAATATTCTGTAGATAAGTTAGGTCCATTTGATTTATGATGTCATTTAACTGCATTCTTTTCAGAAGATCTGACTATTGGTGATAATTGGGTATTGAGATCATACACTATCACTTTATTGGGGTTGATCTGTGGTTTTAAGTCCAATAGTGTTTCTCAAATAAAATTTCATGCACATGTATATATGTTTAGGATTATAATACACTATTCTTGAATTTTCCCTAAAGAGGCCATCTTCTTGTTAGTTTCAGTTTGAAGTGAACTTTGTTGAATATTATAATGATTGCAGGTGCTTATTTTCTTATTCTGTTTGCTTGGAATACCCTTATCTATTCTTTTTTCCCTAAAGTGGTATGTGTAGTTGGACATGAAGTGTGTTTGTTGAAGGCAGCAAAAAGACGGATCCCTTTTCTAATGCAGTCTGATAGTCTTTGCCTCTTCATTAGGGCTAGTGAGACTATTAATGTTAGGAGTTATTACTCAACAATATACATTAATTCCCGTAATTTTGTTGCTTTTATGGAGTTCCATTAGACCTCTCCTGATTCAGTGTTCTGGAATTAATTCATTCCTTGCCCTATCTTGTGAATGTGTATGTTTCACAATCTCTTCAGACCTAAGTGTTCCTTCCAATAGCCTCTCTAAAGCCATCTTAGTAGTCACAAATTCCTTGAATCTGCTTTATCATGAAAAATTTTCCTTTCTTCTTCAATTATGACTTACATTTTTGCTGGGCTGGCATCTATAGTTCTTTATAACTTGTTAAACGCTGGTCCCGTCCTTTCTGGCTTTCATGCTCTCTGTTGAAGTCCACTGTGACTCTGATGGCCCTGCCATTGTACATGAGTTGCTCTTTCTTTCTTGTTGCTTTTAATATTCTTTGTTCTGTATATTTAGTATTTTGATTATTATATGACATGGGTAGTTTCTTTTCTGATCCTTTGGTGTTCTGTACATCTCTTGGATCTTCATAATCATTTCTTTTCTTAGATTATGGGAAGGGGTTTTTTTTTTTGTTCTGTTTTTGTTTTTTAACATTTTATTGATTTTTTTGTGAATTTCGTATCATGCAGCCCAATCTTTGCCCTTTCATATCTGCCTCCACCCTTATAACATCCTCCACAAAAGAAAATAAAAAACAAAAATAAACAAAACATCTTTTGAAATCTTCTTGTATCACAGCGTGTCCCATGGTATACCCTTTTGTTCACATATCTTTACCTGCATATGTTCATTGCAATGAGTCATTGGTCTGGTCTGGGGCCTCTAGATTCTGCTATACCATCAATACAGAATGAGGATTCCTCTCAGATATCCTGTCATTGCCTTGTGTTCTGGAGATCTTTCAACTTTGGATCTGCAGGGCTGCCCTTTTGCAAGCTCCAGCATTTCAGATAATGGGCTGGGCCAACTCAAAGTCCTAGAATTGGCCTTGGTGGTAGCTGAGTTGGTCAGCCCACTAGCTTTCCTATAGCCCCGCCATCAGGGCTATCTCTACTGTGCTGCCCAGTTGAGGTGCAGGGCCCATTCTCCTCAGTGTTGTAACCAGTAAGGAGCAGGGCCAGCTCACCCACTCTCACCCTCACTGCCTCACAGCAGATGAGTGTAGGGGTTCGTGGTCTTGGGACTGATTCACCCATGCTCCCACCACCAGGGCTCACTCTGCCAAGTGCAGCAGCCAGTGAGGGGTAGGACCAGCTCTCCAAAATGCCTCAGCCGATGAGGGTTAGAACCAGTTCTGCACAGCCCTTTGACATCAACATGGTCCCAGGAGGCAGGCCAGACCAGGGGCATCCATATGGTCTTTAGTGATAGTATGAACCACAGACCCCTGCTGCTGCATGGCCATGGACATAGACATGGCCTTCAGTAGCAGCACAGGCTCAAGTGGCAGGGCAGGTTACTCACACCTGGGCTACTTCTATCCACGCTCGAGTCTCTGGTCCTACCTCTTTTCATAATGCTCAAACCGTTCCGCTTCTCTCTCACACATGGTTGCACATGATAGTGGCTCCTGGCTCCTGACATAGGCAGGCCACACAGATGGTGGGCCTTGGATGTCTTCCCCTGTCCATGCCATATGACACGGTAGCAGGTGGGCCTCTAGGGAAGTTTTCTTCTATGTTTTTATATTTTATTATTTTATTCAAAAATTCTAGACAATGTATTGTGATCATTTTCTTTCCATTTCCCCAATTCCTCCCAGATCCTCCCTCCACCTTCCAGATATCCCACCCATCAATTTCTTCATGTCCCACTTCTAAAAAAATGTTTTTTAAAATGAACAAAAGACAAAATACCAACCACACACACACAAATATTATAAAAATTTTAAAATGGTACCCAATTCATGTTAACAATTACTCCTGAGCATGAGGCCTGCCCAGTGATATGATTGATAAGAAAATAACTTTCCCTTTCCCAGGATGTATCATTAATAATGAAATAACTTTTTGGTTAGCAGTGGGTTATTTTGTAAGCCCTTCCCCCTCTCAGTTGTGATATTTTGTCTGGATTGGACCTGTGCAGGTCTTGTATGCTATCAGCGTCTCTGAATTCCTATGCATGTCATTGCCGTTGTATTTAGAAGATGCTCTTTTCTTGGAGCCATCCACCACCTCTGGCTCTTACAGTCTTTCTGCCTCCTCTTCCCTATAGATCCCTGAGCTTGAGGAAGAGTTTTATAAAGGGATATGATTTAGGACTGGGTGTTCCAAAGTCTCTCACTGCACATTGTCTCATTGTGAGCCTCTGTGTTAATTACCATCTACTGTGAGAAGTGTCTCTGATGAGGATTGAATGGTTCACTGATCTATGTTTATAGCAGTATGTCATTAGGAGTCATTTTACTGCTATGTTCCCTTAGCAGAATAATAGTATTATGTTTTCCTATGTGTCCCATGATCTATCAACTCTGAGATTCTTGGCCATTTTGGCAGTGTCAGGTATGAATTCCACCTGGTGGGATTGGCCTTAAGTCCATTTTTTAAATGGTTGGTTACTTCCATAACATCTGTGCCACTATTGTATTAGTTTGTATTGTAATCAGGTCACTGTTTCATGTCTCAGCATTTGTACCTGGGTGGCATTGCTGATTACTTTTCTCCTCCAATTGCATGCAAATGAAGTCATCATATAATGGGAGAAGCAATGTCCCAAATAAATATGCCACCAAGTAAACCCTCCAGTGCAAATACTGGTTTATAGCCTATTGAGTCATCAATGAGAGGAATCCCATAAACAGTCCCCACCCTAAGCATCGTAAGCTATTGCCAATGCAATATGGTTCTGGTTATTCTCCATAACCTGATGGTAAGAACCCCATTGCTAGACACACAACTTATTTATATTCAGTGGAACATGAAGAAACCAAACTGTTGCTTAGCTAACAGCTTTATCCCTACTAACTACCATTCATGGTGCCCCAAGGTGTTGAAGAGGTAGGTATAGTTAGCATTGGGAATCTTGTGTCTACCCAAAGAAAGGGCCAAATGTGTGCAATGGGGATGTGTGGGATAGATGGGGTAGTAGGGGCATGTGATGAGGGAAGTCTGAACTCCCCAGCTAGGGTCGTGGGTTAGGGGGATCTGGCAGGTGTGGATGGGGTGAGTGGACAAGTTGAGCCTCCCTAACTGAGAGATGTATGGGACACAGAAAGTCAAGTGGGACATGTTACAGGAATAGCCAACTCAGCTTTCTATCTGCAGCCTTTGAGTAAGCTAGTAAAGTATTTGTCCTTCTCTTCCTGACTTATTCTTCTTATTATAACATCCTCCACATTCACTCTTGCTGTCACAAAGTACAGGATTTCATGTCTTATTGCCAAATAGCGTTCCAGGGTGTCCGTGTATCAGATTTTCTGTATCTGTGCCTCAATTGACTGTGGGTAATTAATTACATTGTTTCTAGTTCTTGCTTGTGAATAGTGCCATGGTGAATGTGGGGGTACAGATGGCTCTTTGATATATATTGATTTTACTGCCTTTGAATACATGCCCTGTGGTGGGACTACTGAATCATAGAGTGGCCGTGTTTTTAATTTGCCAAGAACCCCCCATGCTGTTTTCCATAGTGGTTATACTAATTTGCATTCCAGCTAGCAATATGAAAGGGCTCTCATTTCCCTACATACCACACCTTTTTACTTGATTTACTTTCTTTTAACAGCCACTGTAACATAATGAGATGATAGCTCACTGGGTTTGGGATAGCTTGAGGTCATTTCCTGAGTCTTGTAGCATCCCCTGCACTGCCTGGTGTTTAGCTGCAGCCATCAGTTAAACAATGTATACCAGAGTCACCTGAATATTGCTGGTCATAGCTCCTTCTTGATAAGTGAGGGGACTGTGGTTTCATATTAGAGGGGTTTTTTAGACATCAGGTTATTTGGCGGTGCTATCAAGGTTGAAGTGTTCTCATAGGCAGGCCTCGGGGAGGTGCGTGCTGGGAGAATGGAGAAATCGCGTCCTTTCAGGAAGTGAGAAGGGAGTCGGAAGGGTCAGAGGTAGCTGTGGTGACAAAGCTGGACAGAAGGGACCTGAGCCTTCTCAGACTCATAACTTTTATGGGTATAATTTATTTGTTTGTTTTAATATTAAAAGTTCAAGAGAAGAAAAGCCTGTCATAAGAATCGCAGTACTAATCAGGGAGGTGGTGGCGCACGCCTTTAATCCCAGCACTCGGGAGGCAGAGGCAGGTGGATTTCTGAGTTCGAGGCCAGCCTGGTCTACAAAGTGAGTTCCAAGACAGCCAGGGCTATACAGAGAAACCCTGTCTCAAAAAAAAAAAAAAAAAAAAAAAAGGATCACAGAACTATACAAGGAGGATGGTTAGGATTAAGACTGTTATAACGATACAGACCCTGGCTGAGACCCAGGATTGGAACAACAAGACAAAGAGACAGAGACAGAGAAAGTCAACCAGGATCTGCCTCCAGATGGAAGGTGTTCCTGCCTGCCACCTGCCACCTTTCTCCTTTGTCTGTCCTTTACATGTTGCCAAGGACAATGTCAGTACCAGTAACATTGTTCCCCCAAAGTGATGGAATTCTTCAAAGTGCATTTTCTGTTGGTATAACAGAATACCCATGGCTGTATAATTTGTAAGCAATAGAGATCTTCTTTGACCTGTCATTCTGGAGTCAGGAAATCCAAGTGTGTGTCACTGTCTCCCTATCCCCTGGTGAAGGTATGAGAAGTGGCATGGCTGAAGGAGGCAGGACACTAGTGTACCAAGGTGGGAGAAAACTGGGGGGGCAACCTCACTTTGTAACATCCTGTCCTGCCGATAACTCACCCAGTCCTTCAGAGTGAGGCGTCCTTCCCATGAGGAAGGTACTAATTGAAAGATCAGCTCCCAACACCCCACAGTGGCCACTGGATTTAAACCTGTGTTTTGGTAAAGATGAACCACTGACCTAGCACCCTAGTGACTTGCAGAATGAGCTCCTCCCCGCTACCCCTCCCCCAACCCCTTCACGTGGGTCCCTTCAGCATCTGGCCCAGCCTATTCTTCTTGCTTCATAACCTCCTCGGGGCCCTTAGCTTTCCCTTTCCCCAGACCCACCATCCCCTGCTTTTGTTTAATCCCATAGTAACTCCTCCCTTCTACATACACACTTTATCCAAGTGCACATTAGTCATCTTTCTTGTTTCTGAAACCAAATACTGAACAAGAAGCAACTAGTGGGGGAGGGGTTTGTTTGGAGAAATGGCTCTGGGAGTGTCACCCTCGTGGTAGGGAAAGCATGGCACCAGAAACAGCTTTTGACTGGGGCATCTGGAGTCTAGGCTGCTTTCTTAGATATGGGTGTGGACAGGAAATGGGCCATACTATAGAACCTCAAGGCCCACCTTTAGTGGGTTGCTAATAATCCTGTGGAGAATGTTTCGGTCAACCCATAGCACCCTCCAACGTAGATCAGAAACTCCAGGATTTATTTTCTTCCTGTAATTGGAAGTTAAAAAAAGAATGAAAAATATAAACATTTTTAATGGTTGTATCTATAGGACACTTTTTTATTCGATGTTTTCTTCATTTACATTTCAAATGCTATCCCCAAACCCTCCTATACCTTCCCCTGGCCCTGCTCCCCAACCCACCCACTCCTGCCTTCTGGCCCTGGCATTCCCCTGTACTGGGGCATATGATCTTCGCAATACCAAGGGCCTCTCCTCCCATTGATGGCCGACTAGGCCATCCTCTGCTACATATGCAACTAGAGACATGAGCTCCGGGGCGGAGGGGGTACTGGTTAGTTCATATTGTTGTTCTCCTATAGGGTTGCAGACCCCTTTAGCTCCTTGGGTACTTTCTCTAGCTCCTTCATTAGGGACCCTGTGTTCCATCCAATAGATGACGGTGAGCATCCACTTCTGTGTTTGCCTGGCATTGACATAGCCTCACAAGAGAAAGCTATGGCAGGGTTCTGTCAGCAAAATCTTGCTGGCGTATGCAATAGTGTCTGGTTTTGGTGGTTGTATATGGGATGGATTCCCAAGTAGGGCAGTCTCTGGGTGGTCTTTCCTTCTGTCTCAGCTCTGAACTTTGTCTTTGTAACTCCTTCCATAGGTATTTTGTTCCCCATTCTAAGAAGGAGTGAAGTATCCACACTTAGGTCTTCCTTCTTCTTGAGTTTCATGTGTTTTGCAAATTGTATCTTGGATATTCTAAGTTTCTGGGCTAATATTTGCTTATTAGTGAGTGCATATCATGGGTGTTCTTTTGTGATTAGATTACCTTTATGAAAACTTGATTAACTTAAAGTTGGAGCATGAGTAGAGGGCATAACATGACTCGTCCTTCTGCATGAATAGAATGCTCTGTACAGATCAGGGTTATTAGTCATCTTTCTCATTTTTTCTTGTGTTTGGGCCTTGAGTTCCTTTCTTCTTGATCATCATAGAATTTATAATAGGGGAGCTTTGACATCGAACCCTTTAAATACGCTATCATTTCTCTTCTCACAGTGAATTAGCAAAGGAGAGGTTAGATTTCCCACTGGATAGCTGGGGAAGCTGAAGCCAAGAAAATCTCCAGAGGCTCCACAGCAAGGACAGAGCAGAGCCCACTGCCACCGGTTCAGAACTAACACCTGAACTTAGCTCAGACCAGCAAAGACTACATTCCATCTACAAAAGCCAGCTTACCCGCCCACTGGCTTCTGCAGCTTCACAGCTCTTCACACACAGGAAGGTGCAAGCATGTTTTCAATCATCACTGAAGGGATGGTTTATTAAACCCTTTTATGAGGTGGCTAATTAACCTTTATTTTTTCAAATGAAGCCATACTCCAATAGACTGCAAAACTTTAAAAAAAAAAAAAAACAAAATAGAAGTGTGGCTAACATCCATGCGCTAGACACTGTCTGGCCACTTTGCATATATTAGAAGTTAATTAAGAAGATTTCTGAAAGGGAGCCAAGCACATAGTTGCTAATGAAGCACCCATCCCTCCCTCCCTAAAGGGGGAAGCAGCACTTGTAGTTCTGCAGTAACTGTGAAGCTGCCAAGGTATTCCTTCCGCAGCAAACCCTGGGCCTGGCCTTGTTCACTATAGAAAACTACTCCTGATCAAAGCGGCACGAACTCACTTAGGAAAACCAGTAATGGGAAATGAACATCATGTGTGTCCTCTGTATGATTTTCCAGAATTTTTGTGGAATTTGGAAAGCCAAAAAAAAAAAAAAAATGAAGGTGAACAAGTTAGATTATATTCCTCAGAGAGAAGGGATGGAGAAGAAGCCAGGTGTGCTATGCACCTGCCGTCCCGCCTAACTTGGCAGTCTAAGCAGCAGGGTCACTTGAGCCTAGAAGTTCAAGGCTAACCTGAGAGACACAGCAGCATCCCTGCCTCCTGTTCTGAGCTACGCAGCTAACTGAAGTATGCATGGGAACTAGTCGAGCTGATCATTCGAAACTGAGAAATCTTCAGGTTGTTTATGAGGAGGCCTCTTTTCCTGGTCTCCTAAGCTTAAAAAAAAACATATAGTTTAGACATCTGCTTCTAATATATTTTCTTGATCCAACTTACACAGGGGGGCAGCTGCTAATTACTTGATGGTCACAATGACAGGTCACTTATGTTGGGCCCTCGAAAGCTTCCCCATGTTGTGGGCACAGCAGCTACTGACTGGGATCATTGTAAAAATTACTCCATAAGAAAGGGGAAGGTGAAGGGAAGACCTTTTTAGTAAAAGCCCCAGAGTCTACCAACTCTTTGTGGCATCCATGCTACCCAGAGAGCATCTTGAAGGGCAGGCATAGAAACGGCGAACAGGAAAGCTGTGGTGGCAGCTGAGGCCCTGCCTGGGGACCCCTGAGTTTGAAAGAGCCCTACTGTCCCAGTAGATATATAAGCGGCAAAGAATGAAGCCAGGGCCTTATGCATACTAAGTGTGTGCCCTATCACTCAGCTCCATATCCAGGCCCAAGACTTTTTTTTTTTAAACCTAAGATGGCAAAGCAAAAAATGGCTTTCCCCATGACTCCTGAGACACTTCCCTCTGGCCTGGCCCCATTCAAAACATATTCTTTGTTTGGATAAAGGAGCATATTCAAGTACTCTTGAAACCTATCTGCATAGTTTGTGGTGAGTTTCCTTTTGTGGCTGTGGTCAATTAAGTAGTCTTTATTTCCCTTCTTTCCTTGCTTTTAGTGGAAGTTGTAACCTAAAAACCATCACTGGCCTGGTTTCTCATCTTAAGAATGTCTGTCTCAACTCGGCTGCTTGAGGTTAAATGTTTCCTCTCTGGGAAGCCAAGCACCAGGTCTGATGAGGAAGGGCCATGATGGATGTCTGATGGGGTGGCACTGTCCGGGTTGTGCCTCTGCTAATAGTGAACTAAGCAAGCCCAGCATTCACAGTTGTGAGCATACAACTGGGCACTCAGTATCCTACCAGCAATGAATCAAGCCACAAAAAAATTAAATTAAGCATTGTCAGAACATTCTACAGATGAAAACTCTGTCCAGGGTTCTGTCACCAAAATAAAATCTAGTATTCACAGTCCTACCCCGTGTACTACAAGGTAGACAGATGACGTAACTGTGCAGGTCCATGGTATGGTCAACCTTGCCGATATCTGAAAATGTAACATCCAAATAGTAGCAGCCCTCCCTTCCTCATTCTGGAGGGCCCTTTGCCTGCAATCACCTATTCCGGACCTATTCAGTTGCCTTAGTAGTACCATTGACTAGGTACCCCTGAAATTCTGCTGACTTCATTAACATTGCTCCTTGGTGCACAGACTCCTTGGTGGGCACCACCCTCTAGGTAGACACGGTCTCCAGAGAAGAGTGAGGGTCCCGTGGAAAGTCTTGAGGTCTGCTGAGTAGACGTTTACTCCCTGATGAATGGTCTCCAGAAGAAGAGGAGCAGCGCACTTGCTGGATATAACCTCCGAGGTACACATAGTCTCCTCAGTAGACAGTGTCCAAGTAAATTCAGCCTCTGTACTGGCCACAGCCTCCTTGATGGACAGAGCCTCCTGGATAGACACAGTTGGTGAATGTAGCCCCTTCCGTGGACACAGCCTCCTTGATGGACATGGTCTTTTGAGAGGAGTGTGTGCCCTCCTATTCCATATATAGCACAGTTCTACTATCTCCGCATCCTGCTGCTCCAAGCTCTCCTGGACAGGTTGGGAAGTGGGAACAGTCACAGCTACCCCCAAGTCCCACTTGATATATGAGTATGCCTTCAGTCCCTCAGCAAAATTTCTTTGATTCTGAACATGCAGAAAATATCCTTAGAGCCCATGAGCCTTTCTGTTGTGTGGATGGACTGACCACCCACGGACAGCTGCTAACTGTGCACTAGGCTTAGGGATCCCTTGTGGGCTAGTCCTCTTCAAGGAGAGCCTTAGGCCCAGGTGTGAGGCTTGGACCCCAGTGGCTATCTCAGCTTTCATTGTCTCCCTTGTGGTACATGGACACTGTAGGAGGAGAGCTGGTAGACTTCCAGGTAAAAACTGGATAGAAAGAGCTGTAAGGCTTTTCTTCCAAGTGACATGTTAAGACTGCTCCTGGGGGCTAGCTTGGCAAACATCCAAGACACACGAAGTGATTTATTTCTCAGATCTCCGGGATTTACTGTGCGCTTACTGTAGTTTTTCAAGCCTGCCCGGGGAATTATAACTAAAACAATTTTAGCTGAAAGGAATGGGTTCTTAAATCCCATGCAGACTGATAGCATTGGATACACAGTAAGGACAGGCACTGCCCGAGGAGGGCCCTTGGCAGACACCCCTCCCTCCGAAACCCCCGACAGCTTCAGCAGAGCCTGCTTTCGCTGTTACGTAGATCCAGATTCATGCTGACAGCTGACTTCACTCTCTTAAGCTTAAGCATCGGTGTTTGGCTTACTTGTGAAGCACCAGTTGAAAATTAAAGGCCGGGAGGCTCAGTGTGTTAGTCAGCCCTCCATCACTATCACAGAGATATGAGGTGATCTAGAAAGAGGAAAGGTTTCTCTTAGCTGACCGCTGGGGAGGTTCAGGGCAATCACTTATTAGGTACCTTTGTTCTGGGCCTGTGGTGGAGCAATACCTGGTCACACAAGCATGTCATAGAGCAAAACTGCCTATCTCACCAGCCAGGAAGCACACACAAACATAGATCCATACGTGCATGTGCACATGGACCGCGCGTGCACACACACACACACACACACACACACACACTCCTCTGAGCAGTATTAAGCATCCTAATTATGCCAGTTGGGTTAACGACACCGATGCTGCTCGCCGTCTCTGAGCTCTGTGTGTAGCTGGAGGCTGGCTAAAAGGAGGTTGATTCAGCTCAGTGAGAAGAAGATTGAACCACAGGTTAATTACAGCTTTCTACTCCACGGCATGCTATTCCCGCACACCCCCAGCCTCCTCCACAGAAGCAGTTGTAGCAGGGTGTTGCCTGGACACCTGGGTGAACGGCAGAAGGGTGTGGCGGATTAGGAGAGAGCCATTCCCTGCACTCACCCATTTGTCTTTGAAATCAAGTAATATTTTTTTTCAACCCATCTGAGACTTTATACAATTAGGTATTTTATAAAGCTCGATCTGGGAGACTATCATTTTGGTCCTGCTGGCCTTGTGTGGTTTGACTGATCCAAAAGTTGACTCTATAACCCCTTGCTTGGTTATTTCTTTGTTGGAGTATGAAATGCGTTAGCTCAAAAACCTGCCATCTCCAAACTCAAAATTTTACATCTCTGATTCCTTTTGTGGTGCTTGGAATCAAACGCCTTACATATACTGGGCAAAAGCTTTGAGGCTGATCTATTCCTCCAACCCTAAATCTCCAGTTACCTTAAACACAGTCCAAACAAGCAGAGGTAACTATCTAGGCCAGCGCTTCTTAACCTTCCTTCCTAATGCTGTACCCCTTTAATATAGGGAAGAAGAACTGTGGTTAGGATGTAATATATGAGAGAAAAAGTCAACTAAAAAAAAAAAAAGGTATTTGATGTCCAACCCTTGTCCTAACCCACAGGTTGAGAACTTATCTAGAGCCTTTTACCTAGCCTGAGCGAGGTAACCCAGTCACAAAAGAACACAAATGGTATGCACTCACTGATAAGTGGATATTCGCCCCAAAGTTCAGAATATCCAAGATACAATTCACAGACCACATGAAGCTCAAGAAGGAAGACTAAAGTGTGGGTGCTTTGGTCCTTCTTAAAAGGAGAACAAAATACTCACAGGAGCAAATATGGACATAAAGTGTTGAGCAGAGACTGAAGGAAAGGCCATCCAGAGACTGTCCCACCTGGGGATTCATCCCATATACAGTTACCAAACCCAGACACTATTGTGGATGCCAAGAAGTACATGCTGACAGGAGCCTGATATAGCTGTCTCCTGAGAGGCCCTGCCAGAGCCTTATAAATACAGAGGTGGATGCTCACCACTCATTGGACTGAGCACAGGGTTCCCAATAGAGGAGTTAGAGAAAGGACTGAAGGGGGTTGCAACCCCATAGGAGGAACAACAATATCAACCAACCAGACATCCCAGAGCTCCCAGAGAGTAAGCCACCAATCAGGAATACACATGGAAAGTCCCATGGCTCCAGCTGCATATGTAGCAGAGGATGGCCTTGTCATGCATCAATGGGAGGAGAGGTCCTTGGTCCTATGAAGACTGGATAGATTCCCCAGTGTAGGTGAATCAAGGGCAGGGAGGCAGGAGTGGGTGGGTGAATGGAGAAACACCCTCATAGAAACAGGGGGAGGAAGGACGTGATAGGGTGTTTCTGGGAGGGGGAACTGGGAAAGGGGATAACATTTGAAATGTAAATAAAGAAAATATCCAATAAAAAAATCAAAGCGGGGGGGGGGGGCATATTTGATGTGCAGCCCCTGTCCTAACCCACAGGTTGAGAACTTATCTAGAGCCTTTTACCTAGCCTGCTAACCTCTCCCCAAGAACTGATAAAACACTTATCAACTTTGTGTTGGCTTGACTCCAAACTCTCTGACCTGGAGCCTCTGCTTGTGAGTCTGTGTCTACATAGTTCCTGTACATTGACATATATGTACATAGAGAAAGGAGGAGAGAGGAGGGAATGCCATGTACCTATCACAGGGAATCGAGGTATTAGCACATGCAGTTGTGGGGACTGAAGGGGCCCATGATTTGCAGTAAAGAGGCTGTAGGCCAGGAGGATTAATGGTGACAGCAGGCTCTCCCCTGCCAGCAGAGCTATATCCCTGGTAAGCATTTTTGTTCCACTCAGGTGACAATTGGATGCGGCCCAACCACCCTTGGAAGGCTTCACCCAGCCTAAAGATTCAAATGTTCATCTTATCAAGAGAGATCCTCACCCAGTCAGAGATGTCCCGGAGTCACAGTTGAGGCTTTGTCTGACACCTGGTGGCAGAGTCGGGTCTACATGGCAAATGAGCTGTCACAGCCCCTGGGCTCCTTTTGCAGTCTGTCTCTCCTGGGAGTCTTGTGCCTCCTCTCTTCTGAGCAGCAGCCTCCCTCTCCCTCAGGCCCCTGCTGTGCTTGCACCCACTCCTACTGTGGGCATCTTTCCAGAGAACGCTTGGCTGAGCAGCTCCAGGAAAGCTGTGTGTTCTACTGCCACCTTGTGGTCATGTCTTTACTTCCCTGCGCAGCCCCAATCTCTCCAGTGCTGTTACTTCTGTGCAATTCCCAGATGAAGCTTTGCAAATCGTCGGTCCCTTGTATATGCTGTGCTCTTCACCACCTTTCTCCTTCTCCTTTGAGAAGATTCCATTCCATTACTCACAAATGATAGGTGTATAACCCCTATATAGACTCTCTGTCCCTCCACACACACCTCTCAGCCATCATTGGTCACCACAGCTGTCCCCTGCATGCTCAGCCCATTATTAGCTGATTACAAAACACACAGTAGTCTTTATTCATTTTTATGTCATCAATACCCAGGAGTGTCTTCCTGTGCTGCTAAGTGACCCAGGGCCACCAAGCAGAATACCCTTGTTTAGGTCCTTGCCTGTAACTTTTGGCTGTTCCATTTAGCTGTTTCTTAGGCTTCTATGAAAGTGTTTCTCTCTGCATTTGCACAGTCACTTAGACTAATTGTATTCTAAATGTAGAGAAGACTTGAGAATCATGCTATGTTTATAAGTTTAGGTGGGGATCTTCGGTATACATTCTCAATATGTAAGTACATAAGCACATATACATTCATATAATAATAAAGCAATTTAAAAGATGGCCTAGTCAGCCATCATTGGGAAGAGAGACCCCTTGGTCTTGCAAACTTTATATGCCCCAGTACAGAGGAACGCCAGGGCCAAGAAGTGGGAGTGGGTGGGTAGGAGAGCAGGGCAGGGGGAAGGTATAGGGGACTTTCAGGATAGCATTTGAAATGTAAATGAAGAAATTAATTAAAAAATGAAAAAGAAAGAAAAATATAATAAAGCAATTTAATTTGTGGAACTGTGTCAACAGAGAGTTAGCATATACAATCTATATAATTTTAACCTGCTTTCCTTTTATTTCTTTAAGATATATAACCAAATTGAAACTTTTTATCTCAAAATTATTTAATAAGCAATATAAAATGATCGAACCCACAGTTTATTTTCATTTGGAGATGTGAACATACTCATTAAAGTTAAAGTCAAACTGGGCATGGTCGCATAGAACCAGTAATCCCAGTGCTTGGGAGGCTGAGGCAGGAGGATTGCAGTTTAAGGCCTGCCTGGGTCACATAGCAAGACCCTGTTTCAAGGAAAACATAAATAATGAAAAGGAGCCAACTGTTATCCAGACAAACAAATCATGTCTACCAGACACATGAACTTAAGCCCTATGGATTTTCTTAACATCAGTGGGAGTTTGTTGAAAAATAAAATGAGAAAATGAAGGTCTCTCATCGCCGTGGGCTTTAGAGAGAATTCCAAGAAAATTCTGGTATCTCTCATCTCAGTTTTCATGTACAGAATACACATACAGTGTATCAATGTATGTGTGCATATGTATATACATGTAATGTATACATGCATTCGATATGTGCACACACACAGGAATTGGTATTGAGTATCATATATTCGAGTCATTACTTAGGTTGATGACATTCTGACTAAGTCCGCATCTTCTGGGTGTTTAGATGTAAACAATGGGCTATTTACCAAGAGCCACCCTTCTTCTCCCTGCGCAAGCCCCTAGTACTCATTTCTCAGGCTCTTTGAACATCATGTGTCAGTGGAATGGTAGGGAGAAAAGCACAAACAGTTCAGCCCAGCCTTGGCAGCCTGTATGGGCAGACACAGCAGGGAAAAGACCTCAGTGACCTATAGGAGAAACTATGCCCTTGGGTTCTTTCCTTCCTGGTCAAGTGGGCTGGTACATTTTGAAGATGGCACACAATAACTGTGTGTACACATGCACTCATGGATTCCTGGGTGACAGTGTGGAGCAGAGCCACTGCCAGCCTGGACTCCTGGGATTGGCTGCCATGGCAGAAGGAATGGATCATTGGTTAGTGAGTTAATGACAAGGGATATGAGCTCTACTGATTGCCACAGCTCAACTGACCCTAGTTGATTATTTTTATTAAATACTAAGGTGGCTGCTAAGTCTTCTGCTGTATGTTGTGGTTGTTTAGTTTGGGGTCTCTGTGGGACTCCTAACGGAGGGAGTGGGAGTGTCTTTGATTCTTTTGCCTACTCTTGCATCCCTCTTCCTCATGCTGGGCTGCCTCACTCATCCAGCCATAATATGAGGGGCTGTACCTACTCTTATTGGATCTTGTTACGCTGTTTTCAGCGATGTCTCTTGGAGGCCTGCTCTGTTCTAAAAGGGAATGGAGGAGGAGTGGATCTGGGGGAGAAGGGATGGTGGGCATAGGGAAACAGGGAGGAGTGGAGAAGAGGAGGCTGTAGTAGAGAGGGTAGAGATGTACTGAACGGGAGAAGAACAAATAAAACTACTAAGATGGCACCAAGTTATATGTAACAAAAGTCATTGTTTCAGAATTACAGGTTTGGCTTTCGTTTTGTTGCTTGGAGTTTTGCTGGTGCTGTTGTTTGTAGTGATGAGTATCGAACTCAGGGCTTCGCACTTCCCGAGCAGGTGCTGCACCAAGCTTCGCCTTCACCCCCCTGTACTGCAGTTTTGAAGGCTTAGTCATAAACCCTGGAGCCCCATTGTGTCTCTTCCTAGCCACCACATCAGCACAGGGAGCCGGGCTCCCCGAATTTTCTCCTTCTTCCCTTGCTTCCCTTCAGCTCTTGATCACACACACCTGTATCTGTAGCTGGTCATTGTTTAGAATTACAGGTTGGAACTTCAGAAATGAAAGCTAAGATCACAGGACTCCCTAGGATCACCCTTCTCCCCTGTGACAGGGTGGTCCTGGGACCCATCTGTGTTGTATGAAATGTAATCGCCTTGCCCTTGCTTCATAGCAGCCTGCTGTTTACGCGGATGAGTGAATACTCTCTGATTCACTCTGCTTTTGATGAACATGTACCTTATGTCTTTTTTCTACATGAATCAAGTTTCCAAGAAGGTTTCCATAGAGTTCCTTCAGGGTGTCATGTGTGCAAGCATTTCTTGATGCTGCTGGATGCCAGGGTGTGTGACATCTAAATATATATATATATATATATATATATATATATATATATTTAAAAAAAAAAGGTGGAGGGTGATGATGTATGTCAGGAGGTGTCCAGCAAAAAGTAGAGGAAGCAGCGCAGGTGTTTGGGGACAGATATTCCGAGCTGAAGGGTCAGCCAGTATTAAGGCCCCACTGTAGGAAGCCCACTCTGGATAGCCAGAAAAAGAGAAAAGCAGAGGCTGACGCCCCAGTGTAAACACTGTCAGAGGCTAGGTGGAAACACAGAGGACTCTGCAGTTACTAGAGAAATAGTCAGAAGTTTCCATGTCTGGGACCTCAGAGGAGAGAGACAGAGTGAGACTTGGCTACTAGGCTAGTTGGCTTCCATGGAGAGCAGGCATCAGGGCAGCAGATGGGAGGAAAGGGAGATATCAGAGACGCCACCTTCTCTAAAAGGTACTTGCCTTACTCCCACTGTGATAAAGTGGGATCCCAGCACAGCCAGTGTGTGGACGACACTCCTATCATGGCTTGAGAAGCTAAGTTAAGCCACTGAGTAAGGAATGGGGTGTGAAAGTCAAGAATTTGTCCAAGAAGCCTGGATGACTAGCTGTCGTGGAGAACTTTCAGGGAACTGTGAAGCCCAGGAATAGATCCCCAGCACAGGGAGAAGAAAAAAAAGGTTTGTGGAAAGGCCAGTCTCCAGGGATGTCAGCACATAGATGACATTCTTGAGTAGCTTAGGGGAAGTGGGGAGATGTACCTCTGAGCTAAAAGGCTTTCACAAGAAGAGGAAAAGAGCCATGAAGGATAAAAGAGGTGAAGCCAAAGGGCTGGCAGGTAGACTCGGAGGATGCAGTATCAGCCCCGGAGCCTGCCGGTGCCACAGGAAGCAGTGAGGCAAGGACACAGGTAAGAACTATGCAGCTGCAGCGAAGGGTGAAACCTGTCATGTGCAGGATGTGGGTGGAACTGAGAGACGTCAGGGTAAGTGAGAAAGGCCAGCCAGAAAAGCAAGTGTCACCTGTTCCCTCTCAAACAGGAAAGCTAGAATGTATACAACATGGACTCCTAGAAGTAAGGAAGTGTATGAGTGAAGGAAAGCGGAAAAAACAGGTGGTATCTGATCAGAGCGTGCTGTGTGTATGGAAAGATCACAGTGGCCCCCACCAATACACACAACTAATATGTGTCAATAAATGCTTTATAAGTTTCATAAGAGGTATTTTGATATCCCAGTGCCAAGAAGAAAAAGAAGACAGAAAGAACTGAATAGTGTTGAGCGTTCCTGGAGGCTGGCAGAGCTTGGGTCATTGATGCTGGTGACAGGACTCCTGTCACTACAGGGGTGACAACCACAAGACAAGCAACTGCAGACAAATCTAGACTTGCTAACTCGCAGTGAGAGTGCTGTGCCATCTTGCTTGTTCCCTTTGTTCCTGTGGCCAACTCCCAGGAGGATATAGCTACCTTTTTTTCTCCTAATTCCAGCTAGACTTCTGTACTGGCTGGTTTTGTGTGTCAACTTGACATAGGCTGGAGTTATCACAAAGAAAGGAGCTTCAGTTGGGGAAATGCCTCCACGAGATCCAGCTGTAAGGCATTTTCTCAATTAGTGATCAAGGGGAAAATGGGACATCTCACTGAATGCCTGCAACTCACCACTCAGCCAGCTCTCATGTAGGAAACACTTGTCCCTGTCACTGCAGGCTGGCTGTTGAACACCACAACCTTGTACTAGCTTGATGGGTGTTTAAGCTGTTCACACTATGTGTGCAGGCTAAGCTGAGACTTTCATTCAAATTCTTTTTTTTTTTTTGCTTTCTGTTTATATTTTTTCCTTTTTTATTTTATTATTTTCTTTATTTACATTTCAAATGCTATCCCGAAAGTCCCCTATACCCTCCCCCCACTCTGCTCCCCTACCCACCCACTCCCACTTCTTGGCCCTGGCATTCCCCTGTACTGCATATAAAGTTTGCAAGACCAAGGGGCCTCTCTTCCCAATGGTGGCCAACTAGGCCATCTTCTGCTACATACGCAGCTAGAGACACGAGCTCTGGGGTTACTGGTTAGTTCATATTGAAATTCTAAGTGAACTCGTTTGAAGAAATGGACGTAAAAAAAAAAAAAAAAAAAAAAAAAACCTCAAGCCAGTGGCTTCCTCCCACCACACCAGCCCACTGTCCAATCTTCTTCCTCATGCCTTCTTTGCCTTTCTACTTTGAAAGACAAAAAGGAGTAGGAAAATGGAATCACTCCTAGAGTCATGTTAGGATGAGCTGAAGCCATGTAATGCACCTAGCTTGGAGTCTGCATGTCCTTCCCTGAACATGTCTCTTCCCTTTTTCTCCTTGAGAGTCCATCCTTACATCCTGATCTCACTGGTGCTGCCGTCACAGTCTGTCCTGTTTTGCTTCAGTCAGCTCCTAAGCTCCCCGCAGCTCTGGTGTCTCTCTGACACGGCCTCTGCTGTTTCACCAGAGTCGTTTTTTCTTAAATGAACATTATCTTTCTAAACTGAAAGACTTACTGTCTTAGTTTAGACTTTATTGCTGTGAATAGACAACATAACCACGGCAACTCTTATGAAAGAAGACATTTAATTGGGGCTGGCTTAACAGACTCAGAGGTTCAGTCCCTTATTGTCATGGCAGGAAGCACAACCATGTGCAGGCAGACATGGTGCTGGAGGAGCCAGCAGGTCTACATCTTGATCCACAGGCTGTATCACTTGAGACAGCTCCTCCTTTCACATAGCACAGCAAGCTTTCAAAGCACGCCAGCTAAGAGAAAGGTGTCATCCATGGAGACAGGAAGACTGGGCTTTTCCTCTTTGGATGAGAGCTGAATTTTTATTGGCAGTTCTAGTAAAATATGTAACTTCTCATTCATTCTAAGCAAGTCTTCCCCCCACGACCCCCTACAGCTTTTCTTCAAATAACCCCTGTACTCTTCCATTAGAATTTGAAGTCTTGGAAATTTTGAATAGCAGGGTTTGGGGTGATAAGCAGTCACTTTAAATCATGTATTGGCTTTGTGGAGAAGAAAGAATATGGGAGGATGTCTGAGATGGTAAGAGAGATATAGTTCATTGGACACACTGGAAGACAGCAAGCATTTCAAAGCTGCTTTTGGTACCTCATGAAGGCTCAAACTGCTACCATGGTGAGGGCAAACACTGGTAGCAGCACCATTGCTACAGGAGCTCCACTTGGCTCTCCTTTGCCTCGATGTACTATAGGTCCGTTCTGCACTGGTAACCTGTGCTGTACTCTCAGGGACACAGCACATCCCACATTACGGAAGAGGTCTACAGCATCCCGGTGCAGCAGGTTCTTCAGGTCTTGGCCATTTACCAAGAGGATCTTCTCACCCTCCTGGAGCCACCCATCCCAGGCCACAGCCCCATCATCTTTGATGCGGCTGACATAGATGCCACTGTCGTTGGAGACATACTGTTGATCTGTCCCACGGACGATGTTGAGGTCCAGCCCCGAGGGTCCTCTCATCAGGTTGATCTCTTCCTCCATGACTAAATAATCCACCCATCTGTTCATATCTGATTGGTCTCTGGGCGGAAACCCAGGGTCAATGGGTGCCCAGCATAGGTGAAGGTGAAACAAGCTCTGTGCCGCCTCCCCAGCATCTTGATCTCTCTTTTCAAACCTGGTTGTTCTGGCCCACTTCTCCAGATAAGGAAGGCTAAGATCAACTTTTCTAACAGGGTTCCCAGCTCAGTAGTAAGATGATTGTCAAGCATGTGCAAGGTCCTGGGTTCCATCCCCAGTGCTGCAAACACATAAGTTAATTCATTAACCTTACCTCATTCTGTGCCAGTGTAATGCTGCTAGTCACAGGCTTCTACTTACGGTTTGGGAGTCATAGTAAATGTATAAGCTAACTTAGGAAGAGATTATGACACTTAATCTTCCAAACAAAGAACATAGTGAATGGAAACTCCCTAGTGTGCCCTTTAGAAATACTATGTAGCCTGGTGAGGTAGATTAATGGGTATGTATCCTACATTTAAGGATAGTCCTCTGTGGTTTATCTTTGGGTTATAACTTATAAATTATAAATGTATTTTATTAATACAGTTGTAATATTCTATTCCTTTATGTTTTCTAACAGTTTTGTCATTACATATAAAGGCTACTTATTCAAGCTTGTTCATTTATATCCAGTTTATTAATCATGAAACACTGTCTAGGGGCTGTAACCTGCTTTCCATCCCTATGAGGATGGAGGCGGGTATCCCACACAGCCTCAAGGTGGAGTTCTGTCAGTAGTGGTGAGCAGAAATGAGACGACATTCCTGAGACAGAGCTTTTCAGTTGTGAGGGGTTCAAGGGGAGCATTCCAGAGTATCACCAAGTTTGCCGTGTGGCTGCTCGTCAGGTGGAAAACAAGAGCCCAGGCTGACTGATTCTCAGGTTGTTTGCTGACATTAGAACCTGCCCCGTGGAACTGGCGTGTAGAACACCTGCTAGGTCTGTATGAGGCTGTAGGTTCCATGCCCAGACTACAGATCTGCCCCACTTACAGTACTTCCTGGAATCATTCATGCCCATGTGTTTATGTCAGAGCCTTGCAGTAATTCCCACCTTTTAATTTTTAAATTCCATATGTAGCTGTTTATATCTTGAGTTTTCATCTATGCCTAGAATTTGCTTTAATTGATTGTGCAAACACAGACTCGTGTTGTAGGAAGTCTGTTCGTGAATCAGGAGGCCCAGCACATGGAAGTACCAGGTTAGTCAGGAAATGGAGGGGTGAGAGGCATGGGAACAAGGTTTCTGTGAGAAAGAAGAGACAGGGCAGACAAGCATGGTTGGGATGGGCTAGTCTCAGTGTCAGCAGGCTCCAAGAGTAGAAGCCGTCCTGAGCTGTGGGTGTCCTAGCATGCCTGAGGAAGGCATTGCAGAGGAATCAACAATGTTACATCCCAGTGGAGGTAGGGTAAGCCATGGAGATCACAGGGGCGAGGGACAGCCTCTCCTTTCCAGGAGGCAGGACCTCAGGATGCCACACATCACAAATATAGAAAATGAAGAGCAGTGAACCACCTCTGTTGTAAATTGAGCCCTTAAGCCCAGTCAGGTTGCTTTCTTAGTTTTATTTAATGGTTTATGCCTGAATTCTGTATTGTTGCAAGGGCAGGATCACATTGGTATTGTCTTGTCTGGTGTCCATCATGCAGTGGTCTTTAAAAATAGCTTTGCGTTAGATGTGAAAATGTTTTGGCAGTACCACATATTAAGCCTAAGGATTTGGGCATGTTCCCCCAGCCTTATACCTAAGCTGCATCCACAGCTCACACACACACACACACACACACACACACTTTCAATTTTGATAGTCTCTGTGAGTCACCCAGACTAACCTTCAGCTCCCTTTTTACCCCAGGCAGGCCTTGAAAGTGTAATCCTCCTTGTCTCAGCCTGCCAGGTAGCTGGGATGTCAGGCCTGCATCACCGTGTTTATCTCTTACATACAACAAATATTCATTTCATTTCCTTAAATGATGTGTTAAGCCTACTCCCATGATGCTGTGTGAGATAAGATTGGTTGTATCCTTGCATTCTACTTTAAAATGAGTACTTTAAATGTCAAGCACTATGTTTTCTTAGCTTTTTATCTCAAAAATTCTTTCAGGTATTTAGAAAACTTGCATCCACTGACTAATAGTTACTTTTATTTCTGCTTTTTGCTCTCTCTTCTCTCTTTTCTTTAAACGGTTAAGTTCATTTCCTGTGGTATGTCTCGATACTCTATCTCTCTGCTTCTCCTCCCTCCCCTCCTCTCTCATTTTAGAAGCTCTAAGTTCCACCAGCTTGGGTGTGCTCCTGCCAGGGGTGTTCCAGGCTGCATCATGCCATGGCAGAAATGTGTGTGACTGTGTGTGTATATATGTGGGCCATGAGTATGTGTATATTTGAACATTTATCTATACTTGTGTGAGTATGTATATGTCTGTACTTATGTGTGTATCTGTGTGTCGATGCAGGTGTGTTTGTGAGCGTGTGTGTTTATACATATATGTTTGTGAATGTGTGCATCCTTGCATGTGTATTCATGTGTATGCATGTGCACAAGTATTCTCTTTTCATTAAGCTACCAGAATTTGGTTGTGGGGACTCTACTCTAATGACCTTATGTTCCCATATGTCCCACCTCAGAACACTACTGTCAGGTTAAAACTGACTACTGTCAGTTTTAGTACCTTGACATAGACCTTGGAAGGGTGACCATTTTCATTCCAGAGCGGAGGTCCCAAAATCAGCATGTTGTATGCAACAACTCAGAAGTTCAGCCATGCTGTTCCTCAAACCTGACCTGTAAAACTTCCCACTTCCTTTTTTAAGTATCCAAAACCAGCGCTATGTGGCCTGAATTTTCTCCTCTGGTATACCTCTCACTAAGCAATGTGGCCTGAATTTTCTCCTCTGGTATACCTCTCACTAAGCAATACACTTTGGTGGTCATTAGAGACATGATGTTTACAGGTGTGTGTGTGCGTGCGTGTGTGTGTGTGTGTGTGTGTGTGTGTGTGTGTGTGTGTGTACACGCTACTTTCAGACACTGCTCATCAGCATGCTGACTGGCATATTCTCTCCAAGAAAGCCAGGATTCCTCCATTCCTGTTATAATCTCCTGTTGTTTCTTATCCACAGGTAAAAACTGGGACCTGACAGCTGCACTAAGCGACTATGAGCAACTGCGACAGGTGCACACAGCCAACCTGCCACATGTGTTCAACGAAGGGAGGTGTGCCAAGCAGGCCGAGCGAGAATTGTCCCAGCCTGGGCACAAGGTGGAGCGGCCTTGCCTGCAGAGGCAGGACGATATTGCCCAAGGTACCAGACAAGGGGCTTGCCAGTGTGGAGAACAGAGTGGTCAATGTCACCAAGCTGAGGCAAACTCACCCCTCGACGGCTTGCTCCTCACAGTAGGCTAAAATGCAGCATCTGTAGCTTCTATCTCTGGAAAGCAGGAGTGTGACTGGAGCCTTTAGAGGCCAGTAACCTCCTGGAGATTCATTCCTGCTTTTCCTGACAGGCATCTTCTCCAGCTTGGTCTTCAAGTCATTCAGTAGCAGATTGATTCTTCCATGAGTTTCTTCTCTATCGTTCTTTCCGCATCATTGGACTAAGATACACTTGTAACAGTGATTATAAAAGGAAACTCTGAAAGATTTTTGTCTCATCTCCCAGCACTTGTCCCAATAATCATTGATCAGCCAAGTCTACTTTCTTCTTCTGCTAAGTTTGTTCACGAAACAAACAAGCAAGAGACAAGGAGACTTGTAGTTTACAAATCGCCTGCTTTCCTGGGCAGTAAGAGTTAATACATTCTCTCCGTTGCTACATTTTGTTACATCGTATCTTTAGACCTTATGTGTAAATGACCATCCTGGTTCTGGGAATTTTTTGTTGCCATTTGTTTGTCTTTGCCTGTCCCCACACACATACACACATAAATATTGTGAGATGGCTCAGTGGGTAAGAACACTTGCTGCACTTCCAGAAATGTCCAGAACCCACCTGGCAACTAACAACTCTTAACTCCAGAGGATCTGATGCACTATTCTGACCTCATAGAGCACCAGCTACACATACATACATGCAGGCAAAGCACTCATACATGATAAAAAAAAAAATCTTTAAAGAAATGCTTAGTCTTGTAAACCTCAGGCTGCTGCTTCCCTCCCTGCAGGCTGGTACCATGAAGTGGACCATAATGCTCTGTTTTCCCATAAATGTCTTCCTGATCAAGTTTTTGCTCACTGCATGCAAACCCAGCTCTTTCTTTGCTCGGCTTCTGCAAGCTCTGCGTGCTGCTCTGGCTTTGCCTGGTTGCATATTTTGAAGAGTGCAGCCTGGAATCTTGTTTTAACTTAAACATTGTGGTGTGCTTGCTAGGTGGCCTTCTTCTCTGCCACATGCCTGTTTCCTTGTTTGTTTCCCTTTTCTATCAGCATCCTTATCAACTTGTAGTTTCCTCTGTAAGAGGAAAGCACAGAATTTCTATCCATGTGTATCTCCCACTGTATCATTTGGCTTATGGCTTTATATTAAGAAGAGTTTGCCATACAGAGGTGTTAACATAATTAATGCCCCAGCCTATGTGCTTGTCTCTGGGTTTGGAAATAAAATACATGGTCAATAAACCTTTTTTTTATTGTTTGTCAATTTTGTCCTCAGGTGTTTCCATCAGTTTGAAATCCCTTACAAATAATAGCAAAGGGTCTATGCTGCTGTCTTCTGGATAGAGTGCTACTTTCCCAGATATTGGTCAGGTCACCTTTCCCCTCTGGACCAAATGTGAATTGGACCATATTTTAAAGTCCTGGCCACTGCAAGATCTGTTTGTGGACCCTCTGTGTGTAGCATGCAGCTGTTCCCCTGGAGTCTGTACGTTAGTCTCTAATGCAAACCCCCTGCCTTCCCAAGCGGACTCACTACTACTATGAGCTATGCTTGCATGTGAGCCTTATTGCAATTCTAATTGTAATTGAATGGGCTCCTAGTTTTTCAAGTTGGCATGCTTGCATCCAATACTGTTGCTGTTTACATATTCAGATTCTGCTAAGGTTAGACACTGGAGAAAGCAGGTCGTTCTGTACTTACCTGTCTTCCAAGCATCCAGATAGATAGATACATTGTTATTGTCACAGAGGAATTACATCATCTAAGAGCACTTGCTATCCTGTTTACATTTAGATTTAATGATTTGTTATTTGCCGTTTTTAATTAAAATAAAATTATGTCACTTCCCTCCTCCATCTAACTCCTCCCATTTCTCTTCTCATTTCCCTTAAATTCATGGCCTCTTTTTCTTTATTATTGTTGTATACATGCATGCATGCGCACACACACACACACACACAAATATATATATATATATATATATATATATATATATATATATATATATATATACATAAACACAACTGACTATGTTTAGTATTGCTCATCTGTGCATGATAGCAGGGATGACCACTTAGTTTTAGATAACCTAAATTAAGGGGCTCATCCCTCCAGATACTATTCTTTATATTTATTATTTATTCCTCTCAGCATTGAACAGGGGCAGGTATGTGATGCTTGAGCCTCATGTACACTAGCATTACAGCCCCAATTCTAAGTATGATTCTTGAAGGCAATTTTCCATGAGATTCTATTTTATCATCCAAACAATATTTTTCTCAAGTAGGGATTTAAATCCATTAGTTTATTTTAATTATCTCATATCTATACCTCTACTATGTATAGTGTATACCATTTTTCTTCTCTGATTAGGGTTTTTTCACTACCATTCAAAGGTTGTATGTTCAACTTTTAGTCATCTGCCAATTCCCACTGTCCTTTTAACGCCTGTGTCTATGTTTATGTTTTCTTTCTAAAACAGCACTTTATCTCACCCTGAGAACTGTGTGTGTCACATGCTCCTAACCCCTCCTGCCGCCACGCCCCTACATTTATGCTCTTTTCTGCTGCATGTATTTACTTAGGCAAAGGTCAGCTTCTTTACTTGTACATATTAAGTCATGTGCTCTAAACATTTTGGCAGTGGCAGGCCATAGCTACGACCGCATAAGATCATAATGAAGCCAAAAGAGTCTGACTGCTCCACCATGCCATAAGACGTCACTCAGGGTTTGGCTGATGCTTGTGGGAACAGATCTGGACTATTAGCTATGTGACAGTACAGCATGCCATCTAGTATATTACAGCACCGGTAATAAATAATTGATGTCAGCACGAGTATCATGAATATGCTTTTTATTGTTATCTTGCTGACCAAATGCTTTCCTGTGAGTCTTCCGGGTTATTATACTGGCTGCTGCCTTGGCACTTAACTTGCCTCTTGGTGGCATAAAGAGGCCACATTGAAAGCCTGGGCTGGGCCACCCAGGTCTGTGTGAGGCCACTTCCTGGAGTCACGGAGAAGCGTATTTCTCAGAAGGCATCTGTCCATTAAGAGTCATGTGGCTACATTCATTTAAAAGAACGTTTCCCTTCGAATCTTACTTTCTCAGAAAACCCCTTAAGCCTTTAGTACCTGAAAAGGTTTACACGACCTACTACAATTTTGTTAGTGGAACAGAACTCCCCAGTTCACGTTGATTTCCTTGAATCCTTTCTGGCCTTCCTCGGTTGTCTTCTGGAAGCTCTTTGCATCTTCTAAGAGACAGGCTCACCCTGGTGCTCTAACCTACTTCTTTCTCCCGGGTGTTCTTCGTGAGTCAATGCTTGCCCTTTCATTCCAGAGTATTTCTTAGGGTTACCATTAGTATCTCACACCCCAATATTCTCTGCACTTCTCTGAATACATTTGCTAGGCTCATTTATAAGCTCCGTCCATTCAGCCTGATTCCTGTAATGTAAGTACCTTGTTTACTTTTTTACGTGGGCGTGCCTTCCTCAGGTGCTTCCTCAGTTTCCCTGTGAGCACCTGGTGCTACAATTATCAGTGCCTCGGATGGGAACACATCAGACAAAAGGCAGGCTGTGTGGGCTCTAGCAGACTCCCCCAGCACAGTGTGAAAGGGCTTCTGTCTGTGTTTGACACACAATAGGTACACATATCCATAGGGTGCCATGAGGTTTCAGGATATAAGATCAGTGTCTAATAACCATGGAGGGGCTGCACATCTGTCATCCCACACATTTATCTCTTTCTCCTGAAGACGTTCAAAATGTTTTCTCCTGGCGACTTTGAAAAGTGCAGTAAATTGTGAACTGTGCTCACTGTGAGCTAAGAAACATTAGGATTTACTCTCCTAGCCAGGTTCAGTTTGTACGCTCGCCCCGACCCCAGATCCTCTCTCCCTCTTGCTCCTCGCTCCCTACTTTCCACTCTAGCTTGACACGATCACTTTCTTTTGCTTCTGCCTTGCTACTTTCCACTCTAGCTCGACATGATCACTTTCTTTTGCTTCTGCCTTGAGCCACATCTACGGGATTTGCCTGCCTTATCTCATGTAGGTTCCTTAGGTTCATCCACACTGTCATAAATGACACCGTTTCATTCCTTTTATGAATAAGTCCCATTCCCTTCTGTACATGAGCTCATTTTTCTTTATCCATTCCGCTGACAGATACTTGTATTCCTTCTGTTTCTGCACTGTTGTGAATTACACTGTAAAGCACTTGGGAGAGCAGATAGGTCACACGGGATGTTCTTCTCTTTGGGTATACATCCAATACTAGAATTACCAAGCTTTAAGTGTTTAAACTTAGGCTCAACACTCCCCTTCCCTACAGCTGTATTTCTCCTCAGGGAACCTTCCAGACCTACTGTTATAGAAATTGCTTGTTTCTAAGAGCTATCCCAATTGTGGCCGACGCCCAGCTGTTGGAGGAGGGAGAGGAGACAGTGCTTGTTGGTATTGGAGGGCCTTGGCTCATGCTAAGATGTGATCTAAATGCAAGAAGCAATTGGGGCATCTCCCAGTGACAGACAGACAGCTCAGACCTCCCGTTCTGTCTCTCCTATTCCTGAAAGCCTCTGTTATTTCATTTCTGTTTTTGATTTTCCTCAAAATATAAGACAACCTAATCATATTGTTTCAGAATGAAATATAAGAGAATTGAAGCCATTCATTTTGAAGCATGCAATCTCCATGCCTTTCTGTTGATTTGAATGGGGAAAATGTATGAGGTTGTCAAGGCAAGCCTCTGCCTTGACAAAATTGTGTGAATGCCATTTCTGGCCACTGATATGACAAATGAGGCTACGTAGGAAGTCCTGCTCTGAGGAAGGGAGTGGCTGCTATTTTCCCTACACCAAGGATGCTAGCCTTAGGACTCTCTGGAAAACACTCAGGAATTTGACACAGGGCTCTGACCACAGTCTCACTCAAACACTAAGGGTCCTTTATCTCTGGAATGAATAAGAAGTCCCATGCCACAAACACTGACTCTGTAGTGACTGTTCCTACATCATATGCTCCAGAATTGTTATTTAGGGCCAGTGCATACCTATAACCCCTGAACCTAGAGGCTGAGACAGGAAGATAGTAAATTCAAGGCCAGCCTTGGCTCTACAAAAAAAATGCATTTCTTATTTATGTTAACATTACCCATTACACACTAGTCTCCTCTTTAAAGTATGCGCCAAGAGTACAGATGTATCCACTTTAGATTACCCAAGATCCAACATACTTCAGACATCCTCCTCTATGTTTCTCACTCAGTCTTTGGGCAGAAAGTCCACAAAGAATAAAACAGAGTAGAGCATGGTACCAGAGAGTTCTGGGACAAAAGAAGCGTGTACAACCTCCATCTGGGTGTCCCCAGGATGCCCACATAGAAAATGCTCATCAGAGAAGCATGAATACAGTAACCAAATGTCTGGGAAGCCTAGCCACTGCAGTGCACCCTGAGCTTTAAATCTATAAATGCAGGAAAACAAAGATGGTCTCCCAGGTCCCGCTCAAGGCTGGGAGAAAGTAGCTCTGGGAGTGGAGTTAAATGGAGCTCAGGACCACAAGCCCTACTGCTTGTCAGTGGGTGCGCAGCACTGCTCTCAGTGGGTCTGTGGCTCAGCTGAGGAAGAGCCATATCCCAGGTTTACTCCAGCAGCAGGCAGCCTGCAAGCTGGAAGATAAAAAGGCTGACCTGTGAAAGGAGTGTGTGTGTGTGTGTGTGTGTGTGTGTGTGTGTGTGTGTGTGTGTGGTGTGCACTTGTGTTTCTATATGTGTACAGTATAGTGTTCTCATAGCTGTATCTCTGTATTCATAGTATATACTTACTGTGTAAATATTATATAGCATATGTAGTGTATGCATATCAATGTTTATGTGTGTATAGCATACACATAATGTGTAGTGCATTGCATGAGTATATGTTTTGGGATATATGTATCCACATTTGTAGTATCTAGTACATTTGTGTACCTGTGTATGTATATATATGCATGTATGTATGCATATGTGCATGTGTGCATACATATATTCATATATAAACTATATGGTGTGTGCCTGTGTATATGTGTTTATAAATAAATATATTGTCTAAAAGTGTCATGTTGAGTCTCTAAATATGGTTCAGTTGTTAAATGCATTTGTAGCTCTTGCAAAGGATCCAGGTTTGATTCTCAGCACACACAAGGTGGTTCACAAACATCCATACTCCAGTTTCAAGGGATCTAATGTGCTCTTCTGGCCTCCTCAGGCACCAAACACACACATAGAACACATACATACATTCAGAGAAAACACACATAAAATGGATAAATCTAATTTTAAAAATAAGTAATAAAAGTGTCGTGTGTATTTATAGACATATTTATTAGTAGTTCTGTATACAGTGTGCACAAATGTATGCAGTGTGCATATTTACATGTAAGTGTGTATTTGTATCATACAATATGCACATACATTTGCACTTATCTATATAGGTATGCTTTTTTATATAGGTATGTGTGTTAATAGTGTGTTCATAGGTGTCTTATATGTGTTTATGTGAAGCAGTTTGTGTGTTGTGTATTGATCTACATCCATGTGTATGCATATATGTGGGATGTGCTGTATGTACATGAGTGTTTAAGCATGGCTGCATACATTCTCAAGAGCCACACTTATGGTGACATGGTCCCTGAGGCTATCCTTCCTTCTCATCAGCAGAGAAGCGCCTGTCCCGGGGGATCTCCCATGCCAGCTCAGCCATCGTCTCCCTGGCCCGATCCCACGTGGCAAATGAGTGTAACAATGAGCAGTTCCCACTGGAGATGCCCATCTATACATTCCAGCTGCCGGACCTGAGCGTGTACAGTGAGGACTTCAGGAGCTTCATTGAACGGGACCTGATCGAGCAGGCCACTATGGTAGCTCTGGAGCAAGCAGGTGAGTGTGTATGCTTCTTACAGGTTCCTTTCCTTAGCAACCCCATTCCTACTCACCCCTACCCCTGTAGAGCAGCCTGGCCCTCTTTCTATTGAGCAGGAGGAAGATTGGGGTTCTCAGGATTGGCCATCAGAATTCTCCATTTGTACCAACCTTGCTCTAAAGATCATTGTACTCTGTCATGGAGCACTGGCTGAGTGTGGGGCCAGTGAGCGGGGATGCAGATGCCTCCAAGGTCATTTCCCTTCTTCCTGAATCCCATCTTTCCCTTGTAAATAAGCACCATTGCTTGACCCTGCTTCTCTCTTCTACATCCCTTATCCCCATGGGAGCTGAAGAAGGATAAGAAGTATGGTTGAATTAGAAAACAAGAGGCCCTGTCATTTCCTATGCACATGGCAAGTCCTGTACCCAGAACTTCAACTTCCCATCTGCAAAGATGACAACGTTGATGGCCAGGGGGGAGCTCTGTGAAGACAGGCATGTGTTACTCTTGCCAAAATCCCAGTCTTTCTGGCCTCCCAGGGGAGGAAACACAGAAGTGGATTGAGTCTCCATGTGTCTCAGATGCCAGGGAGAAGCCAGATGTGTCCTCTTTGGGCTTTGTATGAATACAGTTGATGCAAAGCAAATGTCTGGATAGATGTAAGTTCTTCCTGAGACAAGGCAGTACCAGCAGCATCACTTGCATTATAAATAATTGCAAAATTGAAAATCAAAGGACTTCTCAGATATATATGCAAAAGAGTATGTTCTTCCCAAGCACCTCCCAGGAGGGCTCTGCTACCAGCACGCACTGAGGGTGTCTCCCCAGCAGTGGTTCCCGCTGCTCCTCAGAGAACAGGAATACAAGGCCTCCTGATTCTGACTTGACATTCAGCCAGCCCTTGCCATGTCCAGCCTCCATTTCCAGAGGCCTGGCTGTGGGGTGACTTCCAGGTAACCTGCCCCAGAGGCCTGGCTGTGGGGGTGACTTCCAGGCAACCTGCCCCAGCAGAGAAGGGGGAGAAGCCTCAGAGGTGTGACATCTTAGCAGACAACAGAAAAGGTGTTCTGCTGAGAGCCTCCGTCAGCAGCATCCACTAGGAAGTAGAACTCAGCTCTTGACCAAGACACAGTGAGCATTGTCATACATCCCTAGTTTCAGAAAAAGGTAAGAGTAGGATTCAGAGGTTGGATATTGGTAGTCAAGATACTGGCATAAAAGAAGGCTGACAAGATGGCAGGATTCAGAAAAGGGTATGTGTACCAAGCAATATGCATGGTTTAAGGATACCAAAGACTAGTGTCATGCCAACAAATAGCCTATCAAGGCCATTGCTATCCTTGTGCCTTGCACAGAGGGGAAGGATAAGTAATTGTGTGAAGAGAGACATGACCTTGGGGAGAGGAGATGTTGGAGAAATAGACTCTAATCACAGTCTTCCTCCACTATGCAGAATAGCCAGGACATCACACTGGCAGAAAGACAGTGGTCAGGTGATTGTGGACACATCTGTTCAGGGCACACTCTGGGGGCCGAGCTATGGGCACAAGCATGTTAAGGTGGGTCTTCAAGATGACGGGAAAGCAGATCGGGCATTTTGGCCAGCTCACAGTTGCAATTCGAGAAGTGTTCACTGGCACAACAAGGGTCTGAAGATCAGGCTCTGAATAGGACTCATCACACCTCTGGCATCCTTCACATTACAAACAGGGTGTGGTTGAGGAGCGGGCAAAGCAAGGTGGTCTCTGGGCTAGTGCAGCATGACCTCACCCAGCCAACCAACCATCTGACTTCTCTGGACTTCTGTCCTCTGCCCTTAATCAAGGGCTACCACTAGAATCCCTCTGAGTCCTGACTCTCCCCTAACCCCAACACCTTTGAGTGAAGAGTCTGTTGCAGTTCCTGCATCTTGGTTCTTACTGTCCTATTGATGGGGAAGGTGGAGCTGTACCTTAAACACAGGTGAAACACAGGTGCCACAAGTTGAGGGACCAGTCCTCTCCCGCCTTATGATCCTGGGATTACAAACAAATTTCAACCCATGACAGCCCTGACCTGGTCTTCTTCGGCTAAAAATGAACCTTCTAAGAGAGAAAGGGAAATGTTTTCTATGCTTTAGTAACAATCCTGCCACTGAGAACTCAAGGATGCATCCATTGTTCCACTCGGTGACCTTACTGCATCCACACATAAGACTCAGAGATAAAGGGTTTGGGAAGGCATAGTCCTCATCGGGGAGATGACTTCCACATGAGCAAGATGTCATGAGGCCAAAGGACAGAGGCATGCCTATATAAGCATGCTTTCTACAGACACAGGAGATTGAAGATAACATAAATATTCAAAATGCCTTAAAATTGGCCCCATGCCTGCTTCCAGGGGAGGATCACAGGACCGGAGGGAACCTACTGAGAAAGTCTAAGATTTGACAGAGGTACTCAGGCTTTGAAGTCAGCCTCTACTGACTCTGATTTTCCCATGAGCTGTTACAGCTTGCATGCTTACACTTTTCATCTGATCAGATTAATAGTAGCTATCAAATGAAGACAGAGTCACCCCAGTTATACCTGTATATGCTGCCAAAAAAAATTCCTGTGCAGGTTAAAGGCTATTTTCACAAAGCAAGCGGATAAAGCTCTACCCTGGAGCAGATTATATTCCGGTATGGAAGAAAGATAAGAGCCAGGTCATACGTGTGAAATGTGTAGTGAATGAGGGTTGCCATAGAGATGCTGGGGGCAAGGTAAGTGAGCATAAGGTAGGAGGAGGGGCCTGTGCAAACCAGAGGAAGGAGCTGGGGAAGCAGTCAGAGCATACTATCACAGGCTGGACATAGTTAAAAAAGTAACAGGAGCTATGTGCCCAGGTGCCGCAGAGGCTACAGGAGTGGAGAAGAAAGTCAAATGGATGAGATTCAGAGCCTAGGGAAGCATTCACGTTCTGGGGTCTTAACTGTAAATACAATATACAGCCTCAAGAAGGTTTGGGACAGGAGAGTAGTAGATCTTGATTAGCATCTAATGGATTCTGGTGCCGGCCAAGGATGGAGTATGAAGTTGTAAAGAGGAGAATCGAGAGGGATGGGAAAGATGCTCTAGTAGATGATGGTAGCAATGGGAGCAATGAGAAGTCAGTAGACACTAAGACAGAAAACAAAGCAAACCAGGGTATGGTTTGAACCTGCAGGCCTTAATGAGGGATTGGCTGGAGCTATGATAGAAGATTAAGTATGCCCCAAGAAGGTTGCTTCATTATGTGAATAGGTGACTGCTGGGAACAGGCAGTAGTTAAGAGGTTGCACTGTTAGGCAAAGCCTGAGATTCCTGTAAAGTTGCTGAACAGCCAAGGGGGTGACTTTGAGAGTAGGGAGAGATCTAGGCTAAGAGAATCATCATGGGAGTTTATGATATATGGTAAAATATGTGAAGTGGGATAATCTCTTCAGGGGGTCTTCAATGGAGCCCCTGTTACCACCCTGTGTAAGATAAGGATTCTGTATGATTATGACACAAAGGCAAAAAAGACATAGTCTCTAGCTGGGATTGTCCAGCACTGAGAGTCTACGAATGGGAGAAGAATCCAAAACAAGATGGAGAATGTACAGTCTAATAAACTAGAAAGCCAGTGGCTGACAGCAGCCAAAATTAAAAGGGAAAGGGGCATGCCAAACAGGGAGGACCCATGATGCCAATGAGTCTTGTGCACTAGGAATTGCCTGGTGGGTGGACTGCATTCTCCGCACTTCTGTTACTTTTACATCCTGTATAAGTGAGCTTTGTTTTGGTCTAATCAGCCTGCTAGAGTTAAAGGTTTGTTTGGACTTGAGATGGCTCAGCGGGTTAGAGCACCCGACTGCTCTTCCGAAGGTGATGAGTTCAAATCCCAGCAACCACATGGTGGCTTACAACCACCCGTAACAAGATCTGACGCCCTCCTCTGGTGCGTCTGAAGTCAGCTACAGCGTACTTATGAAGAATAATAAGAAATGAATCCTTG
>LR753389.1:772592-827638 GCA_902729485.2 Mus minutoides
GCTCATGTCTCTAGCTGTATATGTATTAGAAGATGGCCTAGTTGGCCATTATTCGGGAAGAAAGGCCCTTGGTCTAGCAATGTTTGTAGGCCCCAGTACAGGGGAATGCCAGGGCCAAGTAGCGGGAGAGGGAGGGTAGGGGAGCAGGGCGGGGGGAGGATATAGGGGACTTTTGGATAATACTTGAAATGTAAATGAAGAAACTCTCTAATAATAAATTTTTAAAAGTGAAAAAAAAAAACCACTTGGAAGACTGTCCTCCTTACTATCCAGTACTTTTCAAACTGGATGGATGGATGGATGGATGGATGGATGGATGGATGGATGGATGGACAGATAAGGGCATAGACATAGATATGCATACATACTGCCTATTTGTTCAAGGCTGACCAGAGGCTCCTTCCTGTCTCTCCCTCCCCTGCATGTTCCATCCTTCACTGTCTTGTTCCAAATACCTCTCACTGCTGCTTTATTGATTATTAGACCCCCTCCTCCTTAAGGAATTCACCCTGTTAGGTCAAGATAGCCCAAGACAAAACTTTGATTAACCCAGAATCAATAACTGACTTCCCCAAAGTCTCTTCACTTAGCCATGGATTGTAACCTAATCGCATGAGGCCCATCCACTCTCAAGAGAAAGGGATTTCACCAGTGCACCTAGAGGTGAAATCATAGGGCTACTTTAGAGTTCTGCCTGCACATATGAAGAGCTTTTATTTGTAGATAACTATTCTCCTGAGCTAAAAATCACAGTGAGATATTAAAGTATTGGATCTGTTGGGAAACAAAGGAATTTTCCCAGTTTCCTGAGTGTTCTACTTTTAACCATTCTACTTGAATCTGCATACTATAGTATGCAGCAGCTGCAGACAATGCATATATTTGGTTTCTAGTCTCTTCCTAATGATTTCAAGCTCCAAACTTCCACTGAAGATTGAGGAAACTGGACTCTTTTGTGAGTGACAATCAAAGCTGAGACCCTCATGGGTGGGGCAGGCATAGTAACGTGTGTGATTTTGATTGCAGCACCCAGCACATACTGGAGGTTCATGAAGGACTCTTACACATGTGTGCAGTAAATTAACTGCCAGTTCTTACTGTATACCAGATCCAAAATGACCTCCACCTGACAAAAATGACCTCCCCCTGAGAGTATAGGCATCTACCTGTGCCTCCCCAAATGGCTGAGCTGAGGAGACTCCAGTTCTGCATGCTCCCAGCTCTCTCTGTGCCAGACCTTCTAAGCCATCTAAATGATTACTCTCTCCTCAGGGTTCCCTGTTAAATATTCCATTCCAAATATGAATTATGCAATCTCTTTCCCTAAAAAAATAAATCACCAATGCCCAAGGAAATTCCCAAAGGAATGATCTTTCAAGGGCCAAATACAAAAGTATTCAGTGAGGTCAGGATACAGTGTCAGCTGTGCAGATGGAGCCGAGAGGAGTTGCCTGACAAAGGCAGTGAACAGAGAGAAAGAAGCCGTTTTAGGGTTTTGCCCCTTGTAAAGCAGTGGGTGATTTTATTTACTCAGTGACATTACAGGAAAGCTTTTGACATACAGCAGGTGACTATAGAGGGTTCTGATTCTGAACTCTGTTCTGTTCCGTTGACTTATCTGTCTCCGGAATACAATGACTCTACTGAGGTTGGAGACTCGTGTCTTTCTGGCCAGCTAAGCTGATGGCTGGAGTCAAATAATCCAGAACCACATGCCTGCCTTAACTGCTTCTCTTCGGAGAGTTTTGATTCTTTTATGTCCCCAGCAGCTCTGCTGGACTGTTAGCTCTGCAGTCTGTGGGATAAGCTTGCTGCTTTCCCCCAACACCTCGCTCGGTGTGGCTAACGTCCAAGCCAGAGCATGTCTCCCAGGCATACAGGAGAGGAGGAAGCAAGCACAGCTCTGGGATCTGAACAGCTTAGAGGACCAGGGTCCTTGCTTTGAAAACCTGCTCAGCATTAAACACCGTGGAAGAAGCCTGCAAAGTCAAATTCCTCCTCTGGAACTTCAGCGTTCTTGGAGATTCCAGGATGGGCTACCGGTCGACCTCCACTTCCGGACTATCCCATACCATCATCATCCTCAAGTAATAGCAGAGAGAAGGGCACCCCCACCCTCTTCACTCCTTCAGCCAAACCTCCTGCCACCTGAACTCAGTGTGTCTGTGACCAGACTTCTCCATAACTGCCTCCTAGAGTTGTGAGTCACATGGGACGGCGGCAGATTGATCCCAAGCTCAGTGGCTTAGGACTGGAACTTCTTATCTGGACGCCCCAGGATTGCTTAGCCTTAAATAATAGTTTTCTTCTCAAAATGGTAAAAGGCCACACCCCTCCAGTGTGACCTTGGAGAGTGACAAAATAGACTGACTTGACTCCTTGACTGTTGCCACAGCACACGGCCGTCTGTTAGCTACAGGAAGAAAGCCTCCTTGGACTCATAGCTTCAGCCAGCATGGCAGTGGCGACATGGTGGGATTCATGGCAGTGGGATCATGTGGTGGAGGGGCAGGTCAATAAGCAGAACTTTTGGGCCAGTCAGAACTGACACTGCCCCCCCTCCCCCGAGACCAATTCCTGCTAGCTAGGCCACACATTAAAACGTTTCCATAGCCTCTCAAAACTGTACTACTAGCTGGGAACAGGTTATTCAAAACATAGCCTGATGGGACCTTTTCACATTCCAGCCACAGTCCCAACCTGGGTCGAAGGCTTTCAAGAACTGTGGCTTGTTCCTGTGTAGAGCTACCTATCTTTCTCCAGGCTTGCTGCCTGGCCTTGCCAGGAAGTGACTGGAACTGAAGCCTTATGCAAATTGTTCCTTTTCTCACCACATTTAGTTTCTCTGTGCCTTTCAGTCAAATGCTCTTTCCACCTTTCCTTCTTTGGAACAGAATCTATTCTTTATTATCCTTTACAACATCCAACTGAGGCAACTTCTAATCTGCCATCTTACTCCAGGACTCTCCAAGTCCCCGGTCCTTATTAAAGCATCTGTAGGGGGTTCATGTGTGTGTGTGTGTGTGTGTGTGTGTGTGTGTGTGTGTGTGTGTGTGTGTGTTTATGGTTTGTGTCACTGATGTACACTAGTGTACAGGTATCTGAGGCCATGCAAGTACACGTAGAGCCAGAGCAGATGTTGTGCCTTCTATCACTGTCTACCCTGTTGCCTTGTGAGGTCTCTCGCTGAACCTGAAACCTGACACTGTGGCTAACCAGCAAGATCCCAGGACCTGCCTCTCTTTCCCCCTCAGTGCTGGAGTTATAGGAATGCACGGCCATGTCTGGCTTTTTTTTTCCCATGGGTGCTGGGCATTCAAACTCAGGTTCTCAAGCTTGCAGAGTAAGTGCATCCAAGTAGATGGGACGGGCCATCATTCATCCGGATCTTCCTGGGATGCACTGTCTCCCACTAGCATGGACAAGTTACTTACTCTTTATGGGTCTCCGTTTCCTTCTCTGTAAAATAGGAAGAGACAGAGGGGATGGAGAGACACACTAACCCATCCTGCTCCCGCTTTATTAAAAAAGATAGGAGCGGAAAGCACTAGCTTTGAACAAACTATGGGGCTCTTCCTCTTATATGCAGACCACCTGTCTCATTAGCATAATAACGGTCCTACTTTGCTTTCTATTGCTGTGAGAAAGCATCCTTGCCAAGAAGGGAGGAAAGGGCTTATTTGGCTTATACATCCACTCAGGACAAGGACTCAAATAGGAGCAGCAGCAGGCCCTTCAAAGGAATGCTGCTCACTGATTTGTTCCCGTGGCATGCTCAACCTGTTTTCCTATACACTCCAGGCGGCAATACCCACAGTGGGCTGGGTGCTCTACATAATCAAGAAAATGCCCCCCACAGACTTGCCTACAGGCCAATCTGCTGGAGGCAGCTCTTCAGTCCAAGTTCCCTCTTTTCAAGTGACTAGAATGTGTATCAAGTTGACAAAACCTACCCAGCACACTCGCTTCCCTGTTTTTCCACGCCGCTCACGGAATGTTGCCGGATCCTTGCACCATAGATGAAATTTAAGACATGAGCTGGGATTCCTACATTCAAATTAAATGTGTCTGTTATTATGTCTTCTGGCTCAATGGGTAAGAGCACTGACTGCTCTAACGAAGGTCCTGAGTTCAAATCCCAGCAACTACATGGTGGCTCACAACCACCCGTAATGAGATCTGACGCCCTCTTCTGGTGTGTCTGAAGACAGCTACAGTATACTTACATATAATAAATAAATAAATCTTTAAAAAAAAATCTTACCTTTTTTTTTTAATTTGTAGTAGCATAGTTTTGGTATCTCCCAGCCTGGAACTTTATAAAGAGACTTTTAAAAGTCAAGTGAGACAGATTGCTATCACACAGCCCAGAGACAGAAAGTTACTAAGTGATTGAAGATTACTCCCACGTATGCCTCCAATAGGCCATCCATGGATACTGTTAATTAAGGCCCCTAATTGTACTTCTCATTCAGCTTCAGTAAGATGACTTGCAGGTGGTAAGAATGCACCCATTGTTAGCATAAGCATTACCTTCTTCATAGCCATTTCATTTTGTAGTGTGCACTTTATTACATGCGATATCTATTTCATTTACAGTTAAGAGCATAGTTAGTTTGCACCAATAAAACACATCATTAAAACAGAATTACTGAATATTAACCAGGCAGCACTGGGGAGCATATCAGCGACCAATTTAAACAAGAGTGCTGACCAGCTTATTATATTAAACTTTGCCAGCATGCTGGCTCTAAACTGAATATGCTTTTGACAACCTTAATTTACAACTGAACTGGAGTCTTTACCTTCATATCTTGTTGTTTTTATTCTGAAAGCATTAACACTTTGTTAAAAATCAGTTGCATTTTTCTAGCTCGACATGAAATATAAGACAAATCAGTGACCTGTAGCTGTCCAACGCTTGCTAAGATTAGTCTCTTTTTCTGTCTTTTGGGGATTTTTTTCCCTGTATTTGAGACAGAGACTCACTTTGTTCCCCTAGGGTGACGTGAGGCTCTCACTGTGCAACCCTGGCTGGCCTCAAGGCAGTACTTTGGACTCACACTCAAGTGCTGCAATTACAGATGTGAGCCACCATACATGGCTTAGTCCCTTAAAAATGTCAACTGAGATGTTTCCTACAATGTCTTGGAATATCTATATTAAATGTTCTTATTCAAGTGAAGTTCACAAATAGTTGAAAGTTCTGAGGGATGACTAAGTACTGTACTTTATCCCCCAAGTAAAATATAATATAATTAACATTAAATATAATGATGTATAGAAGTAGGCTTATATAATATTAGAAACTTGATATATAAACATAATTCAAATTCATATGCATACATACAAACGTACATAAACATGAAAAAGTATAAATATAGATACATGAGCATATGTCAACTTGGTTCATAAAATTGAACAATTTTAATATCCATGAAGCAGCTTATAAATTATGTTTGTGTCACTTACATGGCACATTGCATACCATTGTCAGATGATCTAGGAACACATTCTCTTGAAAAGCCATCAAGTGCAAATGTACTCTATCCAGATGGAACAGTCACCCATGGCAACATCTTGGTGACAATGCCTGCCTTATTCCTGTGTAGCTCACCTCATCTCACTGCTTTCCTTTTGCACCCTCATTGGGTGAGTCTGTCTAGGAGCTTCCCAAGGAAGAGTGAATGGAGATACCTCGATCCAGATCCTTGTGCAAAGAGAGGCTGAGGTCACAGCTCATGCTGATTGTCCAAGATGCTATCCCAGACCTATCAGCAAATGGTCCGTGGAGAAGTCCTTCTGTACAACTCCTCTGTACAACTCCTGTTTTATTTTTCTTGAGTAAAGACCAGCATGAATTGCTGAACTATATGGTTGCTATGGTTTCAGTGTGCCTGCTAAGAGTTTACATGTCGGAAGCCTAGGGTTGCAAGGTAGCTGGTGTACCTTTAAGGCGTAATGTCTAAGAAGATGTGTTTTTTTTCCTTTGGGGTACTACTCTCAAAAGGGATTAATATAGTGACTATGGGTCCCTGGATATCTCCCATGATAATAAATCATTATAAAAGATTGAGTTTGACCCCTGAATTCTTCTGCATTTCTGTCTCAGTATGTGAAAGCTCTGTTCTCTGACATGTATCCCTACCATGATGTCATCCAGCCATGAGGCCTTCAGATACATCTATCTGATCCTGAGCTCGCAGCCTCAAAAGTTTGTGTCCTGCAAGATTTGGATGCCAACATTTCATCATGGGTTAGGGAGAGACTCCTGAGGCCCCACCACTCAGGAACAGTTGGCAGTTCAAGGTGTCTGAGGCACTGGGATAGCACTTGTTCAGTGGTATAGCCACTGGTAATTTGCCTAAGTATCAGTAAATAACTCTTTGCCCATTCAAGCAACACTATACACGTATATGCACACATACACACACACACACACACACACACACACACACACACACACCAAAGTTAAAGGGGAACTTTTTAGGAAGGTGGAGGGTCTCAGGAGGAGACAGAGGAGAATGAGCAAGGGAGATGCAGATAAAAATGACCAAAATTTATATTATATATAGAATATATATATATGTATAATATGTATGAGTATATATAGGAATATATATGTGTGTGTTAGTGTATGAAATTGTCAAGAATTAAAAATATGCATGTTAAATAGAGTGCTTTGGTTTGTTTTCAACCTCAGGTAATTTGTTATAATATATAGTATATAGAAAATAACTAATATAAATTCACTAGAGGCATACCCCCAAGATCATCATTAAGTGCTGATTATTTCATAAGCAAAACCTCTGATGTGTTAGCAACTGGCTTTACCGAGGAGTGAGACTGCTCTGGGTGATTTTGTGCATGCCTTCTGTTTACATTTCTCTCGGGTAAATACCCAGGAATAGAATGTTTGAGTCGTGTGGCATGCATATGCTTCGGTTTCTTAGTGATTGCCAAAAGATTTTCCAACACCACAGTGCCATTTCCACTTTAGGCTGTGACGTACATGAAGTCTAGTTGCCGTGTGTCTCCAGTCTTGCTGTGACAGACTGGGCTGCCGGGTGTGAAGCAGTGGCTTTCTACAGTTTCAATCTGTGGTATTTGATGGCTATCAATATTGAGGATATTTTTTGTGTCCTCTTTGACCATCTATAATTCCTCTATGATCGAATTCGTGTTAAGTCATGTGCCCATTGTTATTAGGTTGTTTGCTCTGTCCATCTTCATCTCCCTGTCAGACGCATGCCCCCCTCACTTGGCCTTGATATCTTTGAGTGGACATTTTATTTCAGTAAAGTCAAGCATGCTGTTTTGTTCTTTGGCAATAATATTCTGTTCCTTTTTTTTCTAGGACATATTGTAGTTTTAGCTTTTTATTTGGGACTCTGACTCTTTATAAGTTTTAGTTTGATGGTTATGGCTATGATTTAGTTCAAATTAATTTGTGCCTATGGTGCAAAGACAACATTGAAGATCTTTTTCCATGTGTCCATTAATGCTCACACCACTTGTGTGGCTCTAATCTCATTCCTCCATTGGTAGTCTACACAGCTTTGTAGAAAATTGTTTGGCTGTAACCCTGGGTCTGTTTGGTCATTGACTTGTCTTCTTTATACCACGACTACATTATGATGAATGCTGTTTCTTCATAATAAATTACATAACCAGGGATGTGAGTATTCAGATTTTCTTTTCTTTCAGGTTTTATTGGTTACTCACTTTTCTAAAATGGTTTTTTGCTTGAAATTGCACACTTCATAAACATATACAATGTGTTTTGCTCAAGCCCACCCCCACTTCCTCCTCTGCAACACCTCCCTCACCCTACTGCCATTTCTCCCTCCCAAGTATATTTATTGTTTTTTTAAACTCACTGGATCTAGTCAGTGTAGACAGTCTGCACCTGGCTGTACAGCCATCCACTATAGCATGAGGAGCCTGTCAAGGGACACATTCCTGAAGGAAACTAACTCTCCTCCCCCAGCAGCCAGCAGTTGTGAAAGGCTCCTGAGCCAGTGCTGAACCTTGTGATCACCGTCCTTGTGGGCATTGTGACTGACCTGATCTTGTGCAAGTTTCCTATGTGCAGTCGAAGCTGCTGCGAATTCTTCTGTCCAGTGGTCCTGCCTTGTCAGGAAAACACTGTTCCTCAGAAGTTCTCCACAACTTCTGACTCTTTTATAGTCTTTCCTCTCCCTTCCATGATGATCCCTGAGTTTGTAGGTATGATACAGATTCCTATTTAGGGCTGAGAACTCCACAAGATCTTATTCTCTGCACTTGGGCGAGTTGCTAGTCTCTATATTAAGACTCATCTATTGAAAAAAAGAAAGAGGCTTCTCTGGTGAGGATTAAGATCTGTGCCAGTCTATATAAAAATAAGTATTTAGAGGGCAGTTTGATACAATGTCCACTTAGCAGAATAACGGTGGGTTCTACTTTAAAATCTAAGTCCAGTTAAAAATCCCAGATATGTGTTGTATCTTGTGGAGTGCTCTACATCCAATCAGAACGTGATTGGCTACTCCCGTAACACTCGTGCCAGTATGGCACCCACAGGCGTGACTTGGCAGGCATCCTTATGGTAGCCTATGGTGTTCACAGTCAGTAAGGCTTTCCCCAAAAAGCAGCCTGTGTAGCACCTTCTGGCATTATAAAAGTTAGCCAGTATGGACGAAGCCTCTAGACCCATGCCAGCTTAATGACTCCACTGTCCAGTAACCCAGATATGTGACTCTTCAGCAGTGGCATCTTGCTGTCAAGTTCTTCTGGGTCACCAAGAACAATGGCAGTAGCCTGTATTGTTCTGGGCATCTGTCAGACCTCCCCAACAGACATGTACTTAAGCATTTGTGATTTTAAGTTCATTGTTGGCATTGTTTTGTTAATTTTTTTGTAGCCTGTGTTTTGATAAACCTGAATTGCTTATTAGGTCAAGAAGTTTCTGTAGATTCCTAAGTATTTTCTATATAAAACCATTTCTTCTGGTAATAAATTCAGCCTCAGTCTTTGATTCCCCGTACTTTGTCCTTTTACCTCTCACAGGACTGGCCTGGCTTGAGCCTTCGTCGAGGTTGAGTGTTGTTTCCTGCCTCAGTAGGAAGAGTCCAGACGGCTGCTCTGTGGTGTTAGCAGCAGGCAGCTGCTCTCTGTAGTGTTAGCACCGTGGTTTCCTAGGGGATGTCAATCCTACCAGGACGCTTTCTTGTTTCTCTTTTGCTTTTTTTCCTTTCATTTTGCTATTGAAGACTATTTGTCTAAGTACAGACCCTGGTCTGGGGGTGTTTTTATCAGCACTTCCACGACTGTGCATTACGCACTGGCCTTATCTCATTATCACCCTCTCAATGCGTTCCTCTGCTTTTAAGATCTTGTCTTTAATTCTCGGCAGCTTTACTGTATGCTTTAGCATGGTCTTCTTTGTATTAATATTTCTTGTGCTTACAGACTTTCTAAGATTTATATCTCCAACTTGGAAACATTTTGAACCTTATATTTGTTCTAATATGTTATTTGATCTATTTCTTCTACTTTTTTTTTTTTACTCTATCCAAGTTACTTCAAAGTCTGTGTCAGGTAATTCAAAATCTAGATGACTTATGTGGCTTTTTCCTTAACCTCATTTTAAGCCTGAGAGGTTAATTGTTTATGTGGCTAGTGATCTTTTTACTAGCATCTAGGCATCATGCAGACATTTCTCTAGAGAGGCCCACACTTCCATCTGGAGGCTCATCCCATAACTCCAGTCAGGGAGCACTGAATTGAAACTGGCTTGCAGTCCCAGAAGGCTCTGTCTACTTCAGGTTCATGCCTGGTCTGCCAGTATTTTCTGCTCATCCTGTTATATTTTCTCAGCTTTTCTTCCCCAGTGGGTATTGAATTCAGTATCTCATGACATATCTGAGAAAGTCTGCTTTGTGTCAAGAAATGCAGTGTCTGAGAGTTCACTCTGCCTGCAGCTAATAACTACATCCATCTGCCTAGTTTCACGCATACTGACAGAAGACCTGAGAATCCTGGGTCAGAGAAGAGCTCCTGTGTGTGTGTGTGTGTGTGTGTGTGTGTGTGTGTTTGTGAGAGAGAGAGAGAGAGAGAGAGAGAGAGAGAGAGAGAGTATGTGTGTGTAAATCTGATGGCAGTGGCTGAACAAGAATTACTCGAGACACAGAAAGGCAAAAACTGCACTGCAAAAAGACAGGTTAGACAGAGATATCCAGCTGACAAAGGATGGAAAATTTGTACAGTAGTTGGGGTGCGGGGATCGGTTTATCCCATGGGACAGGCATATCTGGATTTAGTGGTGGACATCTCATTATCTTGTTAAGTAGTAAATTTTATATCAGATGTTGCTTTTCTTGAGTCTGAACATTTGTTCAGGTGCTGTGGGTCACTGGGACTTATGTTCCAGATGTTTGCATAAGGCACTTACTATTAGAGGTCAGACTTCAGGTACCGGTGCCTACTTGCTAAAGTGTGAGTATGTGGCTATATGTTTGGCCTTTTATTGGCAGATTTCCTTTCTGAAATCAGTAACAGTGGTTAAACATCTGATCCCTGGACCTGCTTCAGAGCTGAAGAGTGCTGTGCAGAGGCCCTGGTCAATATTTCTGATCTGCCATGGGGTCATATAAATATAAGCCGTAGAAGACTACCGAGGCATTTAGGAGGTGTGAGTAAATGGCTATTGGCAAAGGTTGAAAGCCAGACTGTGACATCATGTGGGGATCTAGAGGTCTTTGGTGGTGGCTTATAGGGGATATGACCTGTCATCTGAGAGCTGTCCCACCCAGGTGTCTTGAAATACCAAGAAATGAGAAGAGCCAAGCAGTAGGCTTGAAGGGGACTTGCCTGTTAGGGAAGAGAGCAGGAAGGCAAGTGTCTATGTGCCATGGGGATGGAGGGGCTGAGTTTCTTACCTGGCTTTTGTTTTCAATTAGGAGACCCCCATGAAGCAGGAAGAGAATCCGGACTAGAGACACAGTGTTGGTGAGCATCACTGCCCAGTGGTGCCTGGGAGTCATGAGGAGCTATGGAATAGTTCAGACTGGGGCAAGGTTCAGGCAGGCTGAGCTCGAGGATGAGTGTGTAGACCCGGGGGGAGCTTCCTGCAGCAGTAGTAGAGGAGACATGAGACTAGTAGGATTCTCACTCAATTGGAGCCTACACATGAGTTTTGACAGAGCACATTGAAAAGATTTGCACAGCAGTCAAGAAAGGGTTTTCTTAGTGGGACATGGGTAAGGGTAAATACCACGTTGTCAGGGCACCTCCCAAAGTATCAGTGTTCCTTTTGCCACTTCATTCTTGCTGTCTTTTGGCAACACCCTAGCTTTTGAGTACCCCTAAGGACAGGTTGACCAGTCTTAAACAGGAAATTGTGAGTTTTAGTTTTCACTTAGGTATGACATTTAGACAAAGCTGCCATGTGAATTGTCATCTAGCGCATTGAGCCGATGAGTATGTCGTGGTGGAATACAACATGGATAAAGGACGTAATGATGTGGCCAGAGTTGGTTGGTCAAACTGTAACTGCAGCTCTGTTTCCTGAAAAGGTCAGCATCAGGGAGGGAGTGCCAAAAGCCCTGATGGAAATCTGCTAGAAGGAGAGCCTAGCCCTGCATCCCCCTCTACCATGACAGTGGCCATCTCTGCATAAGAGCTATCTTAGAGTCTTCTATTCTGTCCCCCAAGATGGTGGGAATGATACCATGTGCACCTGCTAAGGATGTAGGTGACCATGGTGGCATCTGAGAGGTGTAGGCACTGCAGGCCAGTCAATGCCAGCCGGTCTCCTCGTAGAACAAACGTTGAGGGTGCACTTCAATATGAGTGGCTCAGACATTAGATTAGTAGCTAAGATCTGCCATAGAATTTAACCTACCAGGGTGTCGCTTTCCATATGTAGATGAATTGCTGTATCATTGACAGCAGCCCAAGGATCACTACAAAGAGAAGCAGCTTCATCAAGGAAATATTAGCCAGATCTACAGGAGCATTGTATGGCTGGGCCCATTTTGGGATTCTGTGGAGTTAATATCAGAGCAGAAGAGCTCCCAAAGTCCAGCGGATACCACCAGGTTTCAGCTCCACAGAGGCATCAGTGAGCCAAGCCCAGCCCTTAGGAGACCATGTTAAGAGACTCATACAGTAAACAGCTCTATACTGGGCAGCAGCATAGGAAATCCTAAAGGATCCGTCTCCACTTTTCATATAATCAGGTGCCTCTGAAAGCTAGTTAGTAGTATTCTTGGATGTCCCATTTCCGTTTGACATGTAATAGGCCCGGGGTCACTCATGAATCATCACGACATAACTATATACAAATATTTAACAAAGTGAACCTATCCGTACATTCCAACAATGTCAGATTTATTCCAGTGATACGAGTTGAATTACTACCAGAAGTAATGCACTGACCAATGGAAGAGCTAATGGTGGATCTGTCTGCCTCACCCAGTGAAAAAAGAGAAGGTCAGAATCTTATAAGCTCCAACCCTGCTGAGATGCTGAGATTTAGACAAAAAAGGTTCCCACAGGGTAATCTCTGAGAGGCAACTCCATCTGCACCACCTGATCCCTAGAAGCATCCGCAAAATCCATAGGGGGAAGAAGTTTAGCAAGACTTTGGGTCCCTTAGGCATGGTGTGGCTTTACCTGTAAAGGGCTTTTCACTGCATACTTGGCTGCACACAGGGTGAGAGGCTGACCAGAAAGGTGTAAGAAGTGGAGCGGGAGCAGGAGAGCTATCAGCAAAGCAAGCCCTTATAAACAGGGGTGTTGCCTGCTCTGAGGAAAGGGGCGCTTTGTTGACCATTCACCAGAGGAAATGAAGTCTCTCTCCTCTCCCCTCTCCCCTCTCCCCTCTCCCCTCTCCCCACTCTCCCTCTCCCCTCTCCCCACTCTCCCACTCCCCTCTGCCTTTCCTCTCCCTTCTCCCCTTTCTCCTTGCCCCTCTCTTTCTCTTTTTCTTGGTGTATCTCTGTCTCACTGTCTGTCTATCTCTGTATATATCTCTGTATATCTCTGTGTGTCTCTCTCAGCAGAGGGTTTAGCAGCTCACTATAAATGCAAAAAGCATTAGGTTTACTAAACTTCAGGTTTCTGAGCAGTAACACAGACCACTGAGAGAAGTGTCCACCTGAGCCTGCCTTCCCACCATCCCTGTGAGATCTGGGGGGCAAGAAGATCCAGTATTGAAATGATACTCCTGCTACTTGCTGTGCTGTGAATAATAAAGTCATTTGTCTCTGATCTAGGAGCCTTTATCCTGTGCCCAAGAAACTATGGCAGGCTGGCTGTATATATTTACAGTGTTCAAGGTGATGTTTCATATACATATATATTATGAAATGACTACAATAGCTGTGTACTGTAGAATGCCCACCACCTCAGACAGTGGCCATTTATGGTGAGAGTGAACATATTTAAGATCTCTCTCATAGCGGATCGTGAGTGTACACTATGGATTCGTTAGCTATGGGAGCCAGGCTGTGCAGTACATCTACAGAACTTATTCATCCTGAATCACTAGTAGGGTGTTCTGTTCATTCACATTTAATATAAGTGGTTTTAATGTATTACTATTTAAATCTAAATCTGTCATCTTGCCTTTTTGTTGTATTAGCAGCCCGCCTCCTTTGGAGATACTTAAGGGTATGGGTTTTTATTATTCTGTCTTCCTTTCCACTATGTTGATAATTTAGAAAAATGTTACAGGTTAGAATATGTGCCTTTGCGTTACTGCAGTTTGCCTGTAAGCTGGTATTTTACCATCTGCTGTCCAATAGAAGGCCTTAGACTTCACCTCACATATACAGACTGCTATAATCAATGCTGTAGCTGACATCTACATTTGTTGTAGCTTCACATATAATTTAGTCTCCAAGAGATGTTGCTAATTATACAGTAGTCACTATTCACTTACATTTACCAACATATTTGTCTTTCAAGTTTCTTTATTCCATGTACATACTCTGCTTCTACCCAGGGTCATTTTCCTGCCATAATTAATGCTTGTGCTGCTGGTCTAATGATAATGAATTATCTCTTCCAGCTTATCAGAGGTACAGAATTCCATATCATTAATTGTTTCCTTCCCGTAAGAAACCCCACTGTGTGAATGCCTTTAGCATGTCAGAATAGAGGGAATCCACATGCTCAGTATATGGAGAGCTCCCTTTGTCACTGTGGTGCCCCCTGAGTGTTTACAGCTTTAACCTCTCGTCAACATTTTGCCCTCCCCAGCCTGCCAGAGTGCTGAACAGGAGTATTATATCTATGCCCAAGTTGTTTCTGTGTGGTTATAAATGCTGTTACATATTTATCATGATTCTCATGTATTATTGCTAGTATGTAGAAATACAATTGATTTGTGAATATTGATCTTATATCCTGTGACCTTTACAAAATAATTATAGTATTCTGCAATTTCCTTTGGATTTTCTACATATGCCATACGTCATCTAAAAATAAGGCTGCTACCTTTTCCTTTCTAATCTGGCTGCAAAATGGTATTCTTAGCTTCTTTCACTGGGAAGGTTCACACAATGGTAAGAGTGGGCAGCCTGGGCTTTCCCCTCACTTAAAAGAAAAGCAGTCATGCCGTCACCATTCAGAATGCTCCATGGGCTTTACAGATGCTCCTTGTCAAGTGCAGGTAATCCTCCCCATTGATAGTCTCAATCACAGATGTGAGTATTGACTTTTGAAGGGAGTCCTCCCCATTGCTAGTCTCAATCAATTGCAGATGTATTGACTTTTATTATTTTTTCCATTCATGTTATGATTTTTGAACTGCTTCTTCTGTAGTTTATTATGGGGTTATATTAATTAATCTATTTTAAGTATTGAGCCAACTTCTCATCCTTAGCATCGACCTTACATGGTCCTGCTGTGTCGTTCTCAGTGTCTGTTTCTGAGAACATATTTGTTTACATGTTGAAAATTTTGCTGCATACTCATGAGTGCTTTCTGCCTATATATCCTCCATCTGGTTTTAGTGTCAAGGAGTATATCACATAGTGTTGGTAGGTTGGTTGGTTGGTTGGTTGGTTGGTTGGTTGGTTGGTTCATCCATCTTTGAAATAAGATCTTACTGGTCAACTCAGACTGGCCCCAAATATGTAGTCCTCCTGCCTCAGCCTCAGCACTGACTACAAGCACGTGCCAACTATGCCCAACTAGGACTGGTCTGACTGTGATTCAGTTCATTCTCCCTGAAGCTTGTCTGAGTGTTACAGTGTATACACTACCTTGGCAAAGCTCACCGATCGAGATTTAACTAACTTTAAGGAGGCATACACATCTTACTGTTTCTGTGTTCCTTACTCTCCACCATCCATCTGCTTGTCTTAAGTACTCTATAGACACTAAGCCAAACTATGCAACTTTTGGTCTCAGGGAAAGAAGAGCTTATTTTGCCCCAACCCCAACCCATTTTTCTCCTTATGGTTTGAGAAAAAGAAATCTTTCACGCACACACACACACACACACACACACACACACACACACACACATGCTAATGCATGCACACATGCCTGCTCTCTGCCTGAAGAGAATCTGTTCTAAGATGAACTTCCTTTCCAGGTCGCCTGAACTGGTGGTCTACCGTGTGCACGAGCTGTAAAAGGCTTCTTCCTTTGGCCACCACAGGAGATGGGAACTGCCTCTTACATGCCGCCTCGCTAGGTAAGCACCCTGGCCCCCACAGAGGCCTGCAGGGCTCTGGTTCTGTCTGATGCACAGTTGTCAAGCAGAGCCTCCTATGCTGATGTCATCTAGAAGGATGCCTGTGACATCCTGGCCTTCTGGTCAGGCTGGGTTGATGATGAGACAGAACAGTGTGGGGTAAATACTTGTCTTGCTAGGAGGCCTTGAGCAGGAGCTTCTAGCACAGCAGGTAGAACAGCATAGCCTGGGGCAATCTAAGAGGACTTCCTGGATGATGCTGTATCTTTTTTTTTAAAACCATTTTATTAGGAATAATTCCAAATGGATTATGAAGAAAACTTATTCATTGAGTTTGATGAGTTTTCAAAAAATTCTTAAAGAAGATATGTTCATCAATAAACAGTAAAATAACAGCAGAACTATCATATACTGGGCAAAGAGTCAGGCTGATTCCAACAGCAACATGCAACATAAAAAAAGATAACAATATAAAGGAAGACAATCTGCTGAGTATTAAAAGTTATCTCAATATGAACTCTTTGCAACCAGCACAGAATTAGCTATCAAATCCAAACCATGTCAAAGTTTGGCTGATAGAAGCCAGGAGTCAATAATGTGAGGGTGGGGTGGGAAGGATCCTCAGTACAAGAAAACTGAATAATGTTTTGGAGCACAGCCCTGGCCTGTACAAGCATTATTAAAAAATCTTTTTTGGCAAGGGGTAGAAATAAATACAAATGGAATGCTACATTTTTGTTTGTTTGTTTGTTTGTTTGTTTGTTTGTTTATTTATTTATTTATTGGTTTTTCGAGACAGGGTTTCTCTGTGTAGCCCTGGCTGTCCTGGAACTCACTTTGTAGACCAGGCTGGCCTCAAACTCAGAAATTCACCTGCATTTTTAAATCAGCAGACTGTCTGAGGAATAAAGGTATCAGTAAAGTATCAAGGGAATAACTTTAAAACATTATTGTTATGGGTTCAAAAAACACTCAAATCTGTCTAAAGGTGTCACAATAGCTATGTAACCAGGCATTTAGGATGCTGTATCTTTACTGAAACGTCAAAAAGTAGAAGTAAAAGACACTGTAGGCAGGAGACAACACAGACAAGGCACAAAGGCAGAAGTCACGGGGTGTTCAGAGGCAGAGCTATTGCAGGGTACGGCTCCAGCAGGAAGACCTGGGAGCAGTGTGTGCACCAGGGTATTTGGGAACTGCCTGTAGACAGCAATGTGTGATGATAAGGTGTAGGGTGTAGCTATACTCAGGTAATCACAGTCAGATACACAGCATATGATTCGCCACCTTCCCCATCTACATGCTACATCAGCATATACACGGGTGTGTTTGGCAATACTAGATAACTCACAGTCATGCTGGACTTCCTAGAATCTCTGTCCACCCCTCTGGAACCAGTCTTCCATGCACAGGATTGACTCCATGTGACAGACAAATTTAGATTTATACCAGGGGTCTAGACATCAGGCCCATAGCTCTTCATCAATCCTAGAGGATGGTCTCGGTCAAGGGAACAGGACCCCTGGATAAGAATATGACCTTATTAGGTCAGATATCTTCCCAGGGCCAGGCCCACACCTGATTTAGACCATCGTGGGGCCTGCTAGTACAAGACAGGCTGAGGGAACACTGAAAAGAGTTCTAAGCATCACAGAGTGCCTCGGCATGTGGCCTAGAGAGGTCCAGAAGCCTTAGGACCTAGATTAAGACCATAGGTTTGATGGCAGCAATGGGGAAGACACAAGCATTCAGTTCCTGATCCCTCCCCGCAACAGGGACAACACATTCTGCCACTGCAGTTAGGCCAGGTGTGGTGGTGCATACCTTTAATCCCAGCACTAGGGAGCAGATAGCTGTGAGTTCAAGCCCAGCCTGTTGTACACAGAGAGTTCCAGGACAGCCAGGGCTACACAGAGACCTATCCCCAAAAGCAATAATAAAAGCAATGGGTTGCCAAGAAATGGACTCAGCCTTCCTCAGGGATGAAGTCCTTTGATCCCAAAATGTCAGCCCTAAAGATACAGACACATGAGCAGCACTGAGTGAATGCATCAGGTGATAGCTATACATCTACATGTATATGCAACAATTTAAAAAAGGTAAGAGAGCCAGGCAGTGGTGGCACACACCTTTAATCCCAGCACTAGGGAGGCAGAGGCAGGCGGATTTCTGAGTTCAAGGCCAGCCTGGTCTACAAAGTGAGTTCCAGGACAGCCAGGGCTATACAGAGAAACCCTGTCTTGAAAAAAAAAAAAAGGAAAGAGGCCGCGTGGATATGAGGAATGTGGGAGGGAACCATATGTAAATACAGTGCTCATATGAAATTCTCAAAAATATCTCAAATTTTTAAAACATTGTTTAATTAAAATTATTACTCAAAAGCTCCACAGCTCAAAAGCGATGTGTGGGGACTGAACAGTCAATCACCCGAACTCACGGGGAAAATTGGCATACAGACCCTGACAGGAATCCCTGTTTTGCCTCTTAACCCACTTTCAAGCTTCTACGGTAGTTAAATACACTGAGACTTGCATGTTCCAATACGGCAGTTGACAGTGTCATGAATTATGGAACACTTGAAATGTAGTTGCTACCAATGGAAGCACTACATAATTCTACAATGCACCTAGATTTCAAAGGCATCATATAGAAAACAAAACATAAAATATCTTATTTATTCTTTTTTTTTTTCTTTTGGCCAAAAGGTTGTTTTGTTGGGGTTTTTTTTCCATTATTTTTTATTAGATATTTTCTTAATTTACATTTCAAATGCTATCCTGAAAGTTCCCTATACCTTCCCCCCGCCCTGATCCCCCACCCGCCCACTCCCACTTCCTGGCCCTGGCATTCCTCTGTACTGGGGCATATAAAGTTTGTAAGACCAAGGGGCCTCTCTTCCCAGTGATGGCCGACTAGGCCATCTTCTGCTGCATATGCATCTAGAGACATGAGCTCTGGGGGTACTGTTTAGTTCATATTGTTGTTCCACCTAAAGGGTTGTAGACCCCTTCAATTCCTTGGGTAATTTCTCTAGCTCCTCCATTGGGGGCCCTGTGTTCCATGCTATAGATGAATGTGAGCATCCCCGTCTATGTTTGCCAGGCACTAGCATAGCCTCACTCGAGATAATTATATCAGGGTCCTTTCATCAAAATCTTGCTGGCATATGCAATAGTGTCTGGATTTGGTGGCTGATTATGGGATGGATCCCCAGGTGGAGTAATCTCTGGATGGTCCATCCTTTCATCTTAACTCCAATCTTTGTCTCTGTAACTCCTTTCATGGGTGTTTAGTTCTCTATTCTAAGAAGAAATGAAGTATCCACACTTTGGTCTTCGTTCTTCTTGATTTTCTTGTGTTTTGCAAATTGTATCTTGAGTATTCTAAGTTACTGGGCTAATATCTACTTATCAGTGAGTGCATATCAAGTGACTTCTTTTGTGATTGGGTTACCTCACTAAGGATGATATCCTCCAGATACACCCATTTGCCCAAGAATTTCATAAATTCATTGTTTTTAATAGATGAGTAGTACTCCATTGTGTAAATGTACCACATTTTTTGTATCCGTTCCTGTTGAGGGACATCTGGGTTCTTTCCAGCTTCTGGCTATTATAAATAAGGCTGCTACGAACATAGTGGAGCATGTGTTCTTATTACCAGTTGGAACATCTTCTGGGTATATGCCGAGGAGAGGTATTGCTGGATCTTCCAGTAGTACTATGTCTAATTTTCTGAGGAACCTCCAGACTGTTTTCCAGAGTGGTTGTACAAGCTTGCAATCCCACCAGCAATAGAGGAGTGTTCCTCTTTCTCCACATCCTCGGCAACATCCGCTGTCACCTGAGTTTTTGATCTTAGCCATTCTGACTGGAGTTGAATCTCAAGGTTGTTTTGATTTGCATTTCCCTGATGATTAAGGATGTTGAACATTTTTTCAGGGGCTTCTCAGCCCTTCAGTATTTCTCACTTGAGAATTCTTTAACTCTGTACCCCATTTTTAATGGGGTTATTTGAATTTCTAGAGTCCAGCTTCTTGAGCTCTTTGTATATATTGGATATTAGTCCACTATCAGATTTAGGATTGGTAAAAATCCTTTCCCAATCTGTTGGTGGCCTTTTTGTCTTATTGACAGTGTCTTTTGCCTTACAGAAGCTTTGCAATTTTATAAGGTCCCATTTGTCAATTCTTGATCTTACAGCACAAGCTGTTCTGTTTAGGAATTTGTCTTATTGACAGTGTCTTTTGCCTTACAGAAGCTCTGCAGTTTTATAAGGTCCCATTTGTCAATTCTTGATCTTACAGCACAAGCCATTGTGTTCTGTTTAGGAATTTTTCGCCTGTGCCCATATCTTCGAATTTTTCCCCTGTGTCCATATCTCCACTTTCTTCTCTATAAATTTCAGTGTCTCTGGTTTTGTGTGGAGCTCTTTGATTCACTTAGACTTGAGCTTTGTACAAGGAGATAAGAATAGATCAATTTGCATTCTTCTACATGATAACTGCCAGTTGTGCCAGCACCATTTGTTGAAAATGCTGTCTTTTTTTTTTTTCCACTGGATGGTTTTAGCTCCTTTGTCAAAGATCAAGTGACCATAGGTGTTCATTTCTGGGTCTTCAATTCTATTCCATTGATCTACCTGTCTGTCGCTGTACCAGTATCATGCAGTTTTTATCACAATTGTTCTGAAGTACAGCTTGAGGTCAGGCATGGTGATTCCACCAGAGAGGTTCTTTTATTGTTGAGAATAGTTTTTGCTATCCTAGGTTTTTTATTGTTCCAGATGAATTTGCAAACTGCCCTTTCTAACTCAGTGAAGAATTGAGTTGGAATTGATGGGGATTGCATTGAATCTGTAGATTGCTTTCAGCAGGATAGCCATTCTGACTATATTAATCCTGCCAATCCATGAGCATGGGAGATCTTTCCATCTTCTGAGATCTTCTTCAATTTCTTTCTTCAGAGACTTGAAGTTCTTATCATACAGATCTTTCACTTCCTTAGTTAGATTCACACCAAGATATTTTATATTGTTTGTGACTATTGTGAAGGGTGTTGTTTCCCTAATTTCTTTCTCAGCCCTTTTACCCTTTGTGTAGAGAAAGGCCATTGATTTGTTTGAGTTAATTTTATATCCAGCTACTGTACTGAAGCTGTTTATCAGGTTTAGGAGTTCTCTGGTGGAATTTTTAGGGCCACTTATAAATATACTATCATATCATCTGCAAATAGTGATATTTTGACTTCTTCCTTTCCAATTTGAAACCCCTTGATCTCCTTTTGTTGTGGGATTGCTCTGGCTAGGACTTCAAGTACTATATTGAATAGGTAGGGAGAAAGTGGGCAGCCTTGTCTAGTCCCTGATTTTAGTGGGATTGCTTCAAGTTTCTCTCCATTTAGTTTGATGTTGGCTACTGGTTTGCTATAGACTGCTTTTATTATGTTTAGTTATGGGCCTCGAATTCCTGATCTTTCCAAGACTTTTATCATGAAGGGGTGTTGGATTTTGTCAAATGCTTTCTCGGCATCTAAAGAGATGATCATGTCTTTTTTGTCTTTGAGTTTATTTATATAGTGAATTAAGTTGGTGGATTTCCATATATTAAACCATCCCTGCATCCCTGGGATGAAGCCTACTTGGTCATGATGGATGATTGTTTTGATGTGTTCTTGGATTCAGTTTGCGAGATTTTATTGAGTATTTTTGCATCGATATTCATGAGAGAAATTGGTCTGAAGTTCTCTTTCTTTGTTGGATCTTTGTGTGGTTTAGATATCAGAGTAATTGTGGCTTCATAGAATGAATTGGGTAGAGTACCTTCTGTTTATCTTATTTATTCTTAATGATTATATACTGAAAAATTGTGTTTTGATATTTTGAACTATATAAGATTTGTTATTAAAACTCAAACAATCCTGCTTTTTAAAAAAATTAATCACTTTATTATAATGATCTCACAAATAAAAACATTTTTTAAAAAGTAACACAGCTAGATTAAGGTAGCTACTCAAATATTATGAAGCTCAAACTCTTTGTATCGCAGTAAACTTCTGTATGGCGTTTTACACTCTCACTATCAACTACATATTTATGGAGTTATCTACCACAAAAAGAAAAAGAAACTATGACAAAGTTGTAAGAAGAAAGAAAGAAAGAGGGAAGAGAGAGAGGAGGGAGGGAAGGAAGGAGGGAGAGAAAAAGAGAAGGAGGGTAGGAGGGAGGAAGGAAGGAGGGAGGGAGAAAGGTTGGTTGCAGGTTGAAGGGAGGAAAAAAGAAATAATTCATTCTGCTCATGAGAAAACTAATATCACACCACCCCAGCCCAGCCCCACTGCAGGCTGTATTAACACTGGCTCAAATAAATCATCTTCCTGTCTTTTGTCAGATCTTCAAATGAAATTATATTCCTATCATGCATGTCCAAATCCAACATTTCGTACTTAATTTTTTCAACATGCCTTTTTTATTTTAATTGACAAATAATAATTGTACATATTTAAGAAGAATGGCCATCTTAAAATCCTATTAAGAGTTTCCTGTGCTTTTCTTCTCCAAGAACGTGATTCAGTTGTTGGACCTTATTTGTTAGAACACTCAATACTAACTATCTTCCTAGTACTTTTCAGTTTATTCATATAAAACCTGGAGAGTAGATCATGGAGTCACCCTCTTCTAAAAGCTTCTTTGCGATCTTGGAGCCCATAGGCCCTTTGTTCCAGTCAGCCTAGGCACCCCTAATCTGAAAATCTCAAACGTTTGGAGCATCAGCATGACGCCATAAGTGGAAAATTCCACAACATAAACTTTTGTTTTGTGTACAAAATCACTTAAAAATGTAACAGAAAATACCATTAGGTCTGTAAACAAAGTACACAGGCAACACCAATAAACTTTATATTTTAAATTTGCAGTCTATCCCCAAGGTTTCTGTGTATGTCAGTATCCCAGAATCGGAAGCTCTCCTGACCCCAGGCATTTTTGGAAAGTGGTACTCAACCTATACTTTGCATTTTGGGCTGACACAGCAGAACGCCATACATCCAGGACTACCCAAAGCATCCCTGATGGGATGGGTATTGTGAGGAACAGCTGCTGAGCAGGCCTGACACTAAACAGCATAATTGGACACACATAGAAACAACAGACAACGGCTACAGAGATAGCTTAGGCAAGAACCAAGACCAGAATTTGATTTCCAGAACCTCTGTTGGGAGGCTCATGACCACATATAACTAACTCCAGCTTCAGGGAATCTGACCCCTTCTTCTGGCCTCTGAGACAACTGCACATGAGTGTATGCATGCCTATGTTGTGTGTGTGTGCGTGTGTGTGTGCATGCATGCACACAAATAAAAATAAATTCTTTTTTAAAAAAATAAATGAGCCGGGCGTGGTGGCGCATGCCTTTAATCCCAGCACTCGGGAGGCAGAGGCAGGCGGATTTCTGAGTTCGAGGCCAGCCTGGTCTACAAAGTGAGTTCCAGGACAGCCAGGGCTATACAGAGAAACCCTGTCTCGAAAAAAAACAAAAAAAAAAAAAAAAAAATGGCATTTGTCCTAGAGCCCAGGAGGTAAATATGTTTGAGACAAGGAAACCCTGTATGTATGGGAAAGGCCTTAAAAGAGGCATGGAAAGAGCCTGTCCAGGGAATACTAGAAGGTGAGGAAACATGTCTGAAGACGAGAACGCGACAGTGGTGGTCGCTTCTCTCCATCTGTGCTGTAGGGAAAGACAAGAGCCTGAAATGCTATAATGCTCACAGCAGTCTTGGATTGTTGCCTAGCAAGGGTTACAAACCTGCACAATTCCAGTCACACCCTAGAGCAGCGGTTCTTGCCTTCCTAATGCTGCAACCCTGTGATACAGTTCCTCATATTGTAGTGACCCCCAACCATAAAATTATTTCTATTTCCACCTTCTAAAATTACATAATTCTAAAATGCACCTAGACTTCGAAGGCATCATATAGAAAACAAAACATAACTTTGCTGCTGTTGTGAATTATAATGCAAATGTAAAATATCTGTGTTTTCTGATGATTTTAAGTGACCATGTGAAAGGATTGTTTGGCCCACAGGTTGAGAACCACTACTCTAGGCTTCCAGCTCCTTGCGAGCCAGCCTGTTTCTCCTCTTCCTCCTCCCCCATGTCCTGGTCCTAACCACCTTTAGCTCTTGCCCTTTTTCAAATGCACCCAGGCCTGGGAAGAACCTTCTGCTTTGCTTGCCAACTCAGCTCCCTCCTTCACCCATTTGAAGCTCTTGTTGACCTCTCCATCCATTCACACAATATCAAGTGCTCCTGTCACACTCTCCTCTCCCCACTTTGTCTCTCCTTGTGTTGTGAACATTGTACATTATAAGCTCATTTAATAGCTACCTCATTTATAAGTTGCCTATAATATATGCTCTCAGATTGTGGGAAGTTTGTTGTGCTATGAATATTCTCAGCACCTATAATGGATGGATGAGGTGTGGGCAGTAGAGAGTTGATTGGGCAAGACAATGGATAGAAGGTGAAGAATTGGCAGACAGATAGGTGAATGGATGAGTGAGCAGGTGGGTGAATGGATGGGTGGTAGAGAGCTAGGCAGGTGGGTAGATGGTATAAGATGGTGAGGATATGGATAGATGGAAAGTGGGTAGATGGGTAGATGGATTGATACATGGGTGGATTATAGAATAGTGAGTGGGTACATAGTTGATATAAGGATAGGAGGAAGGTTGGATGGATAGATGGATGAAAGGATGGATAGATCGTAGACAAGTGAGAATGAGTTGGTAGGTGGATAGATTCTCTTTTTTCCTGTGTCGCTATATGGCTGTAGCTCATTTCAATGCTCTTCTCAATGGTTGAGTACCTTGACCATGTCCCAACCACCCACAGTATGTACTGAGTATGGTTCATTTTTTCAGTCCCTCAACGCCTAACAAAATGGAGTCCTTCTCCCTAAGAAGTCCCTGTTATGTCCCAAACATGTACAGTGGTACCAACTGATACTGCCACTCAGAGAACTGAGATGTCCTGTGCTAGGACTTCACACATCATCTCTAGTAGGCCTTAGAGAAGCCAGGTCACTATAGGACATTCAGATGCGGGGCCCTCCAACTTGTCACCAACTTGTCCCCAGAGGCGCTTTCACCCAAACACAATGGTGAACCTTAGGTCCCAGAGGGAGGTAGCCCTCAACCTTTAGCTGCCCTTGTTCTGTTAGGACAGGAAGTGCCACTTCGTTCATATATCTAAGCTGATGGGAAACATACATGGCAGCATGGGGGTTGTGGGGTCCAAGCCCATGGTAAGACTAAACAGCTTCCTGATATGTTAGTCCCTTTCTCTGCACTCATGTGGGAGGTCAGCCTATTCAGCTGTGGCCTTTTGAGTCTCCTTGGGCTCATCTCTTCCTCTTGTCCCTTCTTCCTCTGCCCCTCATGGCTTCCCTGCTACAGGAATGTGGGGCTTTCATGACCGGGACCTGGTTTTGCGGAAAGCTCTCTACACCATGATGAGGACAGGTGCCGAGCGGGAAGCCCTGAAGCGAAGGTGGAGGTGGCAGCAGACACAGCAGAACAAGGAGGTTGGTGCCCGCCTCTGCTGGAGGCAGGATCCACATTGGGTGCAGCGTCCGGCTGTGCTTCAGTCCAGGGGAGCCCTTACAACATCCCTGCCCAGGGGGACTGCAGCATATGCCCACTCACACCTCCCATGCTGCTGTGGTTAGGAGAGTCGCCTTCCTTCACTTCAAGTGACCCAGCATGGATAATGAACTATATAGTTGTGTACTGTTCTGTGAAGCTCTTGAAGCCCTCAATCCAGGGGAAATCTCAGCAGCCCTAAGCCATGGTGACATTAGCACTTTGCTCCACTAGGAAAAGAATCTGCCTACATTTGGGGTAAAATGGTGTGATGGCCCTTTAAACTGTCCATCCATCAGCCTCAGCCAGGTTCACTCATTCTCACATACACCCAGGAATGACCTCGATGATTGGAGGACTCTCCAGCTCTGAAATTCAGGGGCTAGAATTTCTGAAAATACATGCAGGTGACTATCAGGGGACACTTGCAGACAGTCCAGTCAGGGTCCTAACGGGGCTTAGGCCAACCTGGGTGGCTTGGTACTACTACTGCCTTTGTGGAAGGAGGAGGTGAGGGCAGGTGACAGAGGCCGCCTCCTGAACCAGCTTCCCTTTGCGCCAGTCAGGGCTGGTGTACACTGAGGAGGAATGGGAGCGAGAGTGGACAGAGCTGCTAAAACTGGCCTCCAGCGAGCCTCGCACGCACTTCAGCAAGAATGGCAGCGGCACAGGCGGTGGGTGAGTGCTACCCTGCTCTCCATGGGTCTTCCAGGGCCTCAAAGCACTTAGGAGAAGAGGAAGTGACCCTGCATGCTAGCCAGGTAGTAGAAGACAGAGAGCGTTCATTACAAGTGAGGCTATGTGGGTGAGGGGAGGCTGGACACACGTACCCAGGCTCCTACACATAATCTCAGGAGAGCTGCCCAGTCTGTCTCCCTCAGGCTCATCATACAAAGCAAACAGTAGTAGGTAGAAGACTCAGGACATGGCCAGGCCTGGAGGTGGCCTGTGACAGTGGTTGTTGCCACAGCCGTCATTGCCTCTCAGGGTATGAAGACACCAGCTGCTGTTTGTGGAGTTTTTTTCCTTAACCTTTTTAGTTTGTGGTTTCAAGTCACACGGAAGGCAAGAGATCACCAAACCACCGCAGTGCTTCCCAAATGGATTCCATGGATATTACATGTGCTCCTAGCACAAAGGCCTTGTGCATGCATCCAGGAATAGCTTGATCATGCGTGTCAGCTCCAGTATCCCACTGTGGGAATGAAGGGCAGGCCAGACCAACAGCAGCACTGTGGAGGACCATTGGGCCATAAAGTTTGAGAAGGTGCATGCTTTAGTTTTTTTTTTTTTGTTTTGGTCGTCTGTCCTGAAGGAAATGTATCACCCCAGAAAATGTCTCTGACACAGCAAGAAGGATGAATACTGACACCAAGAACACAGACACGCATGTCTCCTGGCCAGCCTCTCTGTGCTCTGTCACCACACCATAGTGGGCCTGCTACCCACTGGGCCTAACCCTCTTGAGTTTCCAGCTAGAGTGCAAGTTCCAGCAGAGCCCACAGAAGCACCATCTAGAACTGTGCTCCTACATGAGACTCTTCAGTGCCGAAACCCACAATTCCATGGGCTGCTTGTTGCTTTGTTGTCGTGAGATCACATAGTAGTCCAGACAGGCATATTTGAACATCTGAAGACTCCGTTCCTGAGACCTTAGCTCTTATCCGTTCCATGCCCTCCAAGTCCTGGGTGGCCCTTCCAGTCCAGTGTCTCCTTCACTGTTGGACTTCCCACACCTGCCAAGGAGAAGATCAGTGTCAGACAGCTGTCAGAGGACCAAATCTCTTCCGGTAAAACACAGGGGCAGGAAACGAGTAATAGCAACATGTATGATAGTCTGTTTTCCATTGCTATAACAAATTACCTGAAATTAGACACTTCTGAAGAAAAAAGTATATTGTATTGTTTAGGGGATAAGAAAAAAATTGCATACAATTCTTTTAGTGCTTTTCATCTCAGTTGAATCTTTGGATATGGAGCCTATCGATGTAGAGATTTATAGGATTTGTGTGAGGGACGGTGTGAGTATATAAACATTCTCATGTGTCCAGACAGTCTGCATGTAGAAGCACAAAGTAAATGACTGGTATCTTCCTCAGCTGCCCACCTCTTTACTGAGATAACAGTGTACCTGGACCTTACCAATTCTGTTTGTCTTAGCTAGTCAGCTGTCCCTGGGAATCCCATCTCTATACCACAGTGCTAGGACTGCAAGCAGCCACCATACCTGCCTGCTGTTTGTTTGTTTGGTTGGTTTTGTTTTGTTTTGTTTTGCCTCCATTCCAAGGACTCCAACTCTGACACTCACACCTGCACAAGGATCACATCCACTGAGTCATCTCTCCTGCCAGAGCTACTTGTTTAAAGCAATATATGTTTTAAACATGCTTCCACTCTCTTTCCAAAACAAACAAAAACAAAACAACTCTATCTTCAAGCCATTACATAAACAAAGCAGGGTAGGCTATCTGAAGGGGGCAGGGGGAGAACACAAAGACTGTAGCAAGTGCCATGGCCAAACAGGGTGGAGAGAGAAACTTTTTTTTAATTTATTTATATTTTTTTCGAGAACCCCCCCATTCCAAGCTCCCTCCCTCCTGGCTCCACGAGGGCACTTCCCCACCCACCCACCCCCATTCCCCACACACACACCCCTCCCTGGCATTCCTCTACGCTGGTGCATCAAGCCTTCACAGGACCAAGGGCCTCCCTTCCCTTTGAGGACAGACAAGGCCATCCTCTGCTACATATGCAGCTCCCAGGGACTAAACCACAGACCAAAGAATACACATGGAGAGAGAAACCTAAGGGTCAGAAGTGCTGGGGAAGGCAGCAGAGATGTGAGACCACGTGTAGACCAGGAGGCAGGTCAAATGCTAAGAATGGTGAGCTCCTTCCAGGTAGTTTCCCATTGTAGAGCAGAGAGTTCTCAGTAGGATGAACTTGGTCAAGATTAGACCAGAGATAAAAGTATTAGTGAACCTGGCATGTCCTGCAGCAGCTGTGGTAAGTGATTCACACACAGAGAGGACAGTAGTGGGGTGGGGATGAATTTGGTCCATCATCTTATGCCAGGGAGCAATGAGGTGATGAATGGCAAGGAGAAGTCATAAGGACACAGACCAAGTAAGTGACAGTGTAAGGACAATGGCCAAATCAGTGTGTTTGAGCATCACAAATGGATTATAATCCATTTAATGGAAGTATAAAACCAGAAATTCACAGTGCTGCCAACAGGCTTGGGACGGAATGGAGATGTGCAGAGGTTCCGAGCTCCCCTGTGGAACACATGGTGATGGCGTAGGTGGCCTGAGCAGCTCAAAAGGTTGTGGTTGGAAGAAAACCAGTGGCCAAGGCCCTGCCACTGTAGGACAACCTGCATATCACACCACCTGAGAGAACAAGTGTAGACCCTCTTCTAAGGTCATGGTCAGGCAATGGAGAGACTCAGACTCAGAAAGTTCCACAAGACACCTGGCCTATGCTTGTGTCTCAGAAGTGTTGCAGTTGTGGAAACACAGAGCAGCGTTGCAGGCTGAGGGAGCCCTCAGCAGAAAGCTCATGACTCTGAGCTGGATCCTGTATCCTGAAGGTGTTGGTGGGACCACTGGAGCAGACCTGGTGGGCAGATGTTAGCTCTTTATTTTGGTGGCTCTATAAACAAGGAGCACTCTGACCCCTCTAAAGAAAAGAGGTGACAGGCTGGAGAATAACTTTTAGGTGGTTCTATATGAGGTTTTGTGACTACTGACTGCTGCCACAATTTGGACTATAAAGTTCGTTGGCCACCAAAGAAAAAGGCAAAATGGGAAGAAAGAAAAAAGAAAAACATAATGCAACATTGGATCTCCCCCAAAGGTGCATTTCTTAGGATTTACAGCCTGGAGTTTTTTCCCAGCCATCCCAGTCCCCACAGCTACCCTTGTTCCCTGGATATTTTGAAGGAACTGATTCCTGGAGCTCCAGGGTACGGAAAGCCAAGAATTTACTACCTCCCACTATACACTGTCATAGTGTGTAGGAGATTTACACAAGGTTCCGTCAGCTCTGACTCTCTTCCCTTGGAGGGTGGCCCTGTTGTTGAGGGATATCTAGGTTACAGGCTTCTGCCCTAGTTTCTCAAAGCCTTAATGACAGCTCTACCCCTGAGGCCAGGCAGGAGCTTGGACCCAGGCTGGGGAGGGTGTGTTCGTGAGGCTGTACATTCAAATTCCTCCTACCCCCAAGGCAGAATTCAGGCAGGCTTTGCATGATCTCTTCCCCAGAACTGTTCCTAGAAGTGTCCTCAGATCCAGGTAGGGTCCAGTGTTTGGGGGTGCTTAATCCCTACAGAACCTTCCTGTCTCTTCTGTTCTCCACTCCCGTCTCATCTCATGACAAGATCTCTCTATTGTGTTCCCTAGTGTGGACAACTCTGAGGACCCTGTATATGAAAGCCTGGAAGAGTTCCATGTCTTCGTCCTCGCCCATATACTACGGAGACCCATCGTGGTGGTGGCAGACACCATGCTAAGAGACTCCGGTGGAGAAGGTAGGATCCTCAAGGAGCCACAGTTAATGGTGGCCCAGGAAGGGTGCTTGTCCCTAGGAGACATACACAAAGATAGCATTATTTCATGTGTTTTTTCCTCCAGGGCAGCAGCAATTGCTCCTGGCCACCGGCCCTGCATGACACCATGAGGTGGCCATAAAAAATCTGGCCAAGCACCACAGACAGCACAGATCCCTCCAAAAACCCCAGGCCCTGTTCCAGAGGTTCCGCAGGATAGAATGTTAGAGAGGGAGGGAGGGAAGGAAGGAAGGAAGGAAGGAAGGAAGGAAGGAAGGAAGGAAGGAAGGAAGGAAGGAAGGAAGGAAGGAAGGAAGGAAGGCAAAGTGCAGAGGTTCTGGTGGGTGGTGAAGAATCTTCAGGGTAGGCAAACTGCTGCTGTCTGTCCACTGAAACCCTGGCTTGTGCATGACTTCTCCTTGAATGTCCCCTCCCTCAGCCTTTCGCAGTCTTTCTCGGATGGATATGCACACTGATGCTCAGGATGACCAGACAATATCCCCACGCAGGTTTAGCTGGAGATGCATATACCCTCCCTCACACGTCATCCTTAAACCGGAAGCTTCTGGGAGTCAGCTGTAGTAAGAGTTCCTGGGATGCCACATGGCTGGCCATGCTCTGAAGAGTCAGAAACGATGGAGAGCCAGGAAAGCCATCCCCAGATCCTTTCCCACTCAGCAGACCCCACTCCCAGCACTCTCGGCAATGTGGTTCATTTTCCAGTCTCCTTGGTAGCACCAGTGCAATTCAGTTCCCCCTGCTGCCATTTCTTCTTGTTGGTCACTTTTAAGATGACACTGTCCACAACATCTCTTTACTACAGCATTCCAGTCAACAAGTGACCCTTGTGACATTTCACTCAGCTCCGCTGAAACTTTAATCTATCCCATACATCTCCCAGAGTCCTGCCAGTAAAGCATCAGTTTTCATGCCAGAGAAAAGACAGCATGGCCGTGGCTTCTATGAGGGCAGAGGCCACAGAACATGCATCCTGCCCAGCATTCCGCTCTTCCCTGGGACAGAGCCAGCAGCCCTCTGTAGCCTATCCTTGCTTCCTTTTCCTTAAAAGATTCTCAAAGCAGGATCCTTGTATGGGTAGAATCATCCTGCCCAGTACAGACTGAGTGAAGGATGTGGGGAGGCTAAAAGGTCCTCGGAGAACATTCTAAAAGCCCCTGTGCTCTGCAACAAGGAGGGTGCAATCCCCACTCTGAGGCCAAAGCAATATTCTTCATGGTAAAAACCCAGCTGCTAGGCTTGGGGCGTGGCTCCGTGGGTAGACTGCTTGCCTACCATGCAGGAAGCCCTGGTCCCATCCCAGCGCTACATAAAGTAGGCATGGTGGTACATGCCTGTAATCATAGCACTCAGGGAGACCAAGTCAAGAGAATTGCAAGAATTGCTGCCACTTCATAAGTCGGGGCTACATGAGATCCTGTTTCAGTGAAGAAGAAAAAAAGAGAAAAGGAAAAGCAGCAGCTACTGCTTCGCACAGCTATTCACAGAAGTGGTTCTTGGGCTCCTCCCTCGCTTCTCATAAGAAAATGAACAAGATGGTATCTACTCACACAAAGATGCAGTCTCCACTTCTCGTGTTCCACCTGATCTGCAGCTCAGTACCAGTGCTCTCTGGCTTGACCCTTCCTGACCCATAGAACTTGTTTTCAAAATACACGCCAGACACACTCAGGAAATATAGGTCTCGCCTGGTGTGTGAACATTTCAGTGACACCAGAAGAGAAAGGACAGCATGGACTTCTAGCCAAGCTGGTGGGGGATATCACCAACCATCCTGGGTGTGGTCTTAGAGCTAACCCTGCCACTCTTTGGCTGTGGTGTAGCTCTCAGGAGCAGGCTATCCAGACAGATCACTATGGAAAGAAACTTCTAGTCCTAGCCCTGAGCACTAATTCTGCTCCTCTGTCCCCTCGCCCCGCCACCAACCCTCCTTTCCCTTTCTCTGCACTCCGTGCCCTGCTCTCCCCTGCCCCGTTTTTGCCCTCTCCCCATGTCTCTGTCCATAGCATTTGCACCCATCCCATTTGGAGGGATCTACCTGCCCTTGGAGGTGCCTCCCAACAGGTGCCACTGCTCACCCCTGGTTCTGGCCTACGATCAAGCGCACTTTTCAGCCCTGGTGTCCATGGAACAGAGAGACCAACAGAGAGAACAAGGTTTGTCCAGCTCCTGAGACAGAGTGGGGTAAGGTGATGTTGGGGGCAGGGGACACCGAAGATGTGGTGTGTGTGGACAACTGCCTAGAGCCCATGCGCTGCAGGGATCAGCCACTGCAGGGATCAACCGTGGTTTCTGCATAGCCATGCTGAGTTGGAATGCAGATGTGTTAGAGGCAATGGTTCACCTAAATCTCATTGGAAATGAGGGACGCCACTGCCTATACTTGGCTGTTGGCTTCTGTCACAGGCGTATATAAATTCTCTATATTTTAATTAACTTTAACTGACACATTACATCAAATGTACCATGTGGTATTTCAATGTACATGCTGTATAGTATCTAATCAGAGGAATGGCTTCTTTATGTTGAAAGTGTTCAAAATCTTTGCTTCTAGCCTTTTCTTTGCTTTTCTTTGGTTGTTTGTTTGTTTGTTTGTTTACACAAGTGTACCTTTAATCCCACCTAGTGCTACATAGAGAAGCCCAGTCTCGAACAAAACAAAAACTCCTAATCATGTTACACAGGTAAATTACTCCTTTATCATGTACAGAACACATTGAAATAGAGCATCCCCTCTGATCACAAAACAGCAGGCCCTGGCTTTTGTAAGCTCCCAATGAAACACAAACCATAGCCTTGAAAGAGTTCCTTCTCCTCCCTGGTGGTGGTAGTGCATGCCTTTAATCCCAGCACTTGGGAGGCAGTGGCAGGTGGATCTCTGTGAGTTCAAGGCCAACCTGGTTTACAGAGAGAGGTCTAGGACAGCTAAGGCTATTAGATGCTCTCTCTCAAAAAACAAACAAAAAAGTTCCTTCTCTAGAAGGAAGGAGGGGCGGGGGAAGAGACAAGAGACAGTGTGCATGTAAAACCTGATTCCATAGGACTTAGCCAGCAGCAGCATCTGAAACTACATCCCTTGCCTTACAGCCTGGGTTTAGTTTCTTTGGTCCAATAGACCTAGGTCCGGGGGTGTGCACCACACAGTCTATCTCCATCTTCTTACTCTGCAAAGAATGGATGAAGGCTTGCCATTCTGTTGGGTAAAAGCACTTATAGACATTGATCTTATTCCGAATCTGTTTGGGGGTGTCTTGATAGTAATTCTCCTCTTCCCAGGCCATGGCTTTATAGTCTTCCCATGATTCTCCACCACGGACTGAACATAGTCGATGAGGTCCCGAGACAAAGTATTTTCTTTCTTCTCTGGGAGGCTGGCTTCTGCCTCCAGGTCATTTACCACGTAGGGCTTCCATACAAGATTGGGTCACTCCTCTGTGTCTACCTCCATGGCCTCTACCTTCCTCTTATGGAGGGAAACCACCCTGTTGGGGGTCCATGGCCAACCCCATCTCCACCAAGTTCTGCCGCATGGATTTGGTGTGGTCCGTGGTGCTGCTGCCTTCCAACGAGCATTCCAAGCATTCCGGTTCAGACGCTTTCGGTTGACATTGTAACTGAACTTTTGCCTCTGGCTCTTTCCCTTAGCCTTGGGCATCTTGCAAACTGCTGGACCAGCAGCTCAAACTCTGAAACAGCAGCTCAAACCCCCAGTCACACTCTCAGAGCTGCAGTGTTAATAGTCTACCTCTAGCCTTTTCAAATGCATGCTGTCTGTGTCCTTAGAGGGATTTTTAACTCTAAAGCTAATTATTGCTAATGCTCTGTATGAGTTTTTATATAGATGCAATCCACCTTAGATAGGAACGAATTCCCTTTAGAATTTGTGCAAGCTGTGGCCCAGCACTTAGTTTGCCAATAGTTTTATTGGAACACAGCCAAACTCATTCCCTGACATTTTCCTATGGCTGCCCTGCAGTGAGGTAGCAACGTGTGTGTAACCTGCTGGCCTCTGATTTTAATTTACTAGCGCTGTTCATGTCCACTCCTGCTGTAGTCAGCTTTTAAACCAAAAAAGTCAACACTACCTTTAGATCATTATAGGCAGGCTCCTGCAAATAGCCATTTCAGCACTGATGTGCTGAGTGGTCCAGCGCCACCTGCTGCACAGTGTACACTTGCAGCTATCAATAAAACACAGTGGGTCATATTTATATTCAGTACTGTCCCTGCTGGCAAAGAGGGGCTTGGTCTTGTTAGCTATGAAGGATTGTGAGTGTCTAAGAGGGAAGGACAAGGCTTTGTTACTGCCACTCTTATTTTCAGTACAGACTGAGATTTCCCCACAGGAGACTTGAGGTCAAGGAGACAGCGTGTGTTCTTGCCCTTGGATGTGGTTCTAGAAACTCCAAGTGGTTAGTTCAGGCCTTCCACAAGCAGGAAGCTCAGGGTGTCCATCCTGACCCTTTACACTGAGTATATCAGAGCCTCTACTTTCTGCCCCCTTCCTCTAGACAGCTGGCAAGGTGGGGGCCCAGACACAAGTCCAGGGCCCTACCTCCTCCAGCCCTTATTGCGTACCCTTCCATATCTGTTCCTGCCTGGTGGTCAGTCAGAGAGTCAGAAGATCTATGGAATGGAATCTGAATCTAGGCAGTTGAAAGAGCCCTTGCCTCCTCTCCCCAGAAGCCAAATCAAAACCCAGCTCGCATGCCAGTGTAGCCAGAAATGGGTCCCTGCAGCCAGGGTAACAGATTGCTCATCACTCACTCATTGCCACTGGTCAGCAAGAGAGACTCTCCATCACTAAAGTCTGAGAGGAACAGTGCTTTTCTCTTATCTGTTTCCAGTGGTGCCTGCCTACTTTCCTAGGGTTTTTTTTCTGCTTCTGTTTTGGTAGAGTCTAAGATAAGGACTTCCTCTGTTGTCCAGGATGACCTCCAAACCCCTGAACTCAAGTGATCCCCCTGCTTCAGCTTTCCAAGTTGCTGAAACCATATGCACACAAAGGCTGCCTACCATCCTTCCTCCTGTAGCCCTTGCAAGGCAAAAGAAGCCTCCATCAGAATGTGGTTTGGGCCAGGTCTGGGCCCCCTTGTCAGCAAGAGTCCCTGAGGTCAGCCTCCATCCAGTTCATGGTCTCCAGTCCCTCCAGATGCCTTTGTGGTGACTGTAAAGCTGTCTCTGTTACTGTATCCCTCTAAAGGCAGAATGGGAGTGTTTCACCTTAGGGGACAAATTTTTTCCAAAGGCTGGGTTCTGTCCCCATAATACAGTGCAGTTAAGTGGCTCTCTGGGTCCCACCTCCAAGGCCACTGTGTGCCCAGAACCCAAACACAGGACCTAGTGTTCTACCACTGAACACCCTTCCAGCCCTGACTGCATGCTTTAACTTCCAGTGCATTTAACAGTGCACACACTGACCAATCTTTTTTTTTTCTTTTTTTATTAGATATTTTCTTCATTTACATTTCAAATGCTAACCCAAAAGTCCCCTATACCCTCCCCCCCCTGCTCCCCTACCCACTCACTCCCACTTCTTGGCCCTGGCGTTCCCCTGTACTGGGGCATATAAAGTTTGCAAGACCAAGGGGCCTCTCTTCCCAATCATGACTGACTAGGCCATCTTCTGCTACATATGCAGGCGCTCTGGGTCCCTTTGTCTGCGTGGGTCGAGTTCTCTGGAGCCAAGTGGGCAAGGGATTCGGTGAAAGTGGGTGACAAACAGAGACCACACATGAGGGGGTGTGTAGAATCTGAGTGTAATATCACAAAGTGAACACCAGTCTTGTATGATACAGAAGACAAAGGGGTAGGATGTCACAGTAGGCAAGTACATTGAAGTTACCTGACACAAAACAAAGGAATGACTTCAAAAGGACATACAGGAACCAGGTATATTTACAGTAAAGATAAAACAGCTCTGCCTAGGGTCAGCTAAGGATTTCACACTCTAGTCACAATTTGTGCCTTTCCTTTGAGCCTTGTGAGAACTAGCATCAGGGGGTTCTGCACTAGTGGGCCTTCTCATGAATAATGTATTACCACAACCCCCCTTGTTTACTAGGTCCAGGTAGATTCTAAAGAAGGAGTTTACCAGCTTGCTTTTAATCTGCGAAGTAGTCTGTTTTCTACCTGGCTATAATGAGGATTCCTTTCTCAGCGGAAAATCTATTTGTTCCCTAAAACTATTGTCCCTAGCAAACATTCTGCAGACCAATTCTGAGCTGCTTTGGCTTCTCCCTATGTAATGCTGAATAGTTTCCCTGTCTCTAGATAGTTATCTGAATTCCCACAGAAAATCAAGAATTCTCTAGGACCATTGGAATGCTGGAAGTCTTAGCTTATGTCAGGATTCATTCTATGCTTATAATAAAAATCTTACTAAATGAATATGTGGATCCATACGCCAGACCACTTAATGTAGGGATAAACTGGTTGTGAGAATGTCTACCCAGGAGAATGAGTTCCTTTTGAAACTCTTGTGTCTCATGAGCACTTGTAGGTTTTTTGACCTGCCAAGCTCTGCACTGGGATGTCCATAACATGCAGCTAGAGACATGAGCTCTGGGGGGTACTAGTTAGTTCATATTGTTGTTCCACCTATAGGGTTGCAGACTCCTTCAGTTCCTTGGGTACTTCCTCTAGCTTCTCCATTGGGGACCCTGTGTTCCATCCAATAGATGACTGTGAGCATCCACTTCTGTGTTTGCCAGGCACTGGGATAGCCTCACACGAGACAGCTATATCAGGGTCCTTTCAGCAAAATCTTGCTGGCATATGCAATAGTATCTGGGTTTAGTGGCTGATTATGGGATGAATCCCTGGGTGGGGCAGTCTCTAGATGGTCCATCCTTTCATCTCAGCTCCAAACTTTGTCTCTGTAACTCCTTCCATGGGTATTTTTATTCCCTATTCTATGGAGGAATGAAATATCCACACGTTGGTCTTCCTTCTTCTTGATTTTCTTGTCTTTTGCAAATGGTATCTTAGGTATTCTAGGTTTCTGGGCTAATATCCACTTATCAGTGAGTGCATATCAAGTGACTTCTTTTGTGATTGGGTTACCTCACTAAGGATGATATCCTCCAGATACGCCCATTTGCCCAAGAATTTCATAAATTCATTGTTTTTAATAGCTGAGTAGTACTCCATTGTGTAAATGTACCACATTTTCTGTACCCATTCCTCTGTTGAGGGACATCTGGGTTCTTTCTAGCTTCTGGCTATTATAAATAGGGCTGCTATATAGGACACATAGTCGAGCATGTGTCCTTACTACCAGTTGGAACATCTTCTGGGTATATGCCCAGTAGAAGTATTGCTGGATCTTTCGGTAGTACTATGTCCAGTTTTCTGAGGAATCACCAGACTGATTTCCAGAGTGGTTGTACAAGCTTGCAATCCCACCAGCAATGGAGGAGTGTTCCTCTTTCTCCACATCCTCACCAGCATCTGCTGTCACCTGAATTTTTGATCCTAGCCATTCTGACTGGTGTGAGGTGGAATCTCAAGGTTGTTTTGATTTGCATTTCCCTGACGATTAAGGATGTTGAACATTTTTTTCAAGTGCTTCTCAGCCCTTCAGTATTCCCCAGTTGAGAATTCTTTGTTTACCTCTGCACCCCATTTTTTAATGGGGTTATTTGAATTTCTGGAGTTCAGCTTCTTGAGTATATTGGATATTAGTTTCCTATCAGATTTAGGATTGGTAAAATTTTTTCCCAATCTGTTGGTGGTCTTTTTGTCTTATCGACAGTATCTTTTGCCCTACAGAAGCTTTGCAATTTTATGATATCCCATTTGTTGATTCTTGATCTTACAGCACAAGCCATTGCTGTTCTGTTTAGGAATTTTTCCCCTGTGCCCATATCTTCGAGGCTTTTCCCCACTTTCTCCTCTATAAATTTCAGTGTCTCTGGTTTTATGTGGAGTTTTTTGATCCACTTAGACTTGAGCTTTGTACAAGGAGATAAGAATGGATCAATTTGCATTCTTCTGGATGATAACTGCCAAGTTGTGCCAGCACCATTTGTTGAAAATGCTGTCTTTTTTCCACTGGATGGTTTTAGCTCCCTTGTCAAAGATCAAGTAACCATCAGTGTGTCCTGGAACTCACTTTGTAGACCAGGCTGGCCTCGAACTCAGAAATCTGCCTGCCTCTGCCTCCTGAGTGCTGGGATTAAAGGCGTGCACCACCACCACCACCCATGGGTTCATTTCTGGGTCTTCAATTCTATTCCATTGATCTACCTGTCTGTTGCTGTACCAGTACCATGCAGTTTTTTTTTTATCGCAATTGCTCTGCAGTACAGCTTGAGGACAAAGAGCCGTACTTGGACCAGAGAAAGGTGTTGCCATTCTGTGCCTGGCACAACGGGATTTTGCTAATTCCCCATGGGCCTGAGGCACTGGTCCCTGACATGGCATGTCTACTCTTTAAGAACTCTTTAAGAGTGAGACCACACTCATATTGCTTTTATTTCAGTATATCTTATACTGCTGTATTTCATTAGTTATTGCTGTTAATCTCTTACTGTGACTAATTTAGGAATTAAACACCATCCTTGGTGTGTTCGTGTAGAAAGAGCACAGTCAGTGAGAGTGAGCACCATTGCTCAGGCACCCACAGGCCCATGAGATGCAGGTACGGCGGCTAGTGCATGTGCTGTGTGCACATGACTGTCTGGAGAACTAGTCCATTTACTATTATGTAATGGTCCTCTCCTTTGGTAACCATTGTTCTTAACTCTTCTTTGTCTGATATTAGGTGGCTTCCCCTAGCTCTTTATATTAGAGAGTGTCTTTTAAACTACCTATATCTTTAGATTCATTATGGAACTAGTTTAGTGGTGCAAGCTACCTTTGCTTGTTTTGCTTTAATCCCAATCTAACAATAATTATCTATTGACAGTGTTAACTATTTTTATTTAGTTATATGCATGGTAAGAATGGGAGGAAGCCACCATCTTCACTAATCTTTTCTCCTCGCTCTGCCTGTTCTTTTGTTGTCCTTCCATGTCTTCTTTTGGATTAACTGTACTTAGTGACTCTATTTGCCCGGATTAGTCAGGGTTTGCAGATAGACTCTTTAAGGAGATTTCATTTTCAAGTTATATTGTCTGCTTCCTGGCTTGCAGGGAAACTGCATCCCAGAATCCTCTCACTCTGTGCACCACCTGTTCACACACACACACACACACACACACACACACACACACACACACACACACACACACACACACACACACACACACACACACACACACACACACACACACACACACACACACACACACACACACACACACACACACACTCACCATGGATGACCCAATACTGCTCTCTTGACTGTAGAGATTTGGTTATCTCAGAATTACTAAAAGGAAGAAAAAAGGGAATTTGACCTTCACCTTCATTTATTCCATTTCTATCACTCTAGGTAAATTTAAGTCATTACTGGAGACACCTCCCTTCTTGTTGTTGTGAGATTTTGACACTCCCCAGTGAGGATAAGCAGGCAGTAAACTGGCTTCTTTGGGTCTACAAAAGCTTTTGATCACCTTTCTCTCAGAGCTTTGCTGGAGTTAGAATTAGCAGCTTTTCTTTCATCCCTTTAAAGACATCACCTTTTGCTTTATCTGCTTACCATTGAACTGTAGGCTCCAAATCTTATCCTCCTTTCTCTGTATTGACCGTGTCTTTCCTCTGTGACTTTGCTCTTGGGAGTTTTAATTTGTTGTGGGAAGGGATGTATTTGTTGTTACATGGCTGCTGTAATTGTCCCTGGTGATGTTCTCATGGCTTCCCTGATCTGTGGTGGGTTTGTTTGTTTGTTTGTTTGTTTGTTTGTTTGTTTTGAGTGTGTTTTTTTTTTACATTTTCTCTGCCTTGCTCTTATTTCTCTGGAGTGACAGTACACAGATTAAGTTGTCTGTCACTGACCTGCAGTTCTTGGGTGTTCTGCCTCCTGCCCAACCCTTCCTACTTTTTATTGCAGTACAGCTGATTCTGACTGGTCATAGTCATGTTCATAGTTTTTACTTGGCTGTAACTCTCTCGAAGCTGTTCTTCATCTGTTTTAGTTTGTTGTGGGGTTTGTTTTGGTTTTGATTTTTACTGTTATTGTTTTATTTCTAGCTCTTCTCTTTGATACTTAATTTCTTCTCTCTACAATCAGATATCAAATCCTGCACGGTGCCCATGGTGTTATAGACAGACACATTCAGTCCCTGATAGCTGCAACACCTCAGTTGTGTCTAAGTTGGCACCCACTGGGGTATTCGGATGCAGATAAGGTGGAGTGGGTTGCACTTTCTCTAACACTGTGATGAGAAATGAGATGTAAGCATACATACCGTGCTGTTGTGTCTTTTTAGAGAATTGGCCCCTTTAGCATTGTCTCTGGTATCATAATGACTTTCATAAAACAGGTAAGGTGAAAGATAATTAAGTGGTGTCTTTAAAGACTGAAAGAAAAACTGCTGTTCTCAAATTATCTAGTAAAATATCCCCACAGCATGCAGGGGTCATGCTTTCTCAAACAAAAGGGAACAACTTCACGCCTGCACACCAATGTTAGAGTCTAGTCAACACATTAGAGTGTTGGTTTCTTTCCTCCTTCCTCAAAGGTTGTTGTTTTGTTTTACTGAAAGTCAGTCATTTTTCTTAGCAGGAAAGACGGAGGAAATCACTTCATTCCTGGAAACAGGCACACTTTTTTTTTTTCTTTACTTTAGTGTGCATGTTGAAATCTGTCAGGACACACAAGGCAGGTCACCCCCTCCTGGTAGTACAGAACACTGTCCTAACTGTAACCCCGCGTTTGTAGACCTGAGCTCTGCAACTTACGCTCCTGCTCCTTGGTGGAGAGAAGAGCTAAGCTCTGCAGAGAACACCTCAGGAGATGTTTTCCTGTCTTCTGTGGAGTTGAGGGAAGTGGAGTGTGCACCCATGTTCTCATGCTTATGGGGGCCAAAGGTCAATATTGTGTCTTCCTCAGTCCCTTTGTGCCTTATATTTTGAGACATGTCTATTGCTGATGTAGCTCAACTGGCTGTCCAGCAAGCCCCAGGTCCTCCTATCTCCAGCTCCCGGCCCTGAGATTACAGGCATGAATTTTTGCACCTAGCCTTTAATAGGTACTGGGTTTTGAACCTCATGTTTGCAAGGAGGAGAGTTTACCAACTGAGCCATTCCTCTAGCCCCTCACCCATCCTTTCTGTGAATACCATGCTTAGTCCTATAGATGGGAGCCTATAAGAGCTTCTCTTTTCTGGAGGAAGGGCCTGCATAACTTCACTGGCTTGCATTCTTCTTCTTTCATGCATATAACACATATAGCTAAGTTCTTCCTACTGGGTTCAAGTCAACCCCTCCCAGTTGTCTCCATCTTCCCTCAGAGGCATTTTTCTTTCCTTCAAATTTGAGTCACTTAGACTGGCTGAGCCATCCATTCAGGGGTAGGCTAAAGACATGCTGAGAATCTGTAGCTTTCTCAAATTGTAATGGCAAACACCTCAAGCATAAATATCCGTTGTGTTTCATAGACTGAAAATTCCAAATCTTCATGGGCTAGAGATGCTGTAGTAGGCTTTCAGGCTAAAGGTAAGAGAGAGAGTTCTTTCCAAAGCAAACCAAAGGTCCATTTTGGAAGCTGTTGCCGTTACAGACATTTGCCACCAGGGGGTGCCCTGCGATGCTGCCATTTGTTTGTAGATGTTTTTCCATGTACAATGGGACAAACATGAAGTGCAATGGCTGCTCATGAGGACAGCCTGCTTTTGAGATGTCCCTGGCTGCACCTTCCCTCAGCCTTCAAACAGGCAGCAGCTCATACTCTGAGCCCTATGTCTCCAGCCTCTCACTTAGGGCCTTACCCCAAGACCCGAGAATTGCCAGACAGGCTTTTTCTAGGTAGCCAGCAGTAGAATCTTCAGGTGTGTTTCAGTTGTCTTCTCAGAGTGGACAGACCAGGAACCCAATCCCCAGGCACACTGTAACTGTAAGGTAAGAAATTACCTAGTTTAGGTAATTTATCAGAAACCAGACAAAATCATAGTGGCTAACAACATACAGGTTTGGCTCCCAAGTCAAAAAAGCCTGTACTAGAGTTCTGGTTAGCAGACAGTTCTTCTCCAAGTGAGGTTCAAGAGCCTGCTCCTGACGTCATACACTTGCATTGTCTTTGTAGGAGACATGGGCAGAGAGGGAAAAGTCCCCTAAACCTGGCCATATTGCCCAGAACTGACCACATTACTTTGCTCACAGCCTGTGCATTCAGCTAAGCAAACCACTCCCCACCACACCCCCTTGCTAAGAGGATGGGAAGTATGGTCACAGCTGGCAGACGTTTCTTCAACCAACTCTGCCCCATGAAGGACAGCCTAACCCAGAACAGCCAAATTATACCCGTGGGAATTGTTCCTAACAAGTTATTATCCTCTCTAACAGTCTCTTCCAAAACACCTTGATTTCAAGATCCACAGGGATGCATATTTACAACGTAGTCCTCCATCCTGATTCAAGACCCTTGCATTGGCCCTCCGTATGAAGTACAGATCCCTAGGGGACACAATTCTAGTGAGTCTGGGATGCAATGTTCCTAAGGATCACCTCTGCTGCCCCCAGCCAGTGGTGGGAAGCCACACCAAAGCCGCAATGTGTGTTTGCTGACCTACAGGACAGGCTGAGCTCAGCCCTGGAAAGGAAAGCCACATCAAAGCAGAAGCTGAGATGTCCCTCTCCCTCCCCCATCAGACCTTACCTACACTGCTCCATCCCTGGCCACACACAAGGCCCTAAACTGGCTGATGATCCACAGAACTGCCTTTCATCTGTTTAAGGTGGAGGTGGGAAGGAAGGGGGGGGGGGGCAGTGTGCACTCACAGTCTCTTTAGAAACACTAGAGGGCAGCATTGAGTCGCATCCAATTTCTCAACTTTTGCAGTATTGGCTCCTGGATTTTCTGTTTTGTTTGCCTTTTTGTTCTTGCCATGGCACTGCTAGTATGAATCATAGGCTACGGGCAAGCAAAGGAACAAAGCAGCTGCCAGAGGCCCTGGGCTGGGCTGTGGTGAGACTCCAGAGGGGTGGGGCATCCTGAGCCCGAGCAGAGTGACACAAAGGAGACTGGTACTCATTAGGAAGGTGGAATTTGGAAACCATCTCCACACTTCTTCCTGTTCATTACCCCTGGCAACACCCTGAGGAGAAAGCAGATGTGACNTTAAGGATTCCATTTGCTGGGTAGCAGGGATCCCTGGGGAACTCTTATCAGATCTCAGTACACCTGTAGATACTGATCCCGCCCACGCTGATCTGGGTGGCTGGTGTGCCACTGTCCAGATGCCTTGTGGGGAACCAGCTCCTCTGAGGAGTAATAGGCCAGGCTCCCCCACCTAATCAGCACCTCCACAGAAGGCTCCCTCTCTGCTCCCCTTTTAAAGGGACTTTAGGCCAACACTGCCTCCCCTGGACTCATCACTAGATGCTTTCTGTAGGAGCCTGCTGCCTGGTCCTGCGGAGATGAGCAGCACCCTGGGAGCAGGGGGGGAGGGGCTGCAGCCCCCACCTCCAATCTTGCCTCAGTAGAGCTCAGCACACAACCTCTCCCGACTTGCTAATTCTGCCCTTTCCTGAGATGAAATGGAGGCAAGGAGCAGGCCACTCCAAAAGTGGCCTTCCATGCTTCACCACACCCACCTGGGTCTTTCTTCAGAAACAGCAAACGCAGCCATAGCTTTTTCTCACCCTGACACGCAGAGAGATGCCTGCCCTCTAACAGAAAGAGACCCTGACAGTCCAAGTGATGCTTGCTCCTCGCCTACAGAATAGAAAATTGTTAATGTGGTCGAGTTTGAAACCTATGGTCTTAACACTCGTGGTATGCAAGTTCTGAGTCTACCTTCTGTCTCCATTGGATTACCTGCCCTGGGACAGCTATTTTTGAATTTCTCTTCCAGAGCTCTGAGCTCTGCTGGTGCCCCCAGCCTCCTGGCAGGCAGGTGAGCTGCCTGTCATCATGCCTCTCTCTTCCATTTCAGCTGTGATCCCTCTGACGGATTCGGAACACAAGCTGCTGCCCTTGCACTTTGCAGTGGACCCGGGAAAGGACTGGGAGTGGGGAAAAGATGACAATGACAATGCCCGGCTAGCCAAGTAAGACCTGCCCCGCAGTCCAGTCCCAACCCCAACACCCTGCGGGAGAGTGGTGGTGACAGGACTCCTGTTGGGGTTTGGGGGACTAAAAGGCAGGGAGAGGATTGCACGCGCAGGCGAGTGAGCTCCTGTCACCTCCGGAGCTTCTCACTGGGTGTTCTTTTGTCAGCCTTATCCTGTCCCTAGAAGCCAAGCTGAACCTTCTACACAGCTACATGAATGTGACGTGGATCCGCATCCCCTCCGAGACCCGGGTGAGCCTCGAGTGCACGAAGCCCCAACCCAGTGACCCAGCAGCAACCGCTCTGCGCTGTGCCTCCCGAATGTCCCCACGCAGCGCAGCGCTCGGCTCCAGGCCTCGGGGAGGTCCCACACCTTCATGCCCCAGAACCCGACCCAGCTACTCTGGCTCCAAGTCCAACCACTTCCTCCTGGTGGGAGGCGGGCGCGTATTAGGGGCCCTCCCCCACACACCTCTTATTTTACACAGCAGGAGAGGAATAAACACACCCACTCACAAAGCAAACTGTAGGCAAGTCAAAACACAAAACTATCTCTGCTGAGATCGGAACAAAATGTGCCGCGGCAGAGCGGAATTAATTATAACTGTGTGTGGATCCTTAGAAAATCTAGGGAACCCACAGCGCTAGTCCTCAGCGCGCGCCCCTCCTCTCCCCGAGGCGGAAGTGGCCTCTGGTGGAGCTAGCAGAGGCGGAGAGCCGTGGACCCATCCCCGGGGGTGGGAGGGGGTTGCCCCTGCTTGCAGATGCTGAGAGATTCTTTTCAAGTGTGTGACTGATGTTTTCATAATCTTGGGAGGAAACTCCCAAGGGAAGGGATTTGTGAAAATTGCTTGTAAATAATTGGTCCTCCTTGACATCCGTTTACTTATGTATCCAGCGGATTCAAAGTACTGAAAGGAGACATCCCGCTGAATGGTTCCTGCCCCACTGTTCTGATTGCTCACTTCCGCTTCACCTGGACATCATCCAAGTAGGGCGCCCCCACGTGGCTCTGATTCGCCATGTTCCTGGGGCACAAGAGACAGCCAGTCAGTGACAGTCAGAATCTTGCCTCTCTCTTGCTGGAAGGTGTAACTGTGCCCCCAGGATGATGCTCTGTAGCACCTACGTGGTATGCAATGGCAGCAGCCCTAGATCCATAATCAGTACCTTCCAGCTGGGCACATCTTTTCCCTACAAAGAGCAGGATGCATGGCCAGACCTTGGTGACCTCCATATCAAGTACAAAGCTTAGCAGACAACCCCACTGCTAAAGGGCACACAGCCTAGGCCCCTCTCTTACTGGGCCCCCTTTCCCTGTTTCGGCCTTGAAGCTAACACTCTTTACCATCCCCGGCAAGCCAACCTAAGACTCAACACTCTCTCCAAACCCAAGTGGAAGGAGGGATTTCTGCCTGGGTGGTGATGAGCACAGGTCTGCCAGCCTTGCTTCTACTGACCTAGCTACAGCAGCTCATCCCTCTGGAACCTGCTTGAGCAGGGGACAAAAATAAAGTGAGGAGCAATGGCTTCTCCCTTCTCCTCTAGAGACCAGAAAAAGCCTGCTCCGGCATGTACTAGTTCCTGACACACCCAGATGCAGGCTGGAGAGATGCTGCCTTCCCAGTGACTCTCCTCACAGGAAGGTCCCTCTTTGGAGAACCACTGGCAGCTGCCTGTCCAACATGACCTCCTCCCACAGCCTTCTCGGGCTTGCCACCTATCCCAGAGATTGGCCTAGCCATGCTCTGCATGGTCTTGCCCTCCTCAGTGGCTGCCCCCAGGCAGTGTCGTCCAGGTTATTCTCCATGGCATTCCTTCAATAGTGCCCTCCCACAAGACCCCCACATCCTCACTGGAAGCCATTTCCAGCATCCTTCTCAGCTTAGCATTCCATTTGTAGTTAGAGAAGGGAACCCCTGAAGTAACTTGTCATAGCTGGATAAAGGGAGTGGTGGGTCCAAGACGAAGAACGGGGGTTTAGGGCAAGGTATGTAGTCCCTGCTTGGATAAGTAGGTGGACCATCCGTGTGGGAGAGATGCTGTCTTACTTGCTGCCCTTTACCTTTACACGGAGACATGGAACCTGTTTCTAATGGTGCCAGTACTCTGGCCATGGAGGAAGGCCAGAGTGTGGACCTAGTGTTTCTCTATAAAATACACTGAGGCTCTGGAATTGCCACACCAGCTAGGTCATGGGCATTCTGGCTCTATTCATCCACTCAGGATTCTAGACTTTCAGGTATCTGTGAATTCCAAGAGAAAGTTCATGTATCCTCCCTCAAAGGATGGCACTGGGGTTTGAGGTCCTTACAGAGAGAGCATTCTGCCAACATCTGTAAGCCTGTGTTCCACCCTTGCAACAGATAAGTGCTCTGTGGGCTCCTATTCCATAAACAACCTCCATCCCTCTCTGGTAGACAGCCCCCACCCCCAACACCTACAGCAGCAGAGTCCTCACAAAGAAACTCCAGCATTCCAGTCTCAGCTCCACCTGTGTTCTTGGGGCCTACACGGGGACAGCTTTTCTGTATGTAACCTTCCTTTCCTGCCTTCCCTCCCCACAGGCTCCCCTTGCACAGCCAGAGTCTCCAACCGCCTCGGCAGGGGAAGATGTACAGTCCCTGGCGGAATCGCTGGACTCGGACCGCGATTCTGTGTGCAGCAATTCCAACAGCAATAATGGCAAGAATGGTAAGGACAAGGAGAAGGAGAAACAGCGTAAGGACAAGGACAAGACGCGCGCGGACTCCGTGGCCAACAAGCTGGGCAGCTTCAGCAAGACGCTGGGCATCAAGCTGAAGAAAAACATGGGCGGGCTAGGCGGCCTGGTGCACGGTAAGATGGGTCGTGCCAACTCTGCCAACGGCAAAAACGGCGACAGCGCGGAGCGCAGCAAGGAGAAAAAGTCCAAGTCGCGCAAGGGCAGCAAGGAGGAATCGGGAGCGTCCGCTAGCACCTCGCCGTCGGAGAAGACCACGCCGTCGCCCACGGACAAAGCGTCGGGAGCGTCGCCGGCCGACAAGGGGAGCGGGTCAAGGGGCGATGCCTGGAAGTACAGCACGGACGTAAAGCTGAGCCTCAACATCCTGCGTGCCGCCATGCAAGGCGAGCGCAAATTCATCTTCGCCGGCCTGCTGCTCACTAGCCACCGGCACCAGTTTCACGAGGAGATGATCGGCTACTACCTGACGAGCGCGCAGGAGCGCTTCAGCGCGGAGCAAGAACAGCGGCGGCGGGACGCCGCGGCCGCGGCCGCTGCCGCCGCAGCCACGGCCACCGCCACCGCCACGGCCAAGCGGCCGGCGCGCAGGCCAGAGGCCGAAGGTGCGCCGGGCCCGGAGCGCGCCTCGCCCGGCCCGCCAGCCGCGCCACCCACGCAGCTGGTGCTCAAGCTCAAGGAGCGGCCGAGCCCCGGGACTGGAGCGAGCGCTCGGGCGGCTCGGGCGGCGGGCGGCGCGGCGTCCCCGGGTCCGGGTGGCGGCGCGCGACGCGCGACTCCGGGTACGAGCGGACCGACTTCGGGCCGCAGCCCGCCCGCGCCCGCGCGCCAGAGCATCATCCACGTGCAGGCGGCAGCCCGGGACGAGGCGTGCGCGCCGACAGTGGGCGCGCTTCGGCCGTGCGCCACGTACCCGCAGCAGAACCGCTCGCTGTGGTCGCAGAGCTACAGCCCAGCGCGCAGCGCGCTGCGCACCGTCAACACGGTGGAGTCCCTGGCGCCCGGCGGAGCGGACGCCCCGGGGCCCGCGGAGCACAAGTCGCAGACCTACAGCAACGGCTTCGGCGCAGCCCGCGACGGGCTGGAGTTCGCCGACGCCGACGCGCCGACCGCGCGCTCGAACGCTGAGTGCGGCCGCGGAGGCCTCGGGCCCGCTCAGCGGCGCTGCCAGCGGGAGAACTGCGCGTTCTACGGGCGCGCGGAGACCGAGCACTTCTGCTCCTATTGCTACCGAGAGGAGCTGCGGCGGCGGCGCGAGGCGCGCGCGGCGCGACCCTGAGCCGTCCAGGACTGCTTTTCCATCCTGTGGGTCTTTTTTTACTTGCTCTGGTCAGCCGAAGGGCCGGCGCCTCCTCGGTCAGTGCCGTGTACGTGTTTGGTCAAACGTTCCTAATGGTGCCTGAACCTACACTGATGCCACTCAGGTAGTAGACGGATAGGAAACAAGTCATACTGTTGGAAGTGGGTGTGCTAGCCTAGCATCTGCCTCGTACCTGTGGAAACTCAATAGCCATTGCAAGAGTATTTTTGTTCCTCTATACGAGAAATAAAGAAAATCGCAGCCCTTTGTTTTTAGAAGGGAGTGTTTTACATGCTTTTTTTTTCCTAACCTAGGGACTGACCTCTTCCAAGTAGGTAGCGGTCACTTGCGTGCAGTTGGTAGCACGCAGGGTGTAGAAGCAAACGCGCAGCCCGGCCTGAGGTGGAGCTTCCTCTGCAGCTCCCACCTGCCTCCCACCTGGGTCCCTGGAGACCTCCAGCAGTCACCTTGCTACCCGCTGACGCTGGCCCCTTAAAACTCCCCACCTCCATTTCATAAGCAAACCCTCCTCCCACAGCACCCCCTATCCCCCCACCCCACCCCTCCCCAGCTCGAGCAACATTCACACTGCCATCCAAGCTGCGGGCGACCACAGAATGGGCACCGGACAACCTACCTCTCAGGGCACGGTGAGGTGTAGCGATCGCTCCCAGTGCTGGGCAGCTCGGGTGACAGGGGCTTCCCAGAGACACTTGGGGTGCAAAAAAAGCGGGGTCCCGAACTTACAATCGGATCGGCCCACCTATGAGCCAGCATGATAGGCTGGTCATATCTCCTTTGAAGATAATATGTACAGTGAACTGTTGCTGGTGGGCCCCTTAGAAGGTGTGATCACATCCGTGCCCCCAGAGGAGGGGACAGAATTGACCCCTTGGTCACTGTGTCAGCCCATTGGGCTGCTTTGAACCCAGCCTAGCCTTTTTTCCTAGGGTAGAGGCTGAGAGAGGCCGGGAGGGAAGGGAACCACCCCTACCCCACCTGCCTCTGTCAGGGTTCAGCCGGGTTAAAGGGCTCTCTGCTGGTGGAGACCCTTCCCAGAGCGGCCCTGCTCCTGGCTCCATGCCACACTGAGGGAGCAGCCAAGTCTCCGAGCAGTCTCCTTTTTGGTGCCTCCTACGTTTCTTGAGGAAAAATTAAAAAAAAATAATAATAATAACGTGTCCTTAGCTACCCTGTTTTGAGCAGCAATATGCAGCCTCTTCCTTCCAAGATTACCTCTGCAGACCACTGTTCTTGGCCAAGGACACTGAGGAGCTAGTCCTCACTAAAGAGCTAGCGAGCTTGCTTCCAGGACATAAGGAGAAAGTGGGTAACATCCTCACTAACGAAACAATACTCATACCTGTGAGAGCTTTAGACTAGGCCCTGATAGCCCTAAAATGAGAAAGCACTTGCTTATCCTCAGAAAACACAGGAGCTGGGCTAACCCTTCACTGGAGCCAACTCCTGAAAGGATGCTTCATCCACTGACATCCAGAGCAGCAAAAGCAAAAAAAAAAATAAAAATAAAAATTTTCAAAAGATGGGGAGGGATTTTTTTTTACTTGTTTGGAAAATTATAATAAAACAACTGAGTATCTCCTGTGAGTAATTTCTTTTTTTGTTTTTAATTATTCCACAGCCTGAGGAGTCTTCAGTAATGTATTCAAGTTTTGCATAAAGTGGTTCCTTAAATCAAAGTTATTTATTAAATAGAATCTTTAAGAAGTCCTTTTCAAAGTCTTACTTTTCGTGCTGAACACGATACTTTAAATGTGTGGTGATTACTAATATCCGCGTTTCTGACAGTGCTGGGGCTTCTCCTTTTACTTAGAAAAAGAAAGTGATTCTCAGAAAAAAAAATCTCTTGCGGAGTGGGTTTGTGGCAGCTTTGAGGGGTGGGGGACAGTTTCTTTTGAACATGACACCTGAGCAGCTGCTTCACCCACCAAAGCTCTAGATCACAGAAGCCTCTGGCCAGCACAGCACTCTAGCTCATCTCTCGAAGCAACCTGATGAATTTTCCCGTGTGCAGCCTGAAGCCCAGTCCTTATCCACTGGAAGTAGACATTCATGTTTGTCTTTCTCATACTGTGATATTAAAACGGCTGGCTATACAAATCCTTTATCTTTCTCATGCACTCTGCCAGAGAAGATAGATAAATAAATAAACAGGGTAAATTGAGAATTAACGTAGTTTGTTGTCATAGAGGAAACCCTCCCAAACAGCACAGTGGCTGTGTACTCTTGGAGCATGATGGCAGACTCTTATCTCCTTCGTTGCCAGGTTACTTCTCCCTCTTCCATCTTATGGTGGATGTGCCATGCAGAAGAGCCAAAGGCTTAGACCCAGAATGTAGCCCTACCTTTCTGGCCTTTCAGACCAGGCCCCTCTGCTTGGTCTCATTGGACTAAATAAGGTGGGGCACCAGCTGGGAGCCTAATCCAAACAGTCCCAGTGTTTAAGAATAGCCATTGCCTTCTGTGAGAAATCCAGCTCCTGTGCAGTATTAAAACAGGGTAAGTGAGAAGGGTCGTGCGATGTGGACGAGTGGCTTCTGGGCACACGCAACCTGCTTTATGATCCTCAAAAGAGGGCTCTCGTGCTCTCTGGCCAGGCTTAGTGACTGGAGACAGGAGCAGGTGGGCTGAGTTCCCTTATAGCCCTCTTTGACTTGGCAGCTCTCTGGAGCAAGGAAGAAGAGGGTGGCAAGCCCAGCTGGAGAGACACTGCCCATGCCAATAGTGAGTAGGGCTCCCCATCAGCTCTGCCCGGACTTTCTGAGAGGGATGGGTATTTCTAAGCAACATCCAATGTCCAAAAGAATCCCCGACATTTCTAAACCCCTGTGGAGATCACGTCAGAAGTTAACTTCACATTTCCTTCACATGCCTTGCCCGAGAATGAATGGGTAAGGGACTTGTTTTCCAGTCCATTCTCTTTATAGACTTTATGTTTGACAGGCCAACTTTAAATGGTACTATAGAAATTATTTTCATATGATTCCCAGAATGCACCACAGAGCAATATCTTGCACCCTTGTGTTCACAGAGTTGTCCCTTAGAAGAGGAACTGGAGGTGAGCAGGGCTACACTGTGATTGTGGAGTCTGGGATTTTATGTGGACCCTCTGAAACCAGGACTATGTAAAGAGCTTCTTTTTAACTGAGGTTTTGGTTGGTTGGTTGGTTGGTTGGTTGGTTGGTTGGTTGGTTGGTTTGGTTCTGGTTTTTTTGTTTGTTTGTTTTTGGGTTTTGTGTGTGTGTGTGTGTGTGTGTGTGTGTGTGTATGGCTTTGTGGTGCTGCAATCATTCCTATTAATGAAAACTTTGTCACTAAGTAACTGTGCCCCCTTCCTTACCTGTGAGAACCCAGTGCTACTTGAACCTATTGTTTTAGGAAGATAAAGTTTTCCAAAAATTCTCTTAGCTTAGAAATTCTGGTAGCTTATTGTCATAAGTAGCTCACCTGTGACAGAAGATGAAAGAATCCATCTGAGTACAGGCCTCAGGGTGTGGGGTTCTCCCATGCAGTCCCCACACCCAAGTCTCTGGAACAGGGCCAGCTTGTAAGACACCACCCTCCCTTAGCATATGTTGAAAACAAAAACGAGACAAACAAATCCAATAAAACAAGGAGAGGGTCAGGATTATAGATATTAGTGTTGGAAAATTTGTGGAGAAAAAAAAAAGGAGACTGTTCCAGTTCCGTGTGTAAGAGTCTTTATCATTAGGTAGAGGCAGAAGGCTTACTTCAGGTGAGTTCTTTGCTTCCAGGGCTTCTAGTAAATGGGAAAGTGCTCAGTGTCTGAGTGAGCCAGCTCTGACAAGATAGAGGAGTGTGGCCAGAGCTCCAGCTAACAGGCTCTCCCGTCCTTGGCCCTTGAAGAGAAGCACTGTGAAAAAAAAACCCAGATGTGGCCGGTACTCCTGGCACCAGAAAGCAGGCAGGCCCTTCCCAAAAGCTTTTAAGAAGCAGCTCTCAAGACCACTGAGTACCCTGCCCTCTTTGCTATCAAAGATGTCACTGGTCCAGCGGATGCAGGTCTTCAGGGCAGGGACCTCAGCTTCCTCCTTGTTGACTTCAGCCCCTGCCTACTGCCCAGGTTTACTGGGCAGCGCTAGTTCTAAGGCCTGGTTCTGAAGTGTTACCTTGTTCTCACAAGACTAGCTCCAAGGAAATTCATCCTAAAGGCCATATATACTCCACAGTGATGCTGGGGGCGTATCTCACCCCAAACAGACCGGCACTGTGAGGAATGCCGCTAAGGAAGACCAGGATACAAGATTCTCATGACACCTCCCAATGACAGACAAGATAATCTGTGAGAGTTCCCAACATGGGGAGATATGTCAGCACTACACAGGCTGATGCTTCCCCTAAAGACCCAGCCTGACTCCCACTCCACTGCCAGCAGAGAAGAGTGAAGGGGTTACCCTACAGAGATGCCTGGGCATCTGCAAGAATGCATGATCTATATGGATATGCCATATGTAACTTACAGGACAAGCACAGAAGCCATCATCTCCAATCAATAATGTGACTATTTCTAATAATTTTTGCAAAACTTTAAAAACAAAGATCACAGATCCTAATTTTGTATATATGAAGTAATGCACACCTCTATACTTTTATCCTCCAAAGAGTAGTTCAAGGATATATGTGTGCATATATATATATATATATATATATATATATATATATATATATTCCATCTGACATAAGCTGAAAAATATTAGTTGGTTTTAAGGATGAATATAAGTGGAACCTGCCCAAAACCAAAGCAACCTGGTAATATATGAAGAACGAGCAGTGACATCAGCTCTGCTCAGAATATCTTTCCACATTCTGAAGGATGGCTTTCCATGAAATGCAGTTTCCCATAGCATAGCAAAAGCTAAGACCTTACAAAAGCCTGCTCAGCCCAGTTATGCTCATAGCCAGAGTCTGGGCCATCTCCAGTTCTCAGGCTCCCTAGGGCCCCAAGGCCTTCGCACATTATTTCTTCTGTTTGTCACTGTCCCCTCGGCTTTGCTTCACCCCCACCCCAGCAAGGCCTTCTTCAGCTGTGTTATTTAAGAGGCTAATGCATCCCACCCTTCAGACTGTGTTCCATTCCTGCTCCCAGCCGCTGATCACTGTGTGTATTAACCACTCATTTACTCAATATGTCATAGGCCCCAGGCCCCTGTAGAGTGTAAGTTCCATGTAGGCAGGACTTCTCGTGTGTCTTGTTCACTGCTGTGTTCTGGCGCCTACAGCGGTGCCCGACACACTCCAAGCACTAGAGAAAATAAATACCAGTTAGAAAAGAAACAAATCGCTAGTTTGATAGGACACCACAAAATGCTAGCCTCATCCTTCACCGAGTCCTGATTTTTCTGCTTCCCTTCCATCTAAAAAGGAATAGGCTGGTTAGGTGGCCTGGTTCATCTAGATTGGAGATACCAAGTTACTAGATATGATAGCTTATCATTGATGGCACCCGTGGTCACCATCAGTCTCTGAGCGGCTCCTGTTGCCAGCCCTTCCTTGTGGTGGGCTCTGCTGTTTGCCGGCGGGCAGGCGGGGGGGGGGGGCTTGCCTCAAGCAGAGGTGAGAACAGTCCATATTGCACAGCTCATAGACAGAGATGCACAGTGGGGAGCCCCATCATACCGGCTATGATGTCATTGGAGACCCCAACCATTCCAAAGAAGCCTTTCTAGTTAGTTCCTAGGTATCCCTCTGTCCTTCCTGTCCCAGACACAGTGGCATGGATCTCCTAGCCCAGGTGAAGGATCCATTCTCCGGTCACCAAAATGCTGGTCAGTGGAAGGGAAGGAATGGGTTACTTTGATGATCTGGGGCAGAGGTGGGAGGAGACAAGGCCCCCTGGGACTCAATGGGTTTGATACTGGCTGTGCACTGAAAGGACAGAGCCAAGCCACACACACACCCAGGACTCGAATGGAGATGTCCTGCTCTGACAGGCGACCTCACCCACCTAGGGGACCCATTCTCCAAGCCCGCTCCCTCTGCCAGGTATTTTCGCAGCTACCTAACCACACTGTTTACTTCCTGGTCCTTTGGCCAAACTCATTTTCCTCTAAGAATCACTGGCAAAATACTGTTACAAGCTGCTCACTGGACTTTCATCCTCTTGTGACTGTGTCCTCTTTAACCCTCTTCTGTGGTTCTTGCCTTCATCTCCTGGATGCTATACCTTAGGGTTCCTCTTGAGCGTGACATCCGTCATAAATCTCCTCTACATCTGTCTAGCTGTGCAAAATGGCACATACACGTGCGTCCCCATACTTGAATTGACAAATATATATTTCTTTCACTGCTGCCCAAACAGCTTGGGCCCCTGCTCCTGCCAAGACACGGAGAGAAAGTGGCTTCCCAGGGGATACTGGGCTCCCTGGCAAGTACCTAGGAGCTGCCCAGCTCTCAGCCTCTGTGTGAGCACATCAGAATTCAAAGTAAGACTTGGCAGGAAGAGTGGAGCAGTTTGTCAGCACTTACTCACGACCCAAACTATTGTGTAGGCGTGAGCATACAAAACAGACCAGCCATCCTTTAAAGGATCATGGCAGTGCACAGAGGCCAACCTGTCTCCAACAGAGCCACTATACAGTCCATGGAGCTCAGCTCTGCTACAACCCCAGGTGGCACACACTGGACCCTCAGTGGCATAAATAAAGGAACACTTAGGAGCAGAAAGCAGGCTCAACTGAGTCCAAGCAGGGACTAAGCTTGGTAACCTATCACTGCCTCATCTACAGAGCCTGCACCCTACCCACCTCTGTTTTTAACCAGTTAGCCTCCTTGTAACTGGGGGCATTGAAGCTGACTATAACAAAGGACTTCCTCACCCTGTATTTGCCTAGTTCCTTTAAAGGATCATTTAACCTTGAAAAAAATCAATCTCTCTCTCTCTCTCTCTCTCTCTCTCTCTCTCTCTCTCTCTCTCTCTCTCTCTC
>LR753389.1:827738-941087 GCA_902729485.2 Mus minutoides
GACCATGCTGTTCAAAATCCTTTCTACCCACATGTGAATGTTTATGCTAAGTCCATATAAGTCTTCTCTTCCATCTGGTCCATTGTTGGTGAAGAAACCCATTGTAAAAGCTGTCTAAGGTGATGGGGTCGTTCCTTTGTAAAGTATTAAAAGCACTGAACCAACTTTTGCAATATGTAGTGAACCTTGCTTTCATTTTGGAAAACTTCCAGTAAGGACTACTGCACTTTTTTTTTTAATAGAAGAACAGTATTTAATTTTTTTCTTTTATGAAAGATTATTTCAAGTAAAAAAAAAAAATAGCTCTGTAACCTATGTGACATGGCTTCTCCATTACTTGATACAGAGAAGTTTTGATGCCTAAATAATAAAATGAACATGTTTGTAAAGCATGAGTTGATCCACTTATTCACGCACCCGTTCCTATGTACCTGACAAGAGGCCATCAGAGGGAATCACCAGGAAGCCAGTGAGGTGACTCAGCAAGTGAAAGTGTCTGCTTCTCAGCAGGATGACCTGGAACCCACTTAAGGTAGAAGGAGAGAGCCAACTCCAAAACACTGTCCTCTATGCTCCAAGTGCATGCATGCACACACACAATAATAGTAATAGTAGTAGTAGAAACAACAACAACAACAACAATAATAATAAAAATAAAAACAATAATAATAGCAGCAATGATAATAATAATATAAAATAGATTTTAAAAGTCTTTATGGCCTTTATGCTGTACACATCTGTTTAAAGGGGTAAGTATTTTTTCCCCTTAAATGAAATGTGAATCCCAGGATTAGCTTTTGCAAATGCTCAGGACACTTCTTACATGAATGAAAACTGACGAGGTCTCTGACAGGTAATCCCCTGGGGCTCTGAGGCTAAACAAGAAGACACAGCTGCACACATGACAGAATCTGGTTTGTGCTTTTCTGCTTTCCACGGAGTAGACTGAAGAACTGTCCTTCCCTCCTTGGGAAGAGGACAGCGTCCTGGACCTCTCTCAGGCACGGAACTGTGCCAAGACTCAGAGGCAGCCATGCGTCCAGTGTCCACTGTATGTTATACCCCGTGCCCAGCACTGGGGTGGTGGTGAAGGTTGTGGTAACCTGCCCTCCCCCACCTTGTAACTGAATGTCTCCACGGGGCATGGTACATCCTGCCCACCGTGGGATCCAGCCTATACAACAGCCAGTGAGTGAGAAATCAAAAGCTTCACCTGATAGATGAGAATAGTGGAATTTGGCACAGCAAGTTACAGAGTGAGGATTTGAGCCTAGATCTGTCTGGTATACAGATGTGTGTTCTCAGGGCACTCTGCAGGATCTGCTAGTCCACAGGTGCCATGCCCCTGCCTCACAGGAACCCCCAGTCCAGGAAAGCTGGCAAATCCTCATCTGACTTCCATGAGCCAGGAGGGTGAATTAGCACAAATGGAAGAGTATTAGATCTAGGCTAGCCTGTGGGCTTCTCTTACACAAAAGCCTATTTACCCCAGGTCCAGTTGAAGCCAATAAGCTCCCATCGTGTCTGGCTCTGATAGTCTCCCACACTAGGATATACAAGAGTCTTCTTAGTTCCGCTGGCTGATAGAAAGTCCCACCATAGAAGGCTGGCTTCTCACTGGAAGTCTGGAAAGGTGCTTAAAAGGTCAGGGGTGGGGGCATTAGCTAACTAATCCTGGCTCTCAATTTCTACTCTGAACACACACACAGAGGGAGGGGGAGGGGGAGAGGGAGGAGATCTTTTTTTTTTCTGTTTTTTTTTTTTTTTTTTTTTTTTTCGAGACAGGGTTTTTCTGTGTAGCTCTGGCTATCCTGGAACTCACTCTGTAGACCAGGCTGGCCTCGAACTCAGAAATCCGCCTGCCTCTGCCTCCCAAGTGCTGGGATTAAAGGCGTGCGCCACCACGCCTGGCTGAGGGAGGAGATCTTAACCACGCCATGGAATACATATATCATTTGAAAAACAAAGATGCCTCAGGGAACTGGAAAGGTGGCTCAGTGGTTAAGAACACTTCCTGCTCTTCCACAGTGCCTAGTTCAGTTCCCAGCACCCATGTTGGGTATCTCATAATTGCCTGTAACTCTAAAGCTGGGGGATTGGATGCCTTCTCCTTTCAGACACATACATGCGTACACACGCATGCACACACACAGAAACCACACATACCTTCCTAACACATACACACACCCCCCACACACACTTTCCTAATATACACACACTCCACACATACCACACACACCCACACACACACCACACATACACCAATAAAAAATAAAATAATACCCTTTCAAAGTAAAGGATGTCTTGGTTATTTTAAAGAGATATTTTAATATGGAGAACTAGTCAAGCTAATGAGGGAAGACTAAAAACAAACACAGGGAGCAGAGGTCACAGAGGAAAACCTGCAGGAGGCAGCTTCATCTCACAGCCACAGCTCCATGGCAAAGCATTTGCCTAGTATGCAAGTCCCTGTGTGCGGTCCCTCTTACCACACAAGCAAAGAGGAGGGGGTTCTACAGAGTGGGGGGACCCATACCTGTGGAGAGGGAAGAAGAAGTACTGCTCAGCTGGAGCTCTGACCTCTGGGGCCCAGAGGTCACGGCTCACAGAGCTGGGCTCTGGGATCTGAGCACAAGTTGTTGATAATCTCTGAAAGATTCTTCTATATGGAAGGAACAAACTGGAACAAATTGCAGCTGGAAAGGAAAGAAGCGTTGCTAGGACAACGGTGACAGAACGTGAAGTAGGCCCTCTGTGTGTGTCTTGCCACATACAGTGTACACAGTGTACAGTTGTCCCCATGTCAGAAGGGCTGATTCCAGCACCCCCCCCCAATATCACAAGTCACAAATGTTCAAATCCTTTATATAAAGTGACAGTGCCTACACAGAGCCTTTGCATATCTCCTGCAGCCTTTAAACCTTTAGACTTAAACGACTGCACTAAGTAATGTTATATGTGGTTGTTATACGTACATACTTAGTAATGTTATATACTGCACAGTCTATAGAATACTTGATGCATATATGCTTGAGGCTTTAGCAGGTAGATATGGAGCTATAGATTTGTAGGCATATGTGTACCTACACACACAGACAGAGACAGACAGACAGACCAAGAGACAGAAAAACACAGAGAGCAAAGAAAAATATACCTCTTTTATAGCTCCTTGGATCCTGGAAACCATCCTTAAATTTCCTGTTCTGTAACTGTCCCAGTTCCTTTGTTCTTATTGGGCTCTTTCCTGGTTGCTGATCTAGACTTTCATTCCTGAAGGATGCGAGTCTTCAAAGGCCATTTGTTGGATGCTAGTTTGCTATTAACTTTTATTCAGGGACATGGACTTCACTGTAGCCTACTACAAGAAGGCCCTAGGTTCCACACATTATCCTCCTGGTCCCACTATTTGGTTTTAAAAAACAATACAAAAACTAGTTTTCTTTAATAAAGGATTCATTCCCACAGACAGTAGAGTAATGAATGACTTTACTTGTGTTGATTCAGTGGCTTGCAAAGTCTCCAAGAATCTCAGCTTCCATCTTCCTGTTGGAAGATTCCAGAAGGGACCTAATGTGGGAGAAGAAAGCACAGCCTTTCATTTAGGAGTCAAAACAAGAATGAGAGTTACTCATCAGGCCACCTCTTATCCCAGACTGTGGTGGCCACGGCATGTCATAGGACGGATTCCAGCCCTAACTTTCATAAGACAGAACCTTACCCTTCAGACAGTTGTCTCCCTGCTGGAACCGTGACTAAATAGCAGACAGGGAACCAGCCTAGTCAGGCCAGCTGCATCTATATGAATGAAATAGGGTTGGAAGATAAACGACAAGGAGTTACAGTGACAGATGTACACATAGGAAACTATGGGGATCAATCTCCAGATATCTTGAAAAAAAATGCTGCATGAGGAGGCTCTTGAGACTCAGGGCAGCCTACTCTATGACATCACAAGCCATCTTCATTGCTTAGTGGGAAAGAGAGCCCATGTTTGCAGGAGCAGAGAATATGACTTACAAGGCAACACAGAGATCTCCTTTCCAGGGCCAGCTTACAGGCCATGGCTACTGTGCCTCTGTCACCTCACAGCAAACACCTCTGTGGTACCCAGCTGATTACAGGGGATCCCTTCCAAAATGGAGGGTGCTGTAATTTCAACCTGGAATGTCCCACAGAAGTCTGCATATTAAAGGCTCTCTGTCCACAGCTTGCTCTATCAGGAATGGACAAGAAGTTAGACTACCAGAGGTACTATTGAAAAGGAGGGGGGCTACAATCTTCTCCTCTGTGTCTTTTCAAACATGAGGTAACCACACCAGAGTCCACCATCATGCTTCTCTCTATACTCCAGAGCAACTAGACCAATCCATCAGAGACTTTCCAAGTTGAGCCCAAACCACCTCTTCTTTTGTTTGTTTGTTTCTTTATTGGACAGCACTGGAGAATGAACCTAGGATGAACCTAGGGCCTCATGCATGCTAAACAAGTACTCTTATCACTGAGCTACAGGTCCAGCCCAAACCTCTTTTGTTTATGAATCAATGACCTTGAGTAAATAACAGAAACAGAAGCTGAGTGATGCTGAAGGAATGCAGTTTCCCTCCCTGGGAAGATGTGCCCTAGATTCAGGCTTACTTGCCTGTCATGCTTCTTCCATAAACTAACATGAAGGGCTTCCAGGACCTTGTCTGACTGACATGGCTTTGCTTCTGGACTATGCTTATTTTATAGCAGCAGGAGGATGTGCACCCTCAAATGTCCCTGCGAGGGGATCAGCACTGGAGGCTGAAAGCAGAAGACACAGGTGTTTTCCTGAAAATAATAATCAGTTGTTCTAAATGGTCTGGCAAGACCTTTTTCCTTCCCTGACAGCTTTCCAGGACTTTTTCCTTCCCTGCAGCTTGGAGTTACAATGTCCTCCACTAAGTCTTTCATCAGTTGGTACCCAGATATCACAGGGAACTATTTGAAATCATGTTCCCTCCCTTAGTTAGGGTTTTACTGCTGTGAAGAGACAAGATGACTTCAATGACTCTTATAAATGAAAACGTTTCATTGGGACTGGCTTACAGTTACCGAGGTTTAATTCCATTATCATCATGGCAGGAATTATGCCAGGCTATGGGCAAACATGGTGCTGGAGGAGCCAAGAGTTCTACATGTTGATCCAAAGGCAACAGAAGGGGACTGAATTCTAAAGGCAGCCAGGAGAAGACAACTTGCACACTGGGCAGAAGGTAAGCATAGGAGACCTCCAAGCCCACCCCCACAGCAGCACACATCCTCCAACAAGGTCACGCCTACTCCAACTAGGCCACAGTTCAAGTGCCTCTCCCCATGGACACATGAGATTACAGGGGAGGGGGAGCCAATTCAAACCACCACATTCTACTCCCTGGCCCCCATAGGCTTGTAGCCATAACATAATGCAAAATGCATTTAGTCCAACTTCAAAAGTCTCCATTGTCTGTCACCTTAGCCATCAAGGGAGATCCCATAGTCCCTTCTATTTTTGATTCTAAAGCCACAGCCATGTGGCCAAAGCTGCCAAGTTCTGCTGCTTGCTAGGGTGAACCATGGTTCCCTTGTTCTATTACATCTTCACCAGCTTTCTGTTCTTGATGATTTCCTTCACTGTCTAAACTTGGCTGTCCTGAAACTTGCCCTGTAGACTGACCTTGAACTCAGAGATCTACGTGCCTGTCTCCTGAGTGATGGGATTAAAGGCATGTACTGCCATACCTGGACCTAAGCTTTTCTTTAATTCCTTTTCACAAGATGAAAGCCTAGGGTTTTTTTTTTTTTTGGGGGGGGGGGGCTTCTTGCCCCAAAGTCACAACTCCCTTAATTTTACTTAATGTCTTTAATCTGTTTATGACCTTGAACATAAGATTTAGCTCCATTCCACTTCCTGGTGGCCCTTTAATCTCTGAACCATATGTTTTGTTTTGTTTCTTTCTTTCTAAGCTTGCTACATTTAATCAAAAATGCTTTTCATAAGAGTAAACCAGAAGACAGAGTCTATTTTAGGCTGTTTTGAAACTTACTTTGTCAATACAATTAATCTAAATCTCTTCATTTTAACCTCAGGCAGACTCTTCAAACAAGGACAAAATGCAGCCCCAATCTTCACCAAAATATCACAAGAATGATCTCTAGGCAACATACTAAAATTCTTCTCTGAAATTTCTTGAGCCAGGCCACCATAGTTCAAATCACCCTCGGCACCACTGTCTTCCATGCTACTACTAGGATGGCCCATGAAGCCCCACTTAAAGCATTCCACTGCTTTCCAAATCCAAAGTCCCCAAATCCACATCCATTGAAACAAAAGCATGGTCAGGCCTATCACAATACCCCGCTCCTGATAACAACTTCTGTCTTAGTTAGGGATTTATTGCTGTGAAGAGACAATGTGACCACAGCAACTCTTATACAGGAAATTATTTAATTGTGGCTAGCTTACAGTTTCAGAGTTTCAGTCCATTATCTTCATGGAGAGGAGCCTGGCTGCCTGCAGATATGGTGCTCGAGGAACCAAGAGTTCTATATCTTGATCTGAAGGCAGCAGAAGGGGACCATAGGACTCAGGCAGCCAGGAGGAGTCTACTTGCACACTGGGCAGAGATTGAGCATAGGAGTCCTCAAAGCCTGCCCCCTTAGTGATGCACTTCCTCTTACAAGGCCACAAATCCTAATAGTGCCACCCCTGTCCCATGAGTCAAACATGAGTCTATGGGAGCCAAAACTATTCAAACCACCACAACCTTGTCAGGACTGGCAAGGTTGTTTATGTAGACTGAGGGAGATGAAGTAACATTGTGCTACTGCAGGGTCTGGGCCACCTGCGCACATACACTGGCAAGGCCTCTCGGCCTTCTCAAGCTAAGATTCGCATATGTTGTCTGAATCTGACAGCAGCGTCTAGCTGCAGATGGTCAGGCAGAGAAAATGCTGGACCCTGTCAGATCAAGGACACAGTCATCAGTATCAAAAACTACAGCAGGTTTGGTGGTTTAGGACCAAGAAGAAACCATGGATCAGAGATCCAGATAACTACATAGGCTTCCTAGAAACCAAGGGACAGTGAATGAAGAAGCAGGTGGCAGTGAGTTACCCAGGGTAGGAGCTACAGGCGCCGCTCAAGTTCTGATCTTTCTCCTCCTCCTCCTCCTCCTCCTCTGGAAACCTCTGTCTCTCTGTGCCACTTGTGAGATGCGACCACCAGAGCTTTCATCAACTGGACATCAAATGCAGAAGGGGCCAAACCTTCTTGTGTGAAGCCAACAGGCTTAAACAGCAAAACGTCCCTGTTGGGCTCCTGCCCTCTGCTCTTGGGTGGTTTGAGAGATATAGTCAACTCACTTGCTGGTGAAAAGGACATTTTTGCTTCCAGAGGGCATTTTACTGCTCTTACTTGGGGGTCTGGGAATCTGCATTTTAGTGAGAAAAACAAAATGCTCATAAGATGATTTTTATTTTTTCTTAAATTGAGTCTTAGGGAGTTAACCGCCTTTTATTTCTAATATAAAGCTTTAGGGTAGCAAAAAAAAAAAGTTGCAAAAGTCACATGAGGTGTGAGTTTTCTAGCTTTTCCTTTGGATTTGCTGTTAATAAGTCTGTTAGTTTAAACCTTATATTTTTATAATACTAAATGCATGGATTCTGCCCTTCACTCACAAACCAGTTTGAGACCAAAGATGATATTTACATTGGGCAGAAGCAGAAAACAACCATCTGCCTCATAAGAGGTGAGTCCCAGGCTGGGTCTGAGGCTTTGGAGGAGCTGTTGCTTGACTTCCTGGTGAGACATGAGAAAATTCTATTCACCACAGACCAGGCACTGACAAAAGACCAAAGAAAGAATTCACTCAGTTCTAACTTAATAAGCCAGTGTGGGTTTCTTGGGGTTGTTACAAGAACTTGGGTGACTGCAAAGCAGCAACATCACAAAAAAAAACTATCCCTGGCAGGTAGCTCAGCAACCCAGACAGCCACCTCTTCCCAGCAATTGTTCCTGCTTCTAGCGCCACGGCTGGAACCTTGTGGCTCATCGCAGGAGTTCCGTGCCTCTTGGAGGCTTTATTTAGGAGCTTCCCTCCTGCCAGGAATGAATGTCTCAGTTCAGAGGAAATAGCTAAAAAGAAGGATCTGTGGAAGTGTCTTAGACGCCTTAGATTCCAAGAGTGCAAAAAGCTCATAGTGGGGCTTTCATATTTGGAGTTCAGGCAGTGAGAGAGAAACTCTGTAAACTGTCTCCAACCACGTGACCACTTTCTTCTCCACTCAAACCAAGTATCTTGACTAGTTTGTTGGCTCTGTGGTTCTCCATTTGATGCTCCTGTAACCCCAAATTCAGAACCTACTATGGTACACCCACCACAGTGAATCGGAAGAATGGGATTCACACTTTACCATCACACAAAGCGCCAAAGTTCCTTTACCCTCTGCAGCCAGCAAGCATATGGAGGGAGCATCCAATCCATGCATTCCCAGAACCCATTCATAACGCCAGAAGTAACAACTTCTTCTTCTTCTTCTTCTTCTTCTTCTTCTTCTTCTTCTTCTTCTTCTTCTTCTTCTTCTTCTTCTTCTTCTTCTTCTTCTTCTTCTTCTTCTTCTTCTCCTCCTCCTCCTCCTCCTCCTCCTCCTCCTCCTCCTGCTCTTCCTCCTGCTCCTTCTTCTTCATTTGTATTTTCGAGATAGGATTTCTCTGTATAACCCTGGCTGTCCTGGAACTCACTCTGCAGACCAAGCTGGCCTCGAACTCAGAAATCCGCCTGCCTTTGCCTCCTAAGTGCTGGGATTAAAGGCGTTCGCCACCACTGCCCAGTGCAACTTCTTTAAGAACAATCAATTCCCTGGGTTAGAATTGTTTCAGGTTTGTTGCATTTGGTTTTTGATTTGGTGCTAGAGTATTAAAGACTCTTTTTCTAAAGTCAGGTATAGTGGCTTATACCTCTACGCCCAACACTAGGGAGTCTGGGGAAGTAGGATTTTTAAATTTAGGGCTAGCATGTATTACATAGCCAACTCCACATCAGCATGGACTGAGAGACTATTGTCTATAGGAAAGATAAGTAAAAATTCCTTTCCTTTTGGAATCTTTTTTGGTGCTTCACCACTGTCATCAGAAGAAGAACATCCCAGGATGGAAGAAAGAAAGGGGCAGAGGGAGGGAGGGAGGGAGGGAGGGAGGGAGGGAGGGAGGGAGGGCGGGCTTCATTAAAAATAAATATCTACCTCCCTGTGGAAATAGCATTTGACAATGGTTTTCATGCTGCAGGATGGCCGCGAATTCACCTATTTTTGTTGCCTTCTCTCTCCTTCCCCTCAAAAAGTAAAGAAGTTTGAGTGTTTTCTTTTATGACCCTCACTTACAGTTCCACTGGCAGGTCAGGGTTTCACACAGATGAGGGTCACAGTATACCTGCCTGCACTGCAGTGGCACTGGTCTCCAGACACTGAAAGGCTGGCAGCAAAGGGCAGCGAATGAGGAGATGGAAGGCCCTGACAAAACCTGGCTGTCACAGTAGACGTTTTAGCTAACAGCCACATTGTTCCCAGTTGTTCTTCCAAGGTTTTAAGAAATTATTTTGAACTCAGGAGGCAGTACTCCTCTGCCGAACACTCAAATTCTGTGGGGGGTAAAAGTAGAAATATTTATTATGTTCTATTCAGATATTCAAATAGTATTAATGAATTTTCTGAAAATGGCAACAGAGCATCCAGCTTTTCTGGTCGGGAACATGGGTCATATCAGCAACAGGAGATCAGTGGGCGGGGCCTGGGAGGCAGTGCAGAATGAAGATGGAGCAAGGAGGAGAAAAGCAAGAAGACTTTAGTTTACATCCATGCCACACCATCAACCCTTTCAAGTGCTGAACCAGCCAGATCATGGTCTGCTTGTGCTTAATACAGGTCAGGCACTGAATTCCCTCACATACATCCCACATTCAACAGGCATGAGGGCCTCGTGAATACGCTGGGGGAAGATCTGAGGAGTCCCAACAGAGCAGCCCACAACTGAAATGACCTTTGCTGTCAGTGGGAAAAAGAAAGACAGGTCAGGCATGGTAGCTTATTTCTAAACAGCAACTGAGCAGTAGTAGCCAGTGTCTCCATTATAAAACAGGACTGTCCCATGGTTGTAGGTGTTATGATTTAATTGATTACATAACTAGAGTTCAGATCATAAATGGCTAACCAAATGTTTTATATTTAAGTAAAACTGGCTTGTAGCAAAGTGACCATAATCTTTTTTAAAACAGCAATTCCAGTGAAATACCCTCCCTACTTCCCCTCCTAAAGATGAAACTGGGTTTAGTTAATAATGGTCTACCTTCCGCCAAGATGGGGAATACTACCTCAAAACCTACTCCAGGTTGGTTTTAGGTTTAGATTCAAATAACTGCTTATTCAACTAAATTTCTGGAGGAGAATTTCCTGCATCATCTCATAGCAGAGCAAAATCACCTGTTTCAGCTTATGTTCACAGTCTGTTACAAGCACGCATTAAAGATAACAAAGTGGTCTGATTTTGTTCTTGTCTATTCTGATTTAGTTAGAATTCTCTGTATTTATAAAACTCTGTCTTTGACTTATAGAAAGACATTTTAGTGTGGTTTATATATAATATCAAATGAAGAATATTTAACATCTCTGGTTTTTTTTTCTATAAAATTTAAACAATTCCTAAGTGTGCCCAGCTTAAAAGTCAGCAGAATATACCTGTCAGGTATGCCAAGCCCATCTCAGCTGCTCAAGAACGCTGCCTGCAAGAGTCAGTGACATTGTTGCTGAGCATCAGGGTATCTGGAGCACTAGACAGGGACATCCTTCAGATTCTGCCTTTGGATATCTCTTAGAAATGGGTCACGATGACTCAGAGTGATGAACAAGCCCAGCTTCCTTACACCTCAGTACACAGTCAGCTCAGAGACCAGCTGACACTGGCTGAGGAGTAGTACCAGGAATTAACATGATTTATCTCCCAAAAATGTATGTTGGAAGCTTGGTCCCCAGGATCTCAGGTGGAATCTCCAGTAGGAGGTACTTAAGTCACTGAACATTGAATGCCTTTGAAATGGATTAAGACAGAGGTCTTAGAACTTCTGAAAAATGGAGAGAGAATGTATCATAACTAACACTAATCCCTGAGAGATTGAATCTCTTCCTTACACACTTGATCCTATCACTGTGGCAACACCCATGATAATTTCTTCACCAAAAGCTAACCTGTTACCAAGTCCTGCATAGCCATGGGGAAAGAACAGAGTGACACAGTTCCTGACCTGGAGCAGAGCTAGAAGGTTGACAGTTACTGGGTGTAATGATTGTTTATATAATAATGTGCATAATTTACTTTATGTTCCTCCTTCCGGTAATATTCTCCCTGCCTAGGTTAATGACTCCATGATAATTAGAAACAACATAAGTTCAGGAGTCAAGTGTGTGTCTATGTTCCTCAGCAAAATTGTGAATGCTGTAACCTCCAGAGCCACCCTAAAGGCTGTGAGAAAAACTCTGAAAACATGAGTTCAAAAATATATAAAAAGGATTTCTCAACTATGCAAAATATAAGGATGCAATATGAATTATATGAGGGGCTTCATGGACCTAAAAGAACAGAGGCTGCTGTACTATAAACCAGCTTGTCAGAAAGATACTAAGGAAGGAGATAAAGAGATTTAGGGAATAGTGATCTCAGGATGGGATCCCACCCAGCTAAATTTATTGTTTGTGCTTACAAAGGCAGATGGATTCCTGAGTTCAAAGTCAACCTGGGATAAAGCAAGTTTAGGCCCAGGCATGGTGAAAATGGTGATCTCAGAGCAAGATCCCACCCAGCTTGCTTATTGTCCATGCTTACAAAGGCAAGCAGATCTCTGAATTCAATTACTGTGTTAAAAAAAAATGTACTTGCTGTCTTTTCTAAGAACCAAGGGGCTAAAGTCATAAGATGCTGATTCCTGGGTTAATCAAAAAGGAATCTACAGTGGACAATTGAATTGATATGTAAATAAAAGACTGGGCTTTGGTCTGCAAGAGCTGACCTATCTGGATGAACTCTCTGAAGAGCTAGCAAAAGCAGAACATAGGGCTGTCAGCTCGCACCTCATCATTGGCTTTGAGTCATTCTTTTGATGCTCTCAAACACTCCTTCCTCAGGAACCTCTCTTCAAGCCAAGGCTGGTCCTTGGCAGCCAGTGAGGTTCCATTGACCAAAAGTTTGAAGATTTTGCACAAAATAGACTTGCATTCATACGATACCCTTCAAAAGACAAAAATATATGAACAGAAGACATATTAGAGTCATAGGACTTAGGGAACAGCTGATTATAAAGGGTGTTAATAAACAGGGTCATTTCTAAAGGTGATGGAACCACTTTGTCAGGTATGCGAACTATAGTCACAGGAGTCTCTGGGCTTGTTTAAACCCACAGAACTGTTCTTCCTAACTGTCTCTCTCAGACTGTTTGCATATGTATATAAGTCTGCAGATCTGTGTGCTGCACATATTTGTGCTGGTACGTGAGGCACTGTTTTCTTCTTACTGTCCCTTGAGGCCCTTTATTCACTCAGAGGAAACTTCCATGTCTTGTGGTTGCAGGCATAGATACTTGTAGCTCCCATCTTTAACCAATCAGAATGTAGCCCATGAGGGCTTCTTGGGGCTGAGCTTCTATGATTCTACAGCAGCATTCAGGGCAGGGTCCACCCTAGGTAAGTCATAGTCCTGTCTCTAGCCCAGACAGCCAAAGCAGTTGCTGCTGAGATCTCCATTTTCTCCAGAGGGTTGTGGGCCAGCCCCCGCTCCTGGGTGCAGATGGGGGCAGGAAAGACCCTGTCCCAGCTGCTCCACTGCTCCTGCACCATGTGTGCTCCTGGCTGGTCCTGCCTTAGTCACTGAAGAGAAAATGGAGATCTCAGCAGCAACTGCTTTGGCTGTCTGGGTTCTGATGATGCCATACAGCCTTGGTTTCTGTGGGTAAGGTGTTTGTGCTTGCCTTTTGCCATTTGGTTATCTCTGGTGTTAGTTGGTTTTGCTGTCTCTGGCTTGAGCTTGTTCCTCCTGTGGGCCTGTAAGCCTGTGTCAGCACTCCTGGCAAGACCAGCTCTCCCCTCTGGCACTGGTCCTGCCAGTTCTCCCACAACAGCAAGTCCTGGATACCCCAACACACCCGGAAAAGCAAGATTTAGATTTAAAAGCACATCTTATGATGCTGATAGAGGACTTTAAGAAGGACATAAATTACTCCCTTAAAGAAATACAAGAGAAAGTCGGGCGTGGTGGTGCACACCTTTAATCCCAGCAATTGGGAGGCAGAGACAGGCAGATTTCTGAGTTCAAGGCTAGCCTGGTCTACAGAGTGAGTTCCAGGACAGCCAGGGCTATACAAAGAAACCCTGTCTCAGAGAGAAAGAAAGAAAGAAAGAAAGAAAGAAAGAAAGAAAGAAAGAAAGAAAGAAAGAAAGAAAGAAAGGAAGGAAGGAAGGAAGGAAGGAAGGAAGGAAAGAAAGAAAGAAAGAAAGAAAGAAAGAAAGAAAGAAAGGAAGGAAGGAAGGAAGGAAGGAAGGAAGGAAAGAAAGAAAGAAAGAAAGAAAGAAAGAAAGAAAGAAAGAAAGAAAGAAAGAAAAGAAATCATAAAGGGAGACAACTCTGGAGACAGAAAACTCAGGAAAGAAATCAGGAGTCACAGATGTGAGCATCATCAACAGAATACAAGAGATAGAAGAGAGAATGTCAGGTGCAGAAGATACCATAGAAAATATTGACACAACAATCAAAGAAAATGCAAAATGCAAAAAGCTCCTAAGAGAAAACGTCCAGGAGATTCAGGACAAAATGAGAAAACCAAACGTAAGGATAATAGGTATAAAAGAGAGTAAAGATTCCCAATTTAAAGGGCCAGTAAATATATTCCAACAAAATTATAAAAGAAAACCTCCCTAACCTAAAGAAAAAGATGCCCATGAACATACAAGAATCCTACAGAACTCCAAATAGACTGGACCAGAAAAGAAATTCCTCCTTATCTTTTTTGATAATTTTAAGTTGAAAGTCAATTTTATTTGATATTACTATGGCTACTCCAGCTTGTTTCTTGGGACTATTTGCTTGGGAAATTGTTTAATACATAATACATAATAATCAGAACAACAAATGCACTAAATAAAGATAGAATATTAAAAGCAGTAAGGAAAATAGGTCAAGTAACATATAAAGGCAGACCTATTAGAATTACACCAGACTTCTCACCAGAGACTATGAAGGCCAGAAGATCCTGGGCAGATGTCATACAAACTCTAAGATGGAGAAATCAAGGTATTCCAGGACAAAAAGAAATTTACACAATACCTTTCTACAGATCCAGCCTTCAAAGGATAATAAACTGAAAATGCTAACACAAAGAGGGAAACTACACCCTAGAAATAGCAAGAAAATAATCTTTTAACAAACCAAAAAGAAAATAGCCACATAAACATAATTCTACCTCTAACAACAGAAGTAACATCCTTAATATCTCTAAATATCAATGGACTCAATTCTTCAATAAAAATACATAGACTAAACAGACTACTTACGTAAACAGAACCCAACATTTTGCTGCATACAGGAAACCCACCTCAGTGACAAAAACAAACAATACCTCAGGGTAAAAGCTAGAAAACAATTTCCCAAGCAAATAGTCCCAAGAAACAAGCTGGAGTAGCCATAGTAATATCAAATAAAATTGACTTTCAACTTAAAATTATCAAAAAAGAAAAGGAGGAAAACTTTATACTCATCAAAGTTAAAATCTACCAAAATGAACTCTCAATTCTGAATGTCTATGCTCCAAATGCTAGGGCACCCACATTCATAAAAGAAACTTTGCTGGGATGGAGAGATGGCTCAGCAGTTAAGAGCACTGGCTGTTCTTCCAAAAGTCCTAAGTTCAAATCCCAGCAACCACATGGTGACTCACAACCATCTGTAATGAGATCTGATGCTCTCTTCTGGGGTGTCTAAAGACAGACAGCTACAGTGTACTTAAATATAATAAATAAATAAATTTAAAAAAAAGAAACTGATAAGCTCGAAGCACATATTGCACCTCACACAATGATAGTGGGAAACTTTAACACCCCACTCTCATCAATGGACAGATCATGGAAACAGAAACTAAACTGAGACACAGTGAAACTAACACAAGTTATGAAACAAATGGATTAAACAGATATCTATAGAACATTTTTTTTTTTTGGTTTTTTGAGACAGGGTTTCTCTGTATAGCCCTGGCTGTCCTGGAACTCACTTGGTAGACCAGGCTGGCCTTGAACTCAGAAATCCGCCTGCCTCTGCCTTCCGAGTGCTGGGATTAAAGGCGTGTGCCACTACTCCCGGCTTCTATAGAACATTTTATCCTAAAACAAAAGGATATACCTTCTTCTTAGCACCTTCTTCTCCAAAATTGACCATATAATTGGCTACAAAACAGGCCTAACAGATACAAGAATATAGAATAATCCCATGCATCCTATCAGATCACCATGGACTAAGACTGGTCTTCACAAACAACAAAAATAATAGAAAGCCCACATACACATGGAAGCTGAAAAACACTCTTCGCAATGATAACTTGGTCAGGGAAGAAATAAAGACTTTTTAGAATTTAATTAAAATGAAGTCACAACATACCCCAACTAATGGGACACAATGAAAGCAGTGATAAGAGGAAAACTCATAGCTCTGAGTGCCTCCAAAAAGAAACTGGAGAGAGCATATACTAGTAGCTTAACAGCACAACTGAAAGCTCTAGAACAAAAAAGAGGCAAATAGACACAAGAGGAGTAGACAGCAGGAAATAATCAAACTCAGGGTTGAAGTCAACCAAGTAGAAACAAAGAACTGTACAAAGAATCAACCAAACCAGGAACTGGTTCTTTGAGAAGATCAATAAGATAGATAAACCCCTAACCAAACTAACCAGAGGGCACAGAAACAGTATCCAAATCAACAAAATCAGAAATAAAAAGGGAGGCATAACAATGGAAACTGAGGAAATGCAAAACATCATCAGATGCTACTACAAAAGCCTATATTCAACAAAACCGGAAAGCCTGGATGAAATGGACAACTTCCTAGACAGATACCAGGTACCAAAGTTAAATCAGGATCAGATTAACAATCTAAACAGTCCCATTTCCCCTAAAGAAATAGAAGCAGTCATCAATAGTCTCCCAACCAAAAAAAGCCCAGGACCAGATGGGTTTAGTGCAGAGTTCTATCAGACCTTCAAAGAAGACCTAATTCCAACTCTCCTCAAACTGTTCCACAAAATAGAAACAGAAGATACTCTACCCAATTCATTCTATGAAGCCACAATTACTCTGATACCTAAACCACACAAAGATCCAACAACGAAAGAGAACTTCAGACCAATTTTTCTTATGAATATCAATGCAAAAATACTCAATAATATCCTCACAAACCGAACCCAAGAACACATCAAAACGATCATCCATCATGACCAAGTAGGCTTCATCCCAGGGATGCAGGGATGGTTTAACATGTGGAAATCCATCAATGTAATCCACTATATAAACAAACTCAAAGACAAAAACCACATAATCATCTCGTTAGATACTGAGAAAGCATGTGATAAAATCCAATACCCTTTCATGATAAAAGTCTTGGAAAGATCAGGAATTCAAGGCCCATACCTAAACATAATAAAAGCAATATACAGGAAACCAGTAGCCAACATCAAGCTAAATGAAGAAAAACTAGAAGCAATCCCACTAAAATCAGAGTCTAGACAAGGCTGCCCTCTTTCTCCCTACCTATTCAATGTAGTACTTGAAGTCCTAGCCAGAGCAATTCCACAACAAAAGGAGATCAAGGGGATACAAATTGGAAAGGAAGAAGTCAAAATATCACTATTTGTAGATGATATGATAGTATATATAAGTGACCCTAAAATTTCCACCAGAGAACTCCTAAACCTAATAAACAGCTTCAGTGCAGTAGCTGGATATAAAATTAACTCAAACAAATCAATGGCCTTCCCCTATTCAAAGGATAAACAGGCTGAGAAAGAAATTATGGAAACAACACCCTTCACAATAGTCACAAATAATATAAAATACCTTGGTGTGACTCTAACTAAAAAAGTGAAAGATCTGTATAACAAGAATTTCAAGTCTCTGAAGAAAGAAATGGAAGAAGATCTCAGAAGATGGAAAGATCTCCCATGCTCATGGATTGGCAGTATTAATATAGTCAAAATGGCCATCTTGCCAAAACAATCTACAGATTCAATGCAATCCCCATCAAGATTCTAACTCAATTCTTCATAGAGTTAGAAAGGGCAATTTGTAAATTCATCTGGAATAACAAAAACCCAGGATATTGAAAACTATTCTCAATAATAAAAGAACTTCTGGGAGAATCACCATCCCTGACCCCAAGCTGTACTACAGAGCCAACGTGATAAAAGCAGCATGGTATTGGTACAATAACAGGCAGGGAGATCAATGGAATAGAATCGAAGACCCAGAAATGAACCCATACACCTATAGTCACTTGATCTTTGACAAAGGAGCTAAAACCATCCAGTGGAAAAAAGACAGCATTTTCAACAAATGTTGCTGATTCAACTGGTGGTCAGCATGTAGAAGAATGCCAATCACTCTGTTCTTATCTCCTTGTACAAAGCTCAAGTCCAAGTGGATCAAGGACCTCCACATAAAACCAGATACACTGAAACTGATAGAAAAGAAAATGGGGAAGAGAGTGGAGCACATGGGCACAGGGGAAATTTTCCTGAACAGAACACCCATAGCTAATGCTATAAGATCAAGAATTGACAAATGGGACCTCATAAAATTGCAAAGCTTCTGTAAGGCAATGGACACTGTCAATAGGACAAAACTGCAACCAACAGATTAGGAAACGATCTTTATCAACCCTATATCCAATAGAGGGCTAATATTCAATATATACAAAGAACTTAATAGGTTGGTCTCCAGAGAGCCTAATAACCCTATTTTAAAATGGGGTTCAGAGCTAAACAAAGAATTCTCAATGGAGGAATACCAAATGGCTGAGAAGCACCTGAAGAAATGTTCAACATCCTTAATCATCAGGGAAATTCAAATCGAAACAACCCTGAGATTCCACCTCACACCAGTCAGAATGGCTAAGATCAAAAACTCAGGTGACAGCAGATGCTGGCGAGGATGTGGAGAAAGAGGAACATTCCTCCATTGCTGGTGGGATTGCAAGCTGGTACAACCACTCTGGAAATCAGTTTGGCAGTTCCTCAGAAAATTGAACATAGTATACCTGACGGCCCAGCTATACCACTCCTGGGCATATACCCAGAAGATATTCCAAAATGTAATAAGGACACATGCTCCACTCTGTTCATAGCAGCCTTATTTACAAGAGCCAGAAGCTGGAAACAGCCCAGATGTCCTTAAACAGAGGAATGGATACAGAAAATGTAGTATATTGACACAAGGAGTACTACTCAGCTATTAAAAACAATGAATTCATGAAGTTCTTAGGCAAATGGATGGAACTAGAAAATATCCTGAGTAAGGTAACCCAATCACAAAAGAACGTACATGGTATGCACTCATGGATAAGTGGATATTAGCCCAGAAGTTCGGGATACAATTCACAGACCACATGAAACTCAAGAAGAAAGACCACTGAGTGGATACTTCAGTCCTTCTTTGAAGGGGGATCAAAGTACCTATGGGAGGAGATACAGAGACAAAGTTTGGATCAGAAACTGAAGAAAAGGCCATCCAGTGACTATCCCTCCTCGGGATCCATCCCATATACAGTTACCAAACCCAGACACTATTGTGGATGCCAACAAGTGCTTGCTGACAGGAGCCTGATATAGCTGTCTCCTGAGAGGCTATGCCAGTGCCTGACAAATACAGAAGTGGATGCTCACAGCCATCCATTGGACTGAGCACAGGGTCCCCAGTGGAGGAGCTAGAGAAAGGACCCAAGGAGCTGAAGGGGTTTGCAGCCCCATAGGAGGAACAACAATATGAATCAACCAGACCCTCCCCCAAGAGCTCCCAGGGACTAAACCACCAACCAGATGGTACACAAGGAGGGACTCAAGGCTTCAGTCACATTTATAGCAGAGGATGGCCTTGTGGGACATCAATGAGTGGTGAGGCCCTTGGCCTTGTGAAGGCTCAATGCCCCAGTGTAGAGGAATGCCAGGACAGGGAAGCAGGAGTGGGTGGGTTAGTGAGTAGGGGAGGAGGGATGGGATGGGGGTTTTTGGAGGGGAAATGAGGAAAGGGGATATATTTGAAATGTAAATATAGAAAATATCTAATAAGAAAATTTTAAAAATTTAAATTTTTTACAAATTAATTTGTTAATTAAAAATAAATAAGAATGTACAGTAGGAAACAAGAGAGAGATGTCTGGTATGACCCACAATGAAGAGTTCTTTGGACAGCTGTGTTATTTGCTTCAGGGCAGACTGGTCCCATTATCTTGGACTACAACACAGCATTCTATGAGCTTATAGTAGCGCAAAGCCACTCATATCACAAGCCAGGGGTGACAAAAGAAAAGAAGAAGGGCACCCAAAATGTCCTAAGGACCTGTCCTCAGACCTCACCTCCTAAAGCAACTCAATCTTCCAGCAGCACCACAATCGGAGAGTCGAGAGCTTCTGAGAGACACCCAAAAGCCACACTATTAGTAACAATAAAATTGGTGGGAAACAACCACTTAACATACCCAGTAATTGTTCTAAAATATTCTCCAAAGCAGAAAGCATTCATTTGATGAAAATCTAACTCCAGAGAAAGCAAAGATCTTCGGTGAGACCTTCCCCCTCTTCTCCCCGTTACCATTTCTAATGAGTCCACTGGCCTCTGAAGCCGCTCTGGGAATTCCATCGTATCCACAAAGGAGTAGGGCAGTATTCTGTGCTGTTTCTAGCTGCCTGAGGTAAGTGTGGCCAGAAGTAGCTTCCTGTGTTGCTAAGTACAGGATAAAGACTCTGCTTTGGGGGCCAGAGAGATGGCTCAGCAGTTAAGAGCACTGACTGCTCTTCCAGAGGTCCTGAGTTCAAATCCCAGCAACCACATGGTGGCTCACAACCATCCGTAATGAGATCTGATGCCCTCTTCTGGTGTGTCTGAAGACAGCCACAGTGTACTTATATATTAATAATTTGGGCAAGGTGCTCTGAGGAGAGCAGAGAGACACAATTTGAGAAAACTCGAAGCTACTGACCACACACACCAGGCCACTGAGTTCCTAAAATGTGGGTGCCACCTACAGAGAAGGACAGACACCATTGGTCCCCTCACCCGCAGCTTCCTAGGAGAGATTCAAAGAACGAGCCCCTTGGAAGAGAACAAAAAACAAAGCTGACCTCCAGGACAGCTCCTTCAAAGGCTAGCAGTTGGGATTGGGTTCCACTGTGGAGCCATTTATGCCCAATAGCACTGTTGAGAACAGCCTAGCAATCAGTGAGCAATTAATGGAGCCTAACTCCTGGATGTGCTCTATGGAAGACGCCATAGACAAAGTGTGGGCGGCCAACTGCTGGAGCTGGAGCGTGGTAATTGCTTTATGTGTAGGGCTGCCTTCTCTGCCTGAAGAGCGATGTGAAATGTTGGCCACTAGGAACAAGAGAGCAGTGAATAGATCTCACTAAGGCAACCCAGCCATTCAACACACAAATAAAGACGAAAATAATAGCTCTGTTAGGAGGAGGGGCCTAGCACCCTCAGCTGCCAGAGTGTGCTATCAAGTCCCCAGCAAAACATTCTGAAACATTCAAAGAATCAAGAAAGCATAATTCACACACCAGGGAAGGATTTGTGACTGTGACCACACATCATCTACAAGGAAGATTTCAAAGCAGTCATCAAAATATGTCCGACCAACTGAAGGAAGCAACGATAAACAAAACTAGAATGGCGAAAATAATTCACCCTCAGCTGCCAGTGGTGGACTAGCTCATGAATCTGACAGACATTAGAATTACAGTGATATTAGTGTATTAATTAGTTTACACATTGATCTGACAAAAACAATCTAAAGAAGGGGGGGTGGTTTGAATGGCAACAGCCCCCATAGGCTCAGAATCTCAGCGCTGGGGAAGCAGACATAGGCAGATCTCTGAGAGTTCAAGGCCAGATCTACACAGTAAGTTCCAGGACATCCAGGATTCTGCAGAGAGACTCTGTCTCTACAGAGGTAAGAGGTGGGGTGGGGGTAGAGGGACAAAAAGAAAAAGAAAAGGCCTGGACTCAGCTAGTGTTCTTTTGATGCTATCTAGAATTCTAGCCCGTGGAGTGATACCATCTACTCTCGGTGTGGGTCTTCCAACTCAACCTATTCCACACACAGGAACTAAGAACCCAACTGATTCCTGACAGGCAGAGAGGTGGATGGGAAGGGGCCACAGATAGATAATGAGGGGGCAAGATCCTCACTTCTTCCTCAGCCACTCAGTCTGAGACACAGGCCTAGTGGGCTTTTGCTCCTGTCAGCATGACTCTTCTTCCAGCTGAACATACCAAGCTGGTCAAATATGTGCAAGGCAGGTCCTGAACACATTGACTTGAAGCTCTTGGACCTATCAACTCCTCTATCTTTGTTTAAGCTAACCAGCCAAGGCGAAGGGGACCCATTTCATGCCACCAAAACCACTCAAAACTCTTAGCCCTATTTGAGAAAGAAAAAAAAAAAGGATTTCAATTTAAGTCCTCTCTCGGTTTGGTCTCACACACACACACACACACACACACACACACACACTCACACACTTACATGCACACATACATATGTGTGTGTGTTTCTTCATTTTAATGAAGTCTGTTACCTGTTGCTGCCTACTGTGTCTGACATGTTTTCTTTTGTTTATTTAGTTAGCAGGAAATGAAACCCCATCAGGCCCTGAACAGTAACAGATAATCAATCCCTCACTCACATTCCCGGGGGCTCGTCTCTTCATTGGTTCTTAATCCCATCAAGCTGAGAACCAGTGTTTGCTCTCATAATTGTGAAGAAATTTATGAAATTAAATAAACAAATTAATGAAGCTTCTACATAGAAAATTAATATGCCATCATTGATGCTACTTCTGTTTATGAAAATAAATGGAAATGGAATGAAGTTATTTATCGAGCAGCATGACTATACACATCAGAAAGACAACACTGAAGCCAGCCTTGTAGGGATGAGGACATTCCAAAGGGATGCTGAGGACATTCCAAAGGGATGCTGTGTCCTTTACTCTGGCTCTCAGGCTATTAAAACAATACAAGTCAAGAAACCAAAATTCCCCTGAAGTCTGAAGTGGGAGAAGAGAAAACCTAAAACCTGTACCAGCCCGACAGGGGTGGGGTGCTTTTATCCTGGAACCAGATTTACAATTTGTTGGACCATCTTTTAAAAGAGTCAGTGAGAGGTGGACAGTAGGCATGGTTACACTTGACCAGAACTGCCTGAATACGCATGTCTGTTTCACTCTACAAACCTCAGTCTTACTTCAGGACCCTAAAGATGGACTTGAGGTCACTGGATCTCTCATCCCAGTGTGATCACATGAAATAACACTACTTTTCTTCTATTTCATCATTAATTTTGCTGTTTTATTTAGCTTATCAAGGACAAGTGTCCAAACCTGGCTTGTTGTAGTCCTGAGAATAGTTTCAATCACAATAAAGAGCAAGATCTTTTAAATGGAAATGCTGGAATTTGATGGAAATCAAACTGTACTAGATGGTCTTCAACAGTACTCTCCGCACAGGAGAAAGGTGCTATAACTTGAAAACAGCCCTCTGCACAGTCAACAAATGCAGAGATCCTTGAAGATATGTGTGATCCCGATAAGGGTACCAGCAAGCTCATCCTGAAAACTGAAGAAATGAAGACAGAAAATTTCCAAAGTTGATTCAAGACAAAACACTTTTAGGATGCTCAGCAACCTCAAATCATAGTGAACTCAGATCCACAGACGATACAGGACGCTGTATATGAACAGCAAGACATACTGAAAGCCAAGGATGAGTGGAAAAGCCTGAAAACAGCCAGAGAAAAACATCTTGTAGCTTCCAAGGAAACTGAGATTAACAGCTGACTTTCCATGGGGAATTATGGGAGCCAAAAGGAAATAGTGCACTTAAGCTGCTCAAAGAGAAACTGTCAACCCTGAGCCTGACATCCAGAGGCCACCTTTCAAGGGTGAAGATGAAAATAAAGAAAATTGGTCAGAGCTGGAGAGATGGCTCAGTGGTTACGAGCACTGACTGTTCTTCCAGAGGTCCTGAGTTCAAATCCCAGCAACCACATGGTGGCTCACAACCATCTATAATGTGATCTGACCCCCACTACTGGGGTGTCTGAAGACAGTGTACTTATATATAATAAATAAGTAAACCTTTAAATTTCTTTAAAAAAAGAAAATGGGTCAGATGGTACTGTTAGCTGAAAACACTTCTTTCCTTATAAAAAGGACTAATGGAAGTCTTTCTTGAGGAAACCAGTAACCTTGTAAGATGATTAGATAACAAGCATTTATTGCATCAATACTGGTGATTTTGTAAGTGTCTTGTGTAATTATAAGAGACATTATAGAGAGTGCTTTTCTCGTAGCTGATTTAAGAAAAGTCTGTGTAAGGCAATATGCACACCCTGTGTAGCTGGGTATAGAGTGCAGGTCACCCTGTGTAGCTGGGTATAGAGTGCAGGACACCCTGTGTAGCTGGGTATAGAGTGCAGGACACCCTGTGTAGCTGGGTATAGAGTGCAGGACACCCTGTGTAGCTGGGTATAGAGTGCAGGACACCCTGTGTAGCTGGGTATAGAGCGCAGGACACACTGTGTAGCTGGGTATAGAGCGCAGGACACACTGTGTAGCTGGGTATAGAGCGCAGGACACACTGTGTAGCTGGGTATAGAGCGCAGGACACACTGTGTTTCCCAATGCCATCCCAGGAAGGTGTGTGGCAGTGAAGCTGAATTTGGGTGTGTAAATTATCCGTGAATGGATCAAGCATCTGCAGGAATAACGGACACACAAGTAGGACCCCTAGAACAGAAACTGTAAACACACACACACACCCTCCTTCCTCCTCTCATCTTCTTTAAAAGGCAGAAAGTTACAGCCCTGTTCTGTGAACAGTCCAGACAATGGTGGGCCACACATACAACGGTGGTCCCCTAGATTGTAATGGAGGTGACAGAGTTTTATAGCTCCCTGAGGTCAGAGCTGTCACAGTGTGTGGCAAGGCTGATGTAAACAAGCACACTGCACTTGGAATCATAGAGAAGCCGTCTATGGCATGGGGCACAGGCTATCACACTCATTGATATGGTCCGGCTGCAGTTGAGGGAGTCCTTCTGCTGTACTTGATATCATCACTCTGCAGAGCTTTCCTTCTGCTTATTAAAAACAAAAACAAACAAAAGCAGGAAGACAGTTTGGGGGCTCGGAGATGTACCAGAAGGCATGGCCACGAGAGGGGGCAGCTCTGTGCATGCTGCTGTCCCCAATACCTTTAGAGGAATGAGGTGTGGTGAGGAAGACAATGAAAGCCATGACCTTTCAGAGGCCCAGATGCACGCGTGCATGAGTGCGTGCATGTGTGTGTGTCTCTGTGTGTCTGTGTCTGTGTGTGTGCCTGTGTGTATGTGTGTGTGTTTTAGTTCCTAGCAGAAATATGTTCAAATCATTTAAAAGGAAAAAAAAAAGGAAAGAGTTTACAAAATACAGATACAAAGCAGTAGAGACGGTTGTGCAGCTGTGTTTGTGTTTCAAGCTAGTATTTATTATTAAAAGTGGGTCAAAATTCTTTCTTTAAATCTTTAAAGTTTATAAAATCGAAAGGTTCCTGAAAGGGAAACGTTACGATTAAAGAAGAATGTTTTTGAATAACCTGTGTCCTAAGCATCCTGCATGGGCATCCCTGATCCAGGCCTAAAGGACTCTCTAAAGACTCCCTTTCTGACCAGCCCCAAACCTCCCAGCCCTGTAGGCATCTAACAGCGCGTGCCTGTGTTGGTGGTCGCTGTTTATTCTTTTCTTTTGATTTTTAGATTCCATTCATTTACTTATGTGTATATGAGTGTGTGGGCATGCGTATATGGCATGCATGTATAGCGGGGGTCAGTGGACACCTTGTGAGAGCCAGGTCTTACCTTCCACCAAGTCAATTTCCACGGTCAATCTAATATGAGGCTTGGTAGCGTGTTCCCTCACTCACTACGCCATCTCGTCAGCCAGAGTTCATCTCTTAGAGAGTATTTCTACCAGACTTTTCTATGTTCACTCTCACAAATGCTTTTATTATTGTGTACTGTGGCCTACAGTATTCAGTACAATAACACGCTGTGTGAATTTGAAACTGAGAGGCAGCAGGCCATCCCAGGCAACCAATAGTGGGTTACATCTAACCGTGTCTGTGGGAGTATGCCACAGAATGTTTGCAGAACTACGAAAATCTCCTTAAAGTATTTAATTATTGAACTTTTCCCATCCTTAAGCAAAGCCTGACTATATACTGAATGAAAAAATAAGGACATGATTGATAGATTATTTCTCCACCAGTCAAATGAGCCAACTCAAGCCTGATTGAAATATATATATATATATATATATATATATATATATATATATATATATATATATATAAGCGCAGGTTTAACGGGGAAACTGTTCTCTGGGAAGTTCACTGGCTAAAAGGAAGGAGGCCAGGGAAGTCACCAGGGGGAGGGAGAGAAGGGGGGTGGGGAAGAGAAAGAGTAAGTGTGTGCACAGAGAGAAGGAAAAATGGGGAAAGAGACCATAACATCTGGGATTATATAGTCAAGAGCCTCTGGGGAAAGGTATGCCAGGTAGGGACTGATGGGTGCTGGGAGAACTTGGAGGCCAGGTCTGCTTTGGTATGCAAAGTATGTACCTCAGTCCCTTGTCCCTGGTCTGAACCCTGCAATGATTACTATTCCAAGATATGGTTGAAGGGGAGAGGTTTTGGAGATAGAAGGGACAGAACAGCCAAAGGCATCTCAAGGGGTCCAGAACAAATGAGGTCAGCAGACTGAACTAAGCCATGAGGATAGGGGGTGAGAGAGGAAGAGAAGAGCAGTAAGAGGAGACCAAGACCAGGAACCAGCAGAACCAAGACAAGAAGTGAGAACTCAAAATGCCTGAGATTATTCAGGGGCCAGAGGCTTGGGGATGAGGGAAGCCCAGCCCTGGGCTGGGAAGGTTGAGGCTAGAGGCAAGGCATACCAGCCAGGATACATCTGTAACAAGAATAGGGACTGGTAAGACTGATGGCCAGAATCGGCTTTGATATGTTAAACAGGCACCTCGGGTTAGCAATGTGTCCCAGGTTTCTTTGAGACTTGCCATTCTAGCCTTTTGTTGATGATAAAGGGCAGTGTAATCTCTTCTGAAACTCCTTCCTGCTGAAATTGGGCATTGGTGTTGTGGCCCAGGAAGGCTGGATAAAGGCCAGAGAGCAAGGAGAGAGGAGGCAGGCTGGGAGGACATCTGTTTCACTCGCTGCCCTAGTTTTCTGGGACCACCTCGGGCTGGGGAAGTACTGGCAGCTTTGGAACAGCCTGTGATGTCGGACCACCCAGGGCTAAGTAAGCCTCTTTAAAGCAGTCCAGGATACAGGGGCTCAGGCTGGTGGGAAATTCTATCAGATGCATCTAGAGACGACACATTTGGAGCCGTTTTTGGAACAGTGTTTGGTTGACTGGAAATCCTCTGGGAAAATATAGACTAGAGACAGAAAGTTAAAGTTAAGGAGCTTAAGGGTTTGGTTTTTTTGGTTTTTTTTTTTTTTTTTTAATCTTGTGTATACATTTGTAACTTTCAGGCCCGAGGTCCTGGTAGTTGAAGGGTATAGAGGAGTCCTAAGACCAGAAAAGAGAGAACTACTATCTCACCCTCAGGAATATGCAGGTGGGGAAACACAGGCTTTTGGTTGACAGAAATGCTTATCTGGAGTCCATTTGACCTTCAGGAAGTGGATCCAAGTCAATACCCACAAGCTTACATGAATTTTTCTTTTTTTTAAGTTTTCAAAGTCGATAAGAGTTTTAGACATATTCTTTGTAATCTGTACTAAAAGCCACAATGTAGAAAAGGCAATAGACTCATACCTTTGAGTGATAGCAAAAGCTTGGGGACCCCAAAAATAGATTCTGGGTTAAAAGCTTAAATGTTCTTTCCAGAGGGATGGATATATAGACTAGACAGAGATGGTTTTTAGCATGAATAAGAAGCACTTTTAACTCTATACTTTCTGACAACCAAAGGAAATTTAAAATTTTGGACTTGGGATAATGATAATAATAGTGGTGTTTTACCGGGGCTAGATTAATAGCCTATCAGAACTCCACTGAATCGTTTCAATGACTGATCATTTGAAGTCTTAATATAGCAATAACAGAGTGAGGGTGGAAGAGATTTGAAACAGTCTTAGACGTTTATAACTTGTTTACTTAAGCTTTCATATTCTCAGACCTTTACAGACCTTGAATTACTTTCTTAGACCTTTTCAACTGAAACTTCAAACCTTTTCCTTCCAGATTCTAGTCATTTACCATGAGACACAGGTGGTTGATTACTGAGAACAGCCATCCATCGCAAAGCAAGTTCCTTTAAGTAAAGGAATAATCTCTTTAGGTGTGAAGTCTGTCAGCAAGGCAAACTGGCTGTGTCTGCCTTTTTTTTTTTTTTTTTTTTTTTAGCAGAAGATCTAACAGCTCTAGAAAGAAAGCTAGGCTGGAGGCCTAATTTTACATATAAAATGAACTAAATAGACACTAGCTGCTTTGGGGAAGAAACTGTTTTGCTTGCTGCTGTTAACATAAAGTAACAGTGAGCCAGCAATATCATTGGAGATCTGAGAAGAATAAATAAGAGCAGGAAGTATAATACAAATGGCTCACGTGTCAACTAAAATGATGGAGACTTACCCACTACCAAAATGGTTACCGTTGGTTCCCGTGGTCTTGAAGGCAGTCTTTGGCTATCACACACAATAGCATTACACCTTCAGCTGTTGTACAGAACAGCAAAGGAAACAAGCGATCCTTACATACATTAGGAGAGTCAGATCGGGAGCTGGGTTCAGAGAGGCCCAGTTCGTTGGAAGGGAGCGACAAAATGAGCACATGACTGCTCCCAGGTGTGGTTGAGGGAGGAGGCCGGGTAGGCCAGCCAGGGCGACTCTGTAAAAGGTACTTTTAGGGACCAAGGGAGACTGGCACGGGAGTTAAATGGGCACCTCAGCCATTTATCCCTGGGTTCTTTGAGATCTAACATACACGCAGTACAATTATAACTATGTGGCATTGTGATACGTATGACAACAGTATTACAAAGAGGCAGGGAAGAGATCTGTGAGGAGAGCGCTCCTCTTGAAAGTTTCCCAAATTTCTTCCTATATGTAAAATATTATCCCATTAAAATGTGTAAAAATAAAAGACATTATGATACAAGGAGAAACTGCCACAAATGTAATTGCAGTTGGATATTTTACACACTTCCAGTGGAGGCAAAAACCACAGTTAGCGCCCAGGTTGTTTCCTTGTCAACTTAACATAAACTAGAGTTATCTGGAAAGAGAAATCTCGATTGAGAGAATGTCTCCATCAGATTGCTTATAGGCAAGCCTGATTGCTGATTAATGCAGGAGGAGCCAGCCTCCTAAGGACAGCTCCACCACCCTCCACCCTCTACACCCCACCCCTTCCTTAGGAAGCATTGGGGCGTATAAGAAAGCAGGCTGAGCAAGCCATGAATAGCAAGTCAGTAGACAGTGCTTCTCCACAGCCTCTGCCTCAGTTCCTACCTTGGCTTCCCCTGATGATGGCCTGAGACCTGCAAGCCTTCTTCCTCCAATGGCTTTTACCACAGCAACAGAAACCTAGCTAACACTTTTAGTATAGCAAATGTCCCAAAGGCTAGTGTTAAAGCCTAGTGACAGATGTGGTGCAACTGTGGTGCCACCTTTTTGAACTGAGACCCAGGAGGACATGAGATCATTGGAGATATGGTCCTCGAAGGTGACAGTGGGACCCTGGCCTCTTCTGGCTCTTTGTTTACCATGTGCCAGGTGAGCAGTTCTGTTTGGGAGCATAGTCTCCACCAGGATGTTGAGCCTTGCCTCAGGTCCACAGTGACAGAGCCAAGAAGCCACGGACTGAGACGTCTGCGCAAAAATAAACCATGTAGATGTTTTGTCAAAGCAATGGAAACTAGCACAGAGCATTAAAAAAAAAAAAGTTCAAAAGAAATATATAAACCCCAGTGAGAGCAATAAATAGCTCTGCTTTAATAGACACTGTCAGTGAAGCCACCTCCCATCTCTGTCCAGCACGAAAGTTTGTGCATATACATCAGTTGTCATGTGAGCTTTTTATTTTTTTCCTTTAAGAGAAGAACCTTTGTTGGGAGTGGATGTTGGGGTTGGGAGACAGTGATGCCTGCAGCTGTATTGTTTGGGACCCTGAGTTGAGAGTGAGAAGCTCTTGTGGTTTGAATGAGAAATGGCCTCTATCGGCGCCTGTATGTAAGCACTCGGTCCCGTGTAGGTGGTGCTGTTTGAGGAAACTATAAAATCATTAGGAGACAGAATCTTGCTGAAGGAAGGAGTAGATGGGGTTTTGAGATTTTTATAGCCTCACCTACGCCCAGTTCCTACTTTCTGAGCCGGGACTGAAGATGCTATCTTTCAGCCTTCGGCTTCAGCCATTTGGTGCCTCTCCTACCATTATGGACTATTCCCTCTGGAACCATAGGCCAAAATAAGCTTCTTCCCCAAGTCACTTTTGGTCATGCTATTTGATCACATCAAGAAAAAGTAACTACTACAGAGCCCAAAGCTAAGGGATACTGCTTTCTTAAATAATCCAGTAAATTTCTGGACATCTGAATAATCTGATATCAACTAACTGCTGAAGAAACCTTAGACACTAGCCTGGGGCAAAATGGATACTCTGCTTGATCCAGTATGGCTTAAAGCTGATGACTATAGGGGTCTCTAGGGTTCAGCTACTATAAAGAGTAGGATATATCCTGTGAAGAACCATGCCCTAGGCAGTAGAGGAGGGGAGGGGAGCTTTCTGTGTTTCTGTGTCTTAATTATTTGAGTCTTTTTTTTTTTTTTTTTTTGGTTTTTCGAGACAGGGTTTCTCTGTGTAGCCCTGGCTATCCTGGAACTTACCCTGTAGATCAGACTGGACTCGAACTCAGAAATCTACCTGCCTCTGCCGCCCAAGTGCTGGGACTAAAGGCATGTGCCACCAATGTCCAGCTCCATTATTTGAGTCTAAGAAGGACATATATCTTACTGTGTTGCCAGAAGCTTACGGTCTACAAGCATACTTTATGTAAGACTTGAGAACTTTCCAAAATTCAAGCAATATTCACAAACACTAACTACATATTAGCTATACAGAGGAACTCTCAAAAAACATCAAAAGGCAGCAAGTTTATTGAGACACAAAAACTTTAGCACAGTAAACTGCTAACAACAAAAGTGTAATCTTAAGAGTACTTGGTTTTGATGGGCGGTGATGGCGCACGCCTTTATTCCCAGCACTTGGGAGGCAGAAGCAGGTGGATTTCTGAGTTCAACGCTAGCCTAGTTGGTCTACAGACTGCATTTGAGGACAGCCAAGGCTACACAAGAGAAACCTTGTTTTATAATTATGGTGTTTTGCATGTATGTTCAAGCAATTTGTGCATGCCTGGTGCCTGCAGAGAACAGTAGTGGACATCAGGTCCCCTAGAACTGGAGTTATAGGGAAGCCACCAAGTGGTTGCTGGGTATTGAACCTGGGTCTCTACAAAAGTAGTTAAGAGCACTGGCTCTTAACCACTGTGCCATATCTCCAAGCCCCAAAGTTGTAATTTTTTTGAAGATTCGTTTTTATTTGTGTATGTGTATATCATATGTGTGGAGGAGGCCAGAGGAAGGTAATGGATTGCCTGGAGCTAGAATTACAGGAGACTGTGAGTGTCCGGGGTGGGTGCTGGGAACGGAACTCACGTCCCCTGGAAGAACATGACTGGGTCTTAGACTGCTAAGCCATCTCTCCAGTGCCTAAAGTTTAACTTTTAGGAGGCACTGTTTGTAAATGATAGATACCAAATGTATACAGTCTGACTTTCTTAAAAACAAAAGCATTCGGCTAAGGAAATGTCAGTGGCAGGAAACATGGAAATTTGCCGTCCGCAAACAGGAGGATACTGCCTAGACCTCCGAGCCTGACCTAAATGACAAAAGCCAATAGAAGAAAGATGAGACGTCAGCAGTGTGTTTAGATGATACACACACCAGGATAAAAACAACAACAGAAAATGAATTACTAGGGGAAAACTATCTCAGGGATGTAGCTCAGAGGCTGAGCATGGCTGAGTTTGTATGAGGTCATGGCTCTGTTTCCACCCACTAAATAAATGAGTAAGTGAGCAATCTGGTCTTGATACAAAAGGTTGAGGCCTGCCTCAAAAAAAGACATCCCACCATTAGGCAAGTCATGGATGGGACCTGCCTAAACTCCTCTCCTGGCTGTTGACATCCAGAGGTGCCTCAAAGCTGTAGAAAGCCAGTGGGTATATGGTCTTATGACTCGGATAGAAAGCTACTCCAGGGGTACTTTCCTCTATCTGCTAGAGTTCCAAGTGCTTGTGTGAGGAATTGTAAGTCACAATGTCATCGGCTCACTCCTGTGTTTGAGCCAGTCAGGGCAATGAACTTTAGACCCCTGTGCTGGGAAGCCTCTGCGATCAATGTCCATCCTGAGTATATTTGGATGACTTGGATCGGATTGTTTATCTTTGTGTCTCACCATCTCCTTTCTATTTGCTTCCAGCCGTGGATTACCCAACGTAGTAATTCCACAGGCCAACTTCCATTGCAACTGCTCGTCATCCCATATTTCCTACTTACTCTCTATCTCAACAGCTAGACGTTGATAGCTCATGGCATGAATAGAGCTGACAGAAAGCCCAGAAAGCAAATAGACTCTTTAAAAGCCCTGGCTGTTTAGCCATTTAAAAGCCAGCAAGTCAGTGTGACCAACAACTCACTAATGCTGCTAATTAATGCCCTTTGCTTTTTCTTAACATTTGTCTAACTTAAAAAAAAAAAGTTTATCATTTTATTTTACTTCACACTAGTAAAGATTGTTTTCAACCTTCTATGCAACACCCAGGTTTGAGAAGTTCTTGCTATCTGCACTCATGTATAAAAGAAATAAATACAATCCTTAAAAAGCAAAAAAAACAAGTTCTCGCTAGAGCTAAAGCCAGGCATACTCCCTCATTCTCCAGTGTAGAGGATTGCGCAGCAGCCAGGGGACTCGCCCACAACTGGCTCCTGGTAGGTCACGGTGACCTTGAGGCCTGACTGACTCAAGCTGCATTTTCCTCTGGCGCGTTGAGGACTGTGAGACGTGGTCTCCGCGGGCGGCTACTCCTGTTGTCCGCCAGACAGACGGCCACATGGGCGACAGCTAGGGAACCCGAGCATTCTGAGTGTCACAGCAGCCCTCAGCCCCTCCTACAACTGGGGCGGGGCATCCTACCTAGTGCTGGTGAGTTGCCCGAGTCGTTGTGGCCGGTGAGCTAGGGTTTAAATGAGGCTAGGACACCCTGACTGTCGCGTGCGCATGCGCAGAAGCCACCCGAGGTACTGCAAGGCTGAGGCATTGAAGCCTCAAAGAATCCGGAGCTTGTTCTTCGTCCGTCATCAGGAACTGGCCCGGTCTGGAACTGAGTCTTGGAACCAGGACTCTCCTGGACCCAGGGCAACCAAGAAGGCTCAAGCTAAGCAAGGGCTGAAAAATAAAGGATGAAATGTAGACACCAGCGTGTAAGATGAGCCTCTCTCTGTGGTGAATGAAGCCTTGGAGATGAGGGCGGATGCAGAGGGATTGAAGAGAGATGAATAATAAAAGGATACAAAATGTCGTATGCTGCCCGGGCCTCTTTAGCATGTCTATCGTCGTTCTTCTTGCTCTGCTCATGTTTAGGCAGTCATGTTGGGAGATTTTTATGACCTTCTGACATACCTAGGAGACACAATCTCATAGCAAACTCTCTGATCTTCTATGTGTGTAACAATAATTAATAGGAAACGAGGCCATAAATTTGAAAGGGAGAAAGAGAGGTAAGTGGGAGGGTTTGGAGGGGGAAGGGAAGGGAGAAATGTTGTAATTATATTATAATCTCAAAACTAGAAGAAATCTTTTTTTAAGTTGGAAAATAACTTTCTTTATTCTAGGGCATTGGCCAGAGTCCCCTTAGAACTTCTGAAACTGCTTCTTGGTGCCAGCAGCCTTGGTGACCTTGAGCACATTGAATGGAACAGTCTTGCTCAGGGGCCTTCACTCTCCAACAGTGACAATGTCTCCAATCTGTACATCCTGGAAACAGGAGGACAGGTGCACAGACATATCTTGTGACACTTCTCAAAGCGATTATATTTTCGGTTGTAATGGAGATAGTCCCGGTGAATGACAGTGGTCCTCTGCATCTTCATCTTCGTCACTCCAGACAGGATCTGACCTTGGATGGAGACATTACCAGTGAATGGGGCATTTCTTGTCTATGTAGGTGCCCTCAATGGCCTCCTTGGGCGTCTTGAAGCCTAGACTGATGTTTTTGTAGTACCGAGGGAGTTTCTCCTTGCCGGTTTCTCCCAGCAAAATATGCTTCTTGTTTTGAAAGATTGTAGGCTGCTTTGGGTAAGCACACTCTTTCTGAATGTCCACCATCTTCCTGGTAGCCCGAGAAAAGGAGAGGTAGGGCCACTCCTGGCTTCCTTGTTCCAAGAAATCATTTTTTTGAGGATACAAAATAGTCAGGCATGGTACAAGCTTCTTTTATCCCATTACTGGGGAAGCAGAGGCAGGATCTCTGGGTTTAAAGCCAGTCTGGTTTACATAGGGACCTACAGGACAGACAGGACTTCATAGAAAGACTGTTTCAAAGGAAAAAAAAAAAACATATAATAAGAAAAGAGAAAAAAACAGCTGGGCAGTGGTGGCGCACGCCTTTAATCCCAGCACTTGGGAGGCAGAGGCAGGTGGATTTCTGAGTTTGAGGCCAGCCTGGTCTACAGAGTGAGTTCCAGGACAGCCAGGACTATACAGAGAAACCCTGTGTCCAAAAACCAAAAGAGAGAGAGAGAGAGAGAGAGAGAGAGAGAGAGAGAGAGAGAGAGAGAGAGAGATACAAAATGTCAAGAATAAGTTCTGGAGAATGGCTGTAGGCTAAGACACACTGGGGGTAATGAGACCCACTGGGGGGTAATGAGACCCACTGGGGGGTAATAAGACCCACTGGGGGTAATGAGACCCACTGGGGGGTAATGAGTGTGCCAGTCATTTTGATTTAACATTGTTGTAATGCATCCAAGCCTCAAAACTTCTGCTTATATACCCGAAATATTTACATTTTTTTTCTTCCACTGAAAGTAAATTATCAAGAAAATGGCTCAAATCAGCATCTCCAACAAGCGGGCCAGGAATATCAAACAAAGAAGGCAGATTGGAGCAAGACCCGGGAGGGAGCCTTGCTAGGGGGGTGGGGGAATGGAAGCCAGCCTAATGAGATGGAGTTCACCCCAGCAAAAGATCTGCTAAGGTGTCAGAGAGGCCATGAAAACTGCAGCCACAAGCCATATCAAATTTCCAGGTATGAACGCCAAGGAAGGCCTAGCTCCCCTCCTGGCCTGGTGGCAGGCAGCCGGCCAAGTTGAATCCATCCTATGGTTTGATTGCCAAGGAGATATTCTGTCTGGTCCCTATGGCAGGGAAGAGAAAGATCTGAATCTCCCCCCTGAAGGTGACAGGACAGTCTGGTGTGGTATCCCAATGGCACAGAGCCCCACAGACTGGGAGGGACCCAGAAGTGTCATCTCCCAAGGATCTAGAAGGATGAGGCAATCAGGTCTGCTCAGGTCTAGAAGTGTATCCATCATTAATGGGCCTGCTTTGGCTGCCAGAGGCTATGCCAGCTTCTCCCTTTGCTGGGAGAGGCAGTAGCTTGAGCATTTTCCCTTCCCCCTTGGTGTACAGAGCTGTTGTCTACACAGAGTCATGGGTAACCACCAGCCTGAATTCTGCTTCCCTAGCCCAGGCATATGACCAGGGCTGAGTTCAAGTGGCAACACTTAGACCACAGGGACTTGACTTGGATGCTCTGCCCTCCATAGTTCTTTAATCCAGAAGTCACTGATCACCTTGTGGGAGTGCTGGACCGAGATAAAAACCAAAAGGTACAGGAACGGGAAGAGAATTGTTGAGAGAGTGAAAGGGATAGCCTCGAATGCATCTGGAGCTCCTGGGTTCAATGTTACAAAGCCACTGTGTTTCTGCTTTGTGTTTTACTTTGTAACAATCTTGTCAAATGGTTGAATAACCAATTGCCTTGGATTGCCAAGCTCAGCATAGATTTCTCCTGAGCTGGGCTGTACTGCTCAAATACATCCCTAGAATTCCAGAAGCTGTCCTTTCCCCCCAGAGGAGCAAAACCAAACAAGTTCCTTGACCTTGGTGTGGAGGCTGGAAATACAAAGTCTCATCTGTTGAGGTGTGTGACAACCACAGCATGTCCCCTCCAGTACCTTATCCTCTTCTGACCCTCAGTCCTATGTCTCCTAGGTCAAGTTGGGGGAGGTCAGGACAGGCAGAAATTCCTCTAATGTCTGGTGATCAGCTGATTTGGGTTCCTTAGCATATGAAGGAGGAGAAGGTGAGCCAAGTCCTACCTGTCCTACCGTACTGTCAGGGCACTGTTGGAAACAAGGAAGCAGAAGGTCTTCTCAAGTAATAATAAGTAAAGCAGGATCTCCTAAGCTGCTGGAGACCCCAGCCCACCCATGTGGAAGCACAGAGCTGCTCTCTGCTGCCTACATGGTCTGGCTGCTATAGAAGTCTTCAGATACCTGCTCTCTGTCTATCTATGGCTCTGCTGCCTGTTGGCAGTTCTGGCTAACTTAGGCCAGCAGTCTCAGACCACAAGTTCACAGGCCCAGCCATGGAGATCTTGAAGGTAGAGTTGCCAGAGAGAACATAGAAACACTTCCCCAAACCTTCAGGATATGTTTCCACTACATCATTGCAATGTTTATTTCAAATTCAAATACAACAAACCATCCAACAAGTTCATTTGCGAAACCCTGGCAGCAGTAGTCAGGGAAGGCCCAGTGTGGAGGATGGTTCGTGTGGGAAGCGTGAATTACCTCCTGCCAGCTGTTTTCTGAGGTCACCCCTGTGTGTACCTGCCCCCACTGATGCCGCTAAAGCTAGCCCAGCAGTACCCCATGCACAGTGGGAAGCTCCAGACGTTACAGAAGAAACACCAAAGCAGACCATGATATGGAGCAAAGAGAAAAGGCAGCAAGCTGCCCCCACTGCCCACTGGCAGACAGCCACCTGACAGCCACCACCTTGTCTCTTTGCAGATGACTGCTCTCAGCAATGATTGTGTGAAGCCAAGCCACACAGTAGTAGCCTTGGTGCTTGTTCTGAAGCTAGAGCAAACCTGGAAACTGGTCCAAGACTGTCAGGCCACTAGTATGTGTATGTACAGACATCTACAGGGACAGACAAACATGTACACACATGCCAACGGAAAGTCATCACCTGTAGGCTGAGTGCAGATTTTTCTTGAGACTTTTATCATCTTGTAGATATAACACGTGGTGTGTGTGTGTGTGTGTGTGTGTGTGTGTGTGTGTGTGTGTGTGTTTATATATGCACATATGTGTATAGGTTTTCCAGGTAACGTGTATTACTTCTGGTGTGTCCGCTGCTGAGTAGCCCTGTTCACTCCAAGAGAAAGAAAATGTTAATAAACCAAAAGCCCCCTGGCTTCTCAGGAAATAAGCTGGCAGGATTTTTAGCAAGAGCAAGCAGGCTCTGAGCCAGTGTTGAAGGGCCTATGAACTGACTGCCGGAAGGGCTTGGGCGTGGGAGGCAGGAAGTCAGTCTAGCCTTTCTGCCTTTGGTGCCCTAAGCAGTTTGGCCTTCTTAAGCAGTTAGTTACCTGCAAAGTAATCAGAGCCAGCTCCTGTGACCTGTCTGTGACGAAACCACCTCATACGAGGATCCAGACGTGACGCCAGGGCTCTTCCTCACTCTCACAGTCAAAAGCTTTCACCTTACACACCAGCCCAAGCTGTTCCCACAACCTTGTGACAAAGTCCCTTTAGAAGCAGCCCCACCCTTGTGCCCTACAACACACCAAAGGAACACCACAGACAAAAACCTTGAAGCAAAAAAAAAAAAAACAAAAATCAAAAAAAACACCGGGGCTGAGCCCACCCCCTACCCCCACCCCCCTTAGCATGTATAAGATACACACAGGAAGGAAGTGGCTGGCTGATTCAAGGAGGCAGGGCTGCAATGTCTCCAGGAAGGAATATTTTCCGACCAGTTCACCCTGCCTGTGGTTTTGAACAAGATTTCAGACATAGCTCTAGCCAGTCCCCAGCCCCCTGCTGTGTCCCCCCTGGACCCTCCACCAACATGGGCAGCAGCTGCTGTCTAGACACAGCAAGAGGGTGGGTGCCCATGCAGGAAGTCGTCCAGCAGGCTGCTCTGCTCGATGGTCTTGGAGTTGGAAGCAAGCAAAGAGGCACAAGCTGCTTGTGGTAGAAGCAGGAAGGGGCAAGCCCTGTCTGGTGGGCAGGGATGAGGGCATCCCCCCTGCCTCTCGCTGGGTACTCCCGGAGATGACTCATCAGCAAACCTGTTTTTGCTTTCTGCTCATAACCAGCTCCAGGTCTCAGCAGATCCAGCTCTGAGCTCCAGGGTCTCTCCAAACAAGACCTTCCCTGGATCAGAAGTTTCTTCTCTGCATTTGCGACTGGGAGGGCTTACAGGCAGGATCCAGTTCGGAGCCCTTCCATCCCCTACTCTTCTGTGTCTGAAGCCTCCCCTCTGTTAAAGCTCTTGTTCCAGGGTAGGCAAGAACATTAGGGCACTTCCCACTCTGCCACAGATGCTGGCACTCTGTCCTTCCTCCCTGACCTCTGCTCAAGTCCTATCTGGTGTCTAGTTCAGTGTCAGCTTTAGCAACTTTCTGGACTCTCCAGATGGAAAGTCCCTCTTTCCTACTGCCTCTGATGTGACACCATAACCAATGGCAACTATGTATCCAGCCATGTGAGTCCAAATGAGTCACTTCAACTTGCTGAGCTTCAGGTCTACATCTGTAAGGTAGGCATGGTGAGAGATGCCAACAGAGATGAAGCAACCATTGTGAAGCAAGGAGCTGAACACATAGGGACCAGGGTCCAAGACCCTGGTGGATACGAACACCAGGGCAGAGGGTGCTGAGTGGTCTTTCTTCCAGGCAGTGGCCACTCCCCTCCCTCAATCAGATTAGCCAATTCCCCCACAGCTCCACCCACAGTCTTGCCTACATATGGTAGGTCTGAGGTGTAGTTGAGAGCCAGGAGACTCCAGGTAAAGGAAGGTAGCCAAAACCCCAGAAGAGCCAACAACCTTTCCCATAGAGAGTAAGAGCACATAGAGAGCAGATGGAGCCTTTACTGTTAGGGGCTGCCTGGGCCAGGCACCCATTTCACAGACCACAGGTGCCAGTCATTGAGGCCCACACAGGAACAGGGCTGTGTCCTCCATAGAGAGCTTACAGCTAAGCTCTCAGAGTGGGTGGCATTGAAGTGCCATTCCCCAGGACAACAAAGCCTGCAGGTAGGGAGGCTCTTGACTGGTGACAGTCAGAACAGAGCTAGAGGTTATGGACTTGGCCTTGGAGCTGAGGAGCTGGAGCCCTTTCTCCTAGACTGTCCTTGCCTCTGTGAATGGACAGCAACAGGGTACAAATCTGAAGGCCAGGGAAGGAGAAAACTAATCCAATGTTCCAGGACTCTTACAGGGATCGCTCTCAGAGGATGGTTGTCTTGACCCATTCCTGGGTGACCAAATTCTCTTGGTGGTTTAAGAATAAAGGTCATGCTGGGCAGTGGTGGTGCATGCCTTTAATCCCAGCACTTGGGAGGCAGAGGCAGGCAGATTTCTGAGTTTGAGGCCAGCCTGGTCTACAGAGTGAGTTCCAGGACAGCCAGAGCTACACAGAGAAACCCTGTCTCAAAAAGCCAAAATAAATAAATAAATAAATAAATAAATAAATAAATAAATGTCATATAAACACATCTTTCTATGAGTAGACCCTGACCTGTGACCTATGGAGACACCACCCAGCACCAAGACCCGGTGCTCTCTGGACTTGCCATTTGGACTCTATAGTGGCAGCACCTATGTTCAGACACTGCATGCAGCCAGCATGCAGGGAGAGCAGACGGCCCACACTGTCCACCAGAATGCTCCAGAATGCTGTGTATAGCAGAGTTGCCAAGGACATTTAAACCTTCCAGGCAGGGTCTCAGAATCAGGGCTATGTAGACATCCAAGCCAGGCCCAAGAGTGCTAACTCCCTCTAGTGAAACCAGCCAGGCACAGTGCCAAAGCAGATACACTGCTCAGAATTCCTGTCAGAGGTCTATTGGATATTTCTACAGAACCAAGAGTGTGAAGATGCCAGGCCCTGGGCAGACCAGTACACCTGGCCTTGACCTTAGTGGAGGGAATCGATTGCGTCTCTGTGTGGCAATCTTGAAGTAAGACGTAAGAGTCTTGCCTGTTGCTGCGTGAAGCTAGAAACAGTAGGGTTAACCTACTGTTAACCTTCCCTATATAAGCTACACTGATTCCATGTTTCCAGTTGTCGTGGCAGACCTGTGTATTAGCCTTCTACCCTCAGAGTAAGTCCAAGGCCTCAACCTGTACCCAAGGCCTAGTAGTCCCAGCTGAGAAGAGCCGTGCCCACTAGTCCTGTCGTATCTACTCAAGGACATTAGTCATGACTTTCCTGTCCCTCTCTTCTGTACCACTAGTTTTCCATTTCTCCAAGACTGCTCTCAACACTTTTATGTTTAAGTTGACCCCCCCCCCATCATTCTCTTCCCCTGAGACAGAGGAGCAAGGATCAGATGTTCCCCACACATCTTCATACCTTGTCTTGATCTGAGAATACTCTGACAGGAAAGGTGGAGGATTGGGGGGACAGAGATGAGGAGCAGACAGGGAGTTCATGGGTCAGCTGTGAGCCTGAACCCTGGAGAGCAAGTGGAGACCCTGGGTGGAAGAAGTTACTCCAAACTCTGGGAAGTGAGATGGTCAGAGGCCTCAGGACAGGGGAAGGGTGGCAGGAAGTGGCCCTGGATCAGCAAGGGCTGAGAGGATTCAGCGGAGCACTTGTTAGGAAGACGCTTGAGGCCTTAGCAAGGCAGAGGGAGGCAGAAAGCTAGGACTTCTAACTCTGCCTTTATGGTTCCCCTCCCAGACCAGACATCTCAGTATCAGTGTGAAGTTGCTTTGGGCTGAGCTCTGCTCCCAGGTAGCTTATGGATAGAGGAGTGGAGGGCAGATATCCTTGGATACATGGAAGATCCAGGGAAAAGCTTCATCCCCACTCCCCCCTCCTCAGGCAACCATGCTCTTGGAGGCTTCTGTGCTTCCCCTGTCTCCTTCCTCCTCTCCAGTCTTCCTTACTGAGAACTATGTAGACATTCAGAAGCATCTTTTGAATTGGGGCCTTCAGCTTAGCCAGTTTTGTAAAGCAAACACCGATAGAGCCAGGGCAGATAGAACATCCCTCTGCCTCCATGTTCCCTTCCCTGCCACCCGACCACCTGCAGCCTGAACACCATGACACCACTCCCTTGAGCTGCTTGGCAAATTGCCACATCACACCTTCTGAGGTCATAGGGCATCCAGTGGGCTATCTATATACCTGACAGCAGTTACTACTGCTGCTGCTGCTGCTCTTCCTCCTCTTCCTCTTCCTCATCCTTCTTTTCCTCCTCCTCTTCCTTTTCCTCCTCCTCTTCCTCCTTCTCTTCCTCTTCCTTCATACTATGGTCCTAAGAATAAAACCACACCCCCAAATGCATCTGAGAGCTCATTTTTGTTGCACTGTAAAATCCATTCCATGAACAAATGTTCTTCATTCCTTCCTACCATGAATGGAACGTTTTTTCTTCCTTGTAAGGGTCAAAAGGGACAGTTTAGGCCACAGAAGTGGGTAGCCTCAGGCTTAGTCATTTCCCATTCACAGCATGGAACCTCTAAATCTGAGATCAGTCAAAATCCTGTGAGAATGCAGATGGCTTCCTTATTGCCACACCCTCACTAAGAGAGGAAAGACCCTAAACGTCACCTTCTATGAGGCCCCATTGGCAGGATCTGGCCACTGCCAAAGACTTTGACAAAGCACCTGGCAAAACAAACTTAAGGGAGGAAAGATTCATTTCGGCTCACCATTTGAAGGTAAAGTCTACTACAGGAGGAAAGGCAGTTGCTGATAATTGGATTCTGTCCTTAGTGGGGGTTGTCTTAGTTCTCTATGGCTGTGACAAAACCCCATAACCAAAGCAGCTCTCTAAAGGAACGTATTTAATCCGGTGATCATGGTTCCAATGGGTTAGAGAACTATAAACCATTTGTCTTAGTCAGGGTTTCTATTCCTGCACAAACATCATGACCAAGAAGCAAATTGGGGAGGAAAGGGTTTATTCGGCTTACACTTCCATACTGCTGTTCATCACCAAAGGAAGTCAGGACTGGAACTCAAGCAGGAGCTGATGCAGAAGCCATGGAGGGATGTTCTTTTCTGGCTTGCTTCCCTTGGCTTGCTCAGCCTGCTCTCTTATAGAACCCAAGACTGCCAGCCCAGAGATGGTCCCACCCACAAGGAGCCCTTGATCACTAATTGAGAAAATGCCTCACAGCTAGATCTCATGGAGGCATTTCCTCAATTAGTGATCAAGGGCTCCTTGTGGGTGGGACCATCTCTGTGATAACCCCAGCTGTGTCAAGTTGACACAAACCTAGCCAGTACACCATTGTAATATCTATACTTTATAAATTGTCCAACCTGTAGGATTCTGCGATAGCAGAAAAAGGACCAAAACGCTACTGCAAACCTCTTACCCTTCCCAGTCCCATTCACAGATGAGGAAACTGGAAGAAGTGCAGAAACTTGGACAAGGTCACAAAGGAAGTATCCATCATAGGAGTTAGTTTTGGAGAAATGGTCCTGAAAACCATGCTCTTGGCCTTATGCTGTGTGGAGAGAAATAAAGAGGAAAATATATCTGCAATACATGATCAAACAGTGGGTTTGGTATTTGTATTTGATAGATAAGAAAAGATGAAATGAGGCAAAGGAAAGGCCCAGTCACCATGAAAAAACAAGTCGAAAATTTTAACTATAAATATATTAAAAGCATCACGGAACAATAGGAGGAGCTACACTTGAGCCTCAAGGTGAGGGCTGAAAGTTCTATTGACCTTGGTGGAAGGAACAGGGAAGTTTTTTAATAAGAACAGATGTACTGTGTATATTTCAGCAATTTTTTCTGCTAGCTTGTGGCTTTTCTTCCCACCGTACAATGGTGTATAAAAAGGCTATGCAAAATAAATGCAGCACGCACCGGCAGTCCTCCCAAGTCTATCTCTTATCTCTGTATCTTTTTTCTATCTTTCCTATAACCACCCTCACTCCCCGCTCGGGAATGTTCAACTTTGTGGGGGCGGGTCCAGCACAGTCTGGCATGGGTTCCCTTTCATGGTTAGGCCGGTTTTCGGTTGGCCACTCCTACAACCTCTGAGCCACCACTGTCCCGTCACATCTTGCAGGCAGGACAGGTTGTAGGTCGAAGTATCGTGGTTAGTTTGGTGTTCCAGTCCCACCTCCACCACTGGGAGCGTTGCCTAGTTACAGCGGATAACCAGTTCAGGCTCCACATCCTCTGCTAATAGGAGACCTCCTTAGGATCACCCTCGCAGGTTCCAGGAAATCTCAACAGCACTAGGTTTCCACATCACCCCCAAATGCCCCTCCAGGTCTAGCCATCTTTCTCTTGGGGCTTTTTTTTTTTTTTTAGATTTATTTATTTCATTTCTATGAGTACACTGTAGCAGTCTTCAGACACACCAGAAGAGGGCATCAGCTCCCATTACAGATGGTTGTGAGCCACCATGTGGTTGCTGGGAATTGAACTCAAGACCTCTGGAAGAGCAGCCAGCTCTCTTAACCTCTGAGCCATCTCTTCAGCCCCTCTTGGGGCATTTTAAATCAGGTATCTGTTTCATTGTTGCTACTGATGTATAGCAAATCTTTATATAGTATAAATATTGACTCCTCAGATATGTGGCTTGTAAATACTGTTTTCCAATTCATACACTACCTTTTCACTGTTCATTGTTTTCTTTCGGTGTGCATAAATATCATACCTAAGAAAGTATCACCAAACCCAATAATCCAATGTCATGGAACTTTAATCCGTTTTCTTCTAAGGCCTTATGGTTTCAGGTCATTTTTTTTCCTTTCATCGTGTGTGCGTGTGTGTTGTTTTGTGTATGTATGTGTGAGGGCACACACATGCATATGTGGCACATGTATGCACATGCATGTGGAGACCAGGGGTTGATTTCAGGAGTTATCTCCAACTCTTTTACACTACTCACTGAGTCAGTACCTCTCAGTCTAACTCAGAGCTCAGCTAGCTGTGGGGATCCTCTATCCCTGCCTTCGGAGGCTGGAATCACAGGCAGATGATACACTTAAACAAATCTTTATCTTTATGGCCATTGATGTTTGCAGCAGTGCAAGGCTGTACGATGGGAAAGGACAGCATCTTTGATGATCTGGGCTGGGAGAGCTGAATAGCCACATCCAGAATGACATTTGATTCCTAGCTTACAGCATAGAGAAAAGCTGAAAAGGGTGAAAGATCTGAACATAAGATCTGGAGGGAGACACTGGGGAGGCAGCTAGGGTTTAGGATCATTATTTATTTTTATTATTTGTGTTTTGATTATTTATATTTGGTTATTGTTGATTTTATTTAGGATTAGAATTATCTCCCTTTTCTTATTCTAACTGCAGGTTTGCCAGTTTTGTTGACTTTTCAAAGTAGGACCTCAGCTTTATGTTTCTGTTGTTTTTCCCCTGTATTCCATGTATTTCTGGTCAAATATTTTTCTTTATGCTATTTACCTATATTTTTTTAAGTTTTTATTTTAAAGTTTTATTTATTTATTTATTTATTTATTTATTTTATTTTATTTGGAGCTGTGAGAGTCTTCAGTGAGAGAGAACACATGATGTTTGTGACATTTCCTAGCTGTTGTGAATGGAACTGCAACAAACATGGATAAGCTCTTTATTAAACTGAACGATGATATCGTTCCACATTTTTCACAAACCCCAAAGGCACATGGCCTACACATGTGGCCAAAATCTCTCATTGCCCTTTGTAAGCACTTAATACATTTTTAATGACATTTTCATAGATGCATTAAATACATCTTAATCATATCCACTCCTAATTCTCTCCTTCCAACTACCCCTGCTCCTTTCTCCTTCCATCATCTATTTCTGTCTTTTGATCTATAAGGCACTGAGTCTAATCAATGATGTCCACATCATATGTGCATGGCTGTGGGGTTATCCACCCAGGCATAGGCAACCTTACATTTGTCACCCCTCAAGGAAAAGTGTCTCTGTCACCTGTCACAGCCTTCAGTTATTAATTGTTCTTGGGCTAGAGATGGAGCCTCAGGAGCCCTGGTCACATCCATGCTGAAATTTTCAAGTAGCTTGGTCTACCTCAGGTAACCACAGCTGCTGTGAGTTCATGTGTACAGCAGCCCTGCCCTGTCCAGAGCGCAGCATTCCACAGTGATCTTCCCCATCCTGTTACACATTCTTCCCACCTCTCCTCTGTGGTGTTTCCTGAGTCTCGGCAGAGGCAGGACATACAGAAGTTTCACCTATGCGTGAGTATTCACAATCACTTCTGAACTCTCTAAAGGGCTTTACATCTCTACATTATAGAGTAACAAAAACGTACAAACTAAAGCATAGATATTTGGTAGCATAAAGGCTGCACTGACTACAGAGCTTGTGATCCCAGAAAGGCAACATGATTTAGTCCAAGTCTCAGGAGCACCGGGATATGTTCACATTCAAAACTGACATGTTCGATAAGAGTGCTCAGAGCAGGAAAGTCAATGCAAACCTTCATGATGGAGTATGTCAACGCTACAAAGTTCTTGAATGGCGTATAAAGCATGGCAAATACAAATGACTGTCGAAGCCTAAAACATGTGTTAAGTGCTTACAAAGGGCAATGAGAGATTTTGGCCACATGTGTAGGCCATGTGCCTTTGGGGTTTGTGAAAAATGTAGAACGATATCATCGTTCAGTTTAATAAAGAGCTGATCCACGCTCATTGCCGTTCCATTCACAACAGCTAGGAAATGGAGTCAACACAGATGTCCTTCAACCTACAAGTGGATAATAAAAATGTGGTCCGTGGTGCATGCACACTATGGAATACCATTCAACTGTAAAGAAAAATGAGGTCATGAACTTTAAAGGCAAATGGATGAAAATGGAGAAATTTGTATTAGCAATGTAACTCAGACACAGAAAGACAAACATCATGTGTTCTCTCTCACTGAAGACTCTCATAGCTCCGAATAAAATAATTAAATAAATAAATAAAACCCTGGAGTAATTGCAGAAAAAGTAAAAAGGGCCCATGGCTGGTGTAGGAGATAGAGGAGCAATAGAGAGAAAAATAGCAGGATATAAATAATCTGATGAAGGAATTGGGAAGATGGGCTCTAAGGAGATGGAATTAGAGAAATACAGAAGAAGGGAGAGTAAAATAACAATATAACAATATCTCTAAAAAGTCATAAGGAATAATAAATACATAAAATCTATGAGACATAAGTCAGTATATAAACACACATATGTAGTTTAAATGGATTTTTCTCATCTGAGTTCACAATGCTTCCTCCAAGAGCCAAAGTCTACCTAGAGAAGTCCCTGACACCAGGAATGAGACGCCCTCTTTTTTGAGTTGTTGGCCAGGGTTGTCCAAGAGATTCCCCAAAAAATACAGGCTATTACCATTACCTTTGGTTGGCCCCAAGAGGAGGAAGATAAATCTCTATTGTTAAAGATATAATGCATTTTAGACTCAGGGCCCAGAAGCACAGTTGTGGCACATGTACCTTGGCAGTAACCAACAGCTCTCTAGTTGGACTTAAGACCCACTCAACAAGAGGGAAGCCACGCCTAGTACTGGAAACCTAACAACTACACAGGGCTAGTGATGTCGTGGATCTTGGAGGACAACCCACAGCCATCACTGTGCCACCATAATCCCTAACTAGACTCTAAATATTTGTCATTATATCAACAAATAACTACAGTTCTTACCCCTCAAGGAAACTTCTCTTTGCAACAGATAGAGACCATTACATGCAGAGTTGTGTAGCCCACTACCAATGAATAATACATCTAGTAAAAAAGCCCAGCCCTTAATGCTCAGGAAACATTGCAGAGGAAAGGGCAGAAAAAATGGTGAGAGCCAGACAACAAGGATTTAGTTTGAGGCTATTTCTCTTAGTAACTCAGAAGTTACTCTCATAAGGTTTCACAAACATGGCTGCCTAAACATGACCTAAACAAGATCAAGAACGATGGATATGCCAACGTGAACAGGGAAAAGCCCACAAGGCTTTAACCCAACACAAAGAACCAGGGGCAACTAAGGGATGCTGCTAGTGGGAGAATCTATTCTTTCCTAACTGCTTCGTGCAGGGATAACAGTAAGAGAAAGGGGAAGAGTAGGGCATTCAAGGTCTTTTGACTTTAGATGAATCTCAGTTCCTTAAGCCTGTGTGTTGGCTTTTGGGGCTCATCTGGTTGTAGGACTATGAGGAGTTCATAGTCTTCAGTTAGGAAGAGCTGAGTAAGAGATTGTAGTCTTCCTGAAACAGATTAGAAAGGAATCTTAAAATACAAGGACCAAAACTTAAAGCTAGAACTATCATAATGAGGGGCCCCCAAAAGGAGATCTTTGCTATTACCCATGTGCCCCATAACCTTGTTCATCTGGATGGAGGAGGAACTACATTCTGGCTCACAATTCTGTTTTGTTTTTTTGTTTTGTTCTTTAACTGCCTGGCATTCTCCCTTAGGCATCTGATAAATTTGTGTAGACACGTCATCCCTCCCATCTCATAGCGCAGATTCCTCCTTTTCTGCCATAGTGAAATCTAATCTCTGCCTGTTTTATACTACTGTGGCTGCCAGGGAGTCCAACTGGGCATGGAGATTTTCAATGCTGTTCTGTACCAGTGTCAGATCGGCCTTGATTTGTTGGGGAAAGTGGCTGTGTCAGACTTGGAGTCCAGTGGCCCTTCCTGGGGGGGGGGGGGGGGGAACCACTGCCCTTGCCATGGTTACCCCTAACCACTGCCCTTGCCATGGTTACCCCTAACAGCAGTGGAAGTAATATTTCATCCCCTTTGGTTCACATAGGGGTGGGCTGGTGGTTTATTTTCTTCTCACGAATGACTATAAGATCTAGAGCTAAGTACAGAACTTGGCACATGGAGTGATTGATGGGGTAGCCGGACAAGAGGCCACTGGTATACAAAATAGGTGCCATTAGAAGTGCTCTTGAGTTGGAGATTAGCCTGGTGTGCAGTTGGGAGGACGCACACAGTCAGCTTATACAGGCAGGGCCCAGAGGCAGGCCTGGAGCATGGAGTCGTTGGTTGAAGGGATTTTTAGTTAAGCCTATGCCCCAAATATGTAACTTGTCTTGCTGTCAGGTAGGCCCAACAGTCTTTCTAGATCAGGTTGCATTTTAGAGAGCATCTTGTGGCTACCATGTATGAAAAGCAGCATTTCAAAGAGGGGAGCAAGGGGATCAAAAGGGCTGCTTGAGGATTGGGCTGTCCAGTTTTTATCTGAAAGAGAGTTTAATTATTAGGGGAGGGGCCAAGACTTTCCATGGATCCAAGGTATGAACAGAGACAGAGGTGTCTACAGCCTTCAGCTCCTGGCAGAGGGTAGCCTTTGCAGGGAGGTCATTTTGCAATTAGATAACCATTTGAGGCCAAAATTCCATTTCCCAGAGTTTATACGCTTTTTAACTTAATTATCCGTACTATTATTCCTTGCTTTCCCACCCCTGCTCTGATCTACGTCCCAGAGGATGATGGTTACTGATTTGATGTAATCATCAGAAATCATACCAGCCACCAGGGATGGTGAAATTCTGCAGACTCTATAGCAGATTTCTACAGCTGGGAACATCAGGCCTCAGGATCCTATTCTACATAGCTGCAATGTGTTGATGACCAGTCAAGATAGGTTATACAGATCTATACAGTTAAGTTCTGTGTTGTTGCCAGTAAGTCATAACACTATTTGAAAGACACTAACTGGGCCTTCCAGCGTGCAGGTTGTCATCTTAAACTATATAAAAGCTACAGTTTCCTCCCCAGTTCCAGAAATAATGATACTTTGGATTCCAGAGCAAGATGCCTCCCATTTAATATTTAGGTGATGGAGCTGGAGAGATGGCTTAGCAGTTAAGAGTACTGGTCACTTTTCCAGAGGTCCTGAGTTCAATTCCCAGCAACCGCATGGCAGCTCACAGCCATCTATAATGGGACCTAATGCCCTCTTCTGGCAAACATGCAGACAGAGCACTCATACATACATAAATAATTTTTTTAAGACTTTAAAAAGATTTGAGTGATGGTTTTGGTGGGTAGAATTAGAGTAAAGGCTGGAGTAGTGAAGAAGCATTTTATAACTGAGAGGAGGTTCTGAAGCAAGAGTGGCACCAGGTAACCCTAATATTTTCACAGTAGTCAAGGAAAAGAGGACCAGAAGGGACTTCTCTCCCCAACCCCAGTTGTTGGGGACAGTACATAAAAGGCCTACCAAAGAAGGAAAGCAAATTTTATATGATAAGATTCAGGAATTGCAAACATCACTGAAGAGAGGGAAGGAGGAAATGTAGGCAGATGGAGAAAAACAGGATTTGATCTCAAGGGTGGGGAATAAAAAAGTCCGGTGGAGCCACAGCTCCTCGGGGTACCTGAGAAGGAGTCCCAGTTTGAGACAAGCCCAGCATCCACTGAGGTCATTCTGGAGGCCCTTCAGGAATGGGTGGGAGAGTGGGAGCAGTGGGGTCTGATCCATCTGTCTGTTCAGGTAAAAAGGGGGGCTTAATTGGATTTTGCAACATAAATCCAGTTGTGACTGCTTTGTGAGGGGGCAGATCTTTTAAGACAGGGTGAGCAGGTGTCTAGGTTGGTGGCTGTGTAAGTCGAGAGAATAATTTTGTGGAGTCCTGTTCCTCTTTAATCCCAGCACTCGGGAGGCAGAGGCAGGCGGATTTCTTAGTTTGAGGCCAGCCTGGGATACAAAGTGAGTTCCAGGACAGCCAGGGCTATACAGAGAAACTCTGTCTCGAAAAAAGAAAAAAAAGAAGAAGAAGAAGAAGGCTTGATACCTTAGGAGGAGATTGCTGAGTGACTGTGAAATGAGTGTTTACACAGAATGGGCTGAGGAGCAAAATTTTGTTAGGTGCTGGAATTAGCACAACAGCAGCCAGGGTTTATAGGCACAGGGCCAGCCTTGGCAAACCAGGTCCAGTTGTCCCCATAAATAAACTTTGGGATAAATAAGTATCTCCTACCTTTTGACAAGGAATGGCCAGTGCTTGTCCCTGATTGGAGGGCAAGAAAAAGAAGGGTCTGGGTGTGTCAGAAAGCAGCAAAGAGTTGGAAAGAGCAGGTTTAAGCTGGTCTATGGAGGTTTGGTGAGGCTATGGAAAGAGGAAAGGTTCCTCTCTGGGCCCCTTAGAGGCCTCACATAGGGGGTGTGCTATGTGTGAGAAGTTAAGAATCCACATATGGAAAACCTTAAAAAAGACTCAGAGAAAAGTTAAAGAGAGTAGAGCTGTAAGCTCTCCCCTTGGCTTGGGTAAGGGGTATGGTGAGCAGGGGGAAGTGGAGCGGCTACTAGGAGGGAGGGGTAGGGGAGGGAGACCTAGGTAGTGAACAGTCGGGGTGCAGATTAGAGTCTTCTTCCCGGATGCTGAATGAGCCTCAGGAGCCCCCAGCACTGACCAGAGTTTGATGGAAGTTGTCCCTGTGGACTGCAAGCAGAGGGGAAGGGCCAACCACACTCTGCAGAAGGGAACTGGGAGACAGGGCTGAGCCCTTACTAGGTTTACTCAAAGAAGTGGAGGCTGCCCCAGAAGCCCGAGGGCAGGACTATCCAAGGAACATCGTAGCATATCCGGATCTTCCCCGGTGATGGAGGAGTAGAGAGACTGCAGGGGTGCAGTAAAAAATTTAAAAGTTATAAAAAGAAAGAAAAAATAAAAGGTGTCTTTTAAGTCAAACCCTGAAAAATAGGTCAGGGTGGATGAAAAAAAAAGTGTATAGGAGCTGGGAACGATAGGGGAGAGTAGGGACTATAGTTTCATTAATTTTTCTAAAGTCTTGGGCCAGGCTGGAGCATCCTTTAGGTATTTAAATTACCGGGATAGGAATGTTGTAAGGGAGTAAGTGGTAACTAGGAGTCCTGCCTGGAGGAGGCCCTGAATGAGGAGATTTAGGCTGCTCCATATACTTAGGATAAGGGGTACCTGGTCACATCAGAGAAAGGGCCTTACAGAGAGACAAAGGCAGAGGAGTCTATGGAAGCTATGGAAGGAATAGCAATGCCCCATGCTCTAGAACAGAGAGTAGCATAGGATGAGAAACGGTTTAGGAGATGACGGCCCAGTGCCTGAATCTGACTCCATGGCTAGGGAAAGACAGAGGTAATTTTGGGAAGGGGAAGGGGATCAACAGAGGTTTTTCATTTGGTGAAGTGGGGGGGGCTATTTGCCATAACATTAATATATGTGTTGGAGATAAGGATCCAAGTTAGCAGGGGAGTGAAAGAGTGATTCTGGGTAATATGGGGACCCTAGATTTAAAACGAGGAAGGGAACATGTCCGATTGCTATTCAGTTAGCCGAGAAGAGGAAACCATGGTGTTCACATGTCGCTGACCGCCATCCGTGTCATCCTTGTGGCAAGTTGGCAGAAACCTGGGCTAGGGATGTTAAACTGGGGCCTCCTCGCCGCACCAATGTCATGGGTGGGTAGGGGAAGTGGTATCTGGGGGTCCCTTGGGGTCCTATTGACAATCCTCTTCCAGTGTCCCCATGGTCCAGATGTGGGGCATACCAGCAAAGGACCAGGGATTGAGTTCCTCGTTCGCCCAGTGCCCCTTTTGTTGGCATTTGAAGAGAGCAAAAACTGGAAATGGGTTTTTCAATCCCTTCATGTTCCCATTCTTTCCCTTTTTGTCTCCTCATTTCTTCTGTTCAAGACTTGAAACAGGGCCTCAGGGAGTTCACTCCAGGCTGTCAGGGAACCTTTTCCAGATGTTGGAGCTAATGTCAGTGGTGATTGTCCCATGAAATGTATACAGTGAGGAGGGCTCCCTCTGGGGATTCTGGGTCTTCATTGGTAAATTTAGTGATGGTCTCCAGAAGACGATTTAAAAAGAGTAAAGGGTCTCTGATGAGCCCTGAATTATTTCCTTTAACTTTTAAAGGTTTACACTTGAGTATTTTACACATATCTTCAGTTACTCGAGTGATGAGTTTCTATGCTATTCGATGTTCCACTTGGGGTAGGCCATGGGGACTGTGTCTACCCCTCCCAGAGATTGTTTACCTAGTATAGCCTATCTGTATAATCTTGGGTTGCCTTCCAGATAATGAGTTTTTGGGGGTTTTTTGTTTTGTTTTTCCTCATCTGCTGTTAAGGTAGACATGAATTATATAATAAACACCCTGCCATGTAAGAGACTAAACCTGGAAGAGTGTGATAAATTTTCTCCTGAGTACCCCAGTTTTCACTCTTTGTGGTCCATCTCAGTTATGGGGAATGGAACATGGATAAGGGTAAGAAGGCCATCTCCTACTGCTACCTCCCTCAAGGGGAACATATGTCCTGACTAGGTGAGGGTAGTGGAAGGACCACAGTCTCCAGAGAAGGTGGGAGGGCTGAGGATAGGGATGGGGACGGACCCTTTCCTACAGTGGTAGATGGAGGGGAGATCAGCAGTCTGTGTAAGGGGAGTAAAAGAGGTGGGTATGAAGGGATAGGAGTGGCTGAGGGCAGAGGCACAGGGGCCAGATGGGGGTCTGTAGGGTGATCAAGGTAGAGAGTCATCTGCAGGATCAAAATTGGAGGTTGGTGGAGTTTGGGTGGTTGGAGATGAGACTTTGGTGGCTGAGGAAAAAATGTTAGGGAGAGCAAGTGTTATATAGAAAGGGTCAGCTGGGCTGGAGATGTGCTCAGTGGTTAAGAGCACAGACTTCTCTACCAGAGGCCCTGAGTTCAATTCCCAGCAACCACATGGTGGCTTGCAACCATCTGTAATGGGATCAGATGCTCTGTTCTAATCACTGAAGACAGTGACAGTGGTCTTACATACATAAAATAAATAAATCCTTCGTACACAAAGGACTTTGGGCCACATTCCATTCTGTTTTATGAAGCTACCTAAACCAGTTACAATATTAGAATTAAAATTCTGAACTCCAGCCAATGGTTGTCATTGTCCAGGGTATATCAAGGCTGGAATTGCATTGAAAGGTGAAAGAGACTCACAAGGTCTCCATTCTCTTTGTTGGATCTCCTTTAAGTTAGCCTGTAAACAGACTTTTGGCTGAGATAGTTCCCAGACAGATGAGGGATCAAGGTTTAAAAAACAAGGGTCAGATCCAAGGAATCCCTCGAGTTTCAGATTGACCAAGTGTGCCTAGAAAATAGGACAGGCATCCCCAGACTCATACCTTCCAGGAGTCAAGAGATTTCCTAGTCTGTGGAAAAAATCTGAGTTTTGGAGCCTGTGGGGGCCTGTGAAAGTTCCTGGAACTTTTGAGAGAGGGAGCCTCCTAGTTAGGTCCCATGAGTCACCCTGTCCAACATTTGGCTTTATTGGATGCCTGACCAAATGGAAAACCGCCTCTTATTTGGAGGTCTGACTGTGTCGAAATGAAGCTGAGAAAAGTGGGAGGAAAAGTCTTCAATTTTTCTCAAAGGAAGGGAGATCCTTCCTTTGAGACAGACATCCCACTTAGTCTAAGAGCTCTTATTTCTGCACATTTACCAGTTGTGGGTCCCTGCTGATTGCCACCTATTCTAAAATGCTTCTCCAAGAAAAGCTGACAGGTGTACTCACTGGCCAGGCATTCCAGGCCAGACTCTTCCGGATCAGTGTGGTAGGTGGGGCGGTTGATAGGTGAACACATATTCTCCACATATAATACTTTCTTTCAGATGTAAAATTAGTCTACTTAAGAACTTTATTCTTTCTTTTTTTCCCCCCTTGTTCCAGTCAACTCTGCTTGCTCTGGTCTGCCCTGCTCACTCCGGTTGGCCCTGCTCGCTCTTGTCGCCGTCCCCCATTCGGCCCCACTCTCTTGGGTCGCCCCCATTCAGCCCGCTCACTCTGGCTGGCCCTGCTCGCTCCGGCTGGCCCCCGCTCGCTCCAGTCAGTCCCACTTGCTCAGTCCCTGCTCTCTCCGGTCCAAGGATTCATTTATTATTATTATTCATAAGTACACTATAGCTGACCTCAGATGCACCAGAGGAGGGCGTCAGATCTCATTACTGATGGTTATGAGACGCCATGTGGTTGCTGGAATTTGAACTCATCACCTTCGGAAGAGCAGTCGGGTTCTCTTACCCGCTGAGCCATCTCACCAGCCCCCAACTTTATTCTTTCTTAAATGCAGTTCTGTAGGTGTTTGTTACCTTTTTTTAAAAAAAATTTGTATTACTTTCTATTTGGAACTCCAAACATTTTGACATCTTTGTTTTATTTTCATTTACCTTAGAACATTTGTCAATTCCTTTGTGATGTAGTCATTGGTTGGTTGTTTAAGAATGTGTTGTTTCATCTCCACATTCTTTGCTATTTCACAGGTTTGCTTTTGGGAGGAGGGGGTTGGTTTTTTTGAGACAGGGTTTCTCTGTATAGCCCTGGCTGTCCTGGAACTCACTCTGTAGACCAGGCTGGCCTCAAACTCAGAAATTCACCTGCCTCTGCCTCCCAAGTGCTGGGATTAAACCAGGTTTGCTTTTTTACTCCTGGTCTTTAGTTATGTAAGGTTGGACAAAACACTTGGTCTGGTTTACACCTTAAACATTTTGTTGTTATTATTTATATCCTTTGTATATGGTGCAGTGTCGCATACATACATTTTATGCAAATGTATCCTGTGTGTTGAGCATAGCCCCTCATATTCCTATTTATCTCTCACATTTTCTTTATCCACTCCTCTGTTGTTGGAACGTAGGTTGGTCCCCTGGGTTAGCTACTGTAACTAGTGCTCCAATACACTGATGTCCAAGGAGAGCTTCTGTCAGATGTGTCTGGGTAAGCATGTAGATTGTTGGACTGGATCATATGGTAGATCTATTGTCCAGCTTTTAAGGCACTTTCATGTTAATTCCCATAATGGCCGGACTAGCTAAAACTTCTATCCTTGCCAGCATCTGTTGTTACCTGTCACTCTGACTGGAGAGAGATGGAATCTCAATGTAGTTTTTCATTTACATTTCTCTGATAGCTGGTGGTGTTTAACTTTTTGTTCTTTGTCTTTCTTTCTTTTTTAATTTTTATTTTATTCACTTTCCTGATCACAGCCTCCTCCCCACTTCACGCCTCTCCTCCTCAGAGAAGAGGAAGCCCACCCCACCATGGGTACCAACCCACCCAGGCACATCAATGGCAGCAGTACTAAGCATATCCTCTCCCACTGAGGACAGACAAGGCAGGCAGGCCAGCTAGGGTATGGAATCCAAAGGCAGGCAACAGAGTCGGAGACAGCCCCTGCTCATATTGTTAGCGGATCCATCTACATGAAGACCAAGCTATGCATCTGCTACATATGTGTAGGGAGCCTAGGTCCAGCCCATGCATGCTCTTTGGTTGGTGGTTCAGTCTCTGCGTACCTTCATGGGCTCTAATTAGTTGACTCTGTAGATCTTCTTGTGGTGTCCTTGGCCCCTCCAGCTTCCTTGATCCTTTTACCACACACAAACTCTTTCACAAGACTCCCCAAGCTCCTCCCCGTGAAGTTTGGCTGTGGATCTATGCATCTGCTTCCATCAGCTGCTGGATGAAGCCTTTCAGAAGACAACTATGCTAGGGTGCTCTCTGTAAGCATACTATAGTATCAATAATAGTGTCAAGAGTTGGTTCCCTCCCATGGGGTAGTTCTCAAGTTGGGGTAGTCATTGGTTGACCATTTCTTCAATTTCTGCTCCATCTTTATCCCTATACATCTTGTAGGCTGAGTAATTTTTGGATTGAAGATTTTGTGGGTGGTTTGGTGTCCCCCTCCCTACACTAGAAGTCCTGGTTGGCTACAGGAGTTGGTCACTTCAGTCTCCCTATCCTCTGCTTCCAAGAGTCTCAGCTAAGGTTAACCCTCACAGACTCCTGGGAGTCTTCCCATTCCCAGGTCTCTCTCTAGTCCCAGAGACCCATCCACCAATTTCCATTCTCTCTCTCAGTCCTCTAATCTCACTCACACTTGATCCCATCCCTGTTCCCTCCTCCTCCCCCTCCCCCTCCCACCTACTTCCCTCCCTCCACCCATCTCCAACGTCTATTTTACTTCCCTTCCTGAGTGAGAGTCATACATCCTCCCTTGGGCCTTCCTTCTTACTTAGCTTCTTTGGGTATGTGGAGTATAGCATGGTTATCCTGTATTTTATGGCTAATATTCCCTTATAAATGAGTACATAGCATGAGTGTCTTTCTGAGTCTGTGTTACCTCACTCAGGATGAAATTTCCTGGTTCCATCCATTTGCCTGTAAATTTCAAGATATCCTTGTTTTTAATCACTGAGTTGTATTCCATTGTGAAAATGCACCAGGTTTTCTTTATCCATTCATCAGTTGAGGGACAGCTGGGTTGTTTCCAGTTTCTGACTCTTACAAATAAAGCTACTATGAATATAGTTGAGCTAGTGTCTTGTGGTATGGTGGATGGCTACGTGCCCAGGAGTAGTCTAGCTGCATATAGCGGTAGAATTATTCCTAATTTTCTGAGAAACCACCAGATTGATTTGCAAACTGGTTATACAATTTGCACTCCCACTAGCAATGGAGAAGTGTTCCCATGCTCCACATCCTCACCAGCATGTGCTGTCACTTAAGTTTTTGATCTTAGCCATTCTGAAGTGTTTAAGATGGAATCTTAGAGTTGTTTTGATTTGAGTTTCTCTGACGACTAAGGATGTTGAACATTTCTTTAAGTGCTTCTTGGCCATTAGAGATCCCTATATTGAGAATTTTCTGTTTAGCTCTGTATTGTCATGGTTTATATATTCAGGGACCAGGGGGTGGCACCATTTGGAGGTGTGGGCTTGTTGGAATAGGTGTGACCTGGTTGGAATAGGTGTGTCACTGTGGGTGTGGGCTTAATACTCTCACGCTAGGTGCCTGGAAGTCAGTCTTCCACTAGCAGCCTTTGGATGAAGACATAGAACTCTCAGCTCTGCCTGCGCCATGCTTGCCTGGATGCTGCCATGCTCCCGCCTTGATGATAATGAACTGAACCTCTGAACCTGTAAGCCAGCCCCAATTAAATGTTGTTTTTTTTTATAAGACTTGCCTTGGTCATGGTATCTGTTCACCGCAGTAAAACCCTAAGACACCCATACTTAAATTAAGTTATTTGGTCTGCTGGTGTCTCTGCCTTTTAGTTAGTTTGGCTAAGTGTTTGTCTTCCTTCTTTCCTTTTTTATTCTATTATTTATTTATTTATCTACTTATTTATTTACTTCATCATCATTTGAGGTCTTCCTGCTCACTTCTTCAGCGCATTTATAGATTGGGTTCTTTTGTTTCTCATCATTTATGGAGGTTTCCCCGCCTTCTTTCTCCTCTTACCTTTGAGTTCTTTGTATATTGTAGATACTTAGATGGGTATCTGCCAGAGTGCCTCCCATTCTGTAAGCTTCCCTTCCCCCACCCTACTCACTACTTCCTTCCACTGTGCTGAAGCCTTTTGCTTCCACTAATCCCTTTTGTCAGTTGCGGGCATTCTTTCCTGACCAACTGGAGCCCTATTCCGTCTTTGCCTGTGTCTGTATCTTGAAATGTTTTTCCTACTTTTAATCTTCTTAAAACTCTTAAGATCCAAGGCATACCGTGTGAGCCTGAGAAGAATATGTGTTCTGATCACACCGAATAAGAGCATTCTGTGTGTTAGGTCAGTGGTTTTCGGGTTATTTAATCCCAATCTCGTGATGAGGGCTTGGGAGAGTTCACGAGAATTGCTAGTCATCAGCCCACATTGGAAGGTCCAAGATGGTGGGTTCCAATGGCAACAGCAACAATAGAGCGGACACACTCACTAGAAAGAAGTGAGGGCATGCGAGCAAGAAGCCCCACTTCTTCCCTGGGCCTCCATCCATCTAGGTCACTACTAGGAAATTCTGCCCCTTGTCAAAGAGCTATTCCCCTGTCAGTTAACTCTCTGGAAGCACAGAGAAACCCTGTCTCAAAAAACAAAAACAAAAACAAAAACAAAACAAAAAACAAACAAACAAAAAAAACCTTGACACATATCTTTTAGTTTAGATTTCATGGGTGTAGCTGCCCTGTTACACTTTCATAACTTAAGGTGACTTCCTTATTTCATTTTAGTTCTTTGGTTTTGTTCTCTTGTAAAACATTCGTGTCTTCTTCGATTTGTTTGGGCATAATTATAATCATTCATTTTAATTTCTTGGACATTCTTCCAAGTTGTTCTCATTGGAGGCACATTACAATGAGACTAGTAACTTTTGTAGACCTGTTGTCTTAGGTTTGTGTGTGTGTGTTGTTTTTGTTTCTATGATGATACTTACACATCTAGAATTAATTTGTTTATTGGATTTTTCTTTTTCTTCCTTCCTTCCTTTCTTCCTTCCTTCCTTCCTTTTCAATGTACGTTTCTTCCAGTGGAGGTATTTGCAATGTCTAGGAGAGAATTAAGTTGCAGTAGGGCTGTGATATTGTTCTCTCTGGAACTGATATTTAGAGCCTTGGGATCTATCCACAGTATTCCTCTAAAAGTCTCTCTCCTACAGTCTGAAATAACACATCACCTTCCCAAGGTCAACACACTCTTTTCTAGTCTCTGCCTTTGCTGCTATTTAGTGTAACAGTTCACACCTTACTTACCTTGGATCAGCTTGGGTCTGATATCCACTTCTACGGCCTCCCACACACTTGCACTCCACACGTCTGGGCACATCACTCTTGGTCAACTCCAGCCTCTCTACCTGGGTCTACGGCTTCTGCTGAACGCCCATTAAGGGACCTGTAGACCTGGCCATTTTACCATGGGTCATCTCCAGTCTCTTCCTTGGGTCAGCAGGTTCACCACATGTATTGAGATTCCTGGCACCTGGGTGGCTTAGCGTAGGTAAACTCTGGCATCATCTCTGGGTCCACGGCTTCTCCCTCATTAGTGGGACTCCCCATGGCTTGGTCTTTTGCCCTAGATCAGCTTCATCACCTTCCTGGGTCCAAAGCTTCAATCCTAATTCTCTATTTTCCTCATTTTAAAACTTTTCTTGGGGGCTGGTGAGATGGCTCAGTGGGTAAGAGCACCCGACTGTTCTTCCGAAGGTGATAAGTTCAAATCCCAGCAACCACATGGTGGCTCACAACCATCCTTAATGAGATCTGGCTCTCTCTTCTGGAATGCCTGAAGACAGCTACAGTGTACTTACATATAATAAATAAAATAAACCTTAAAAAAAAAACTTTTCTTGTAGAACATTGATCATTTTGAATTTTTTTTAAGATTTATTTTATTTATTATATGTAAATACACTGTAGCTGTCTTCAGACACTCCAGAAGAGGGCGCCAGATCTCGTTACGGATGGTTGTGAGCCACCATGTGGATGCTGGGATTTGAACTTATCACCTTCGGAAGAGCAGTCGGGTGCTCTTACCCACTGAGCCATCTCACCAGCCCAATTTTGAATTTTTTTAAAAAGTAATTCATTGATATCTTTTTTTTTTTTTTTTTTTTGGTTTTTTGAGACAGGGTTTCTCTGTGTAGCCCTGGCTGTCCTGGAACTCACTTTGTAGACCAGGCTGGCCTCGAACTCAGAAATCCACCTGCCTCTGCCTCCCGAGTGCTGGGATTAAAGGCATGTGCCACCACGCCCGGCTCCATTGATATCTTTATTGAGGCTCAGTTTCTGGGTATTTATCTTATTCCTTTGATTGAGCCATGCTCACTTGTATTGTCACCACATGATTTGTTTGTATCTTTACCTCAAAGCAGACACCTTCTCTCATCTTTTGGGACATATTTCACATTGGAATACCTACCCAGGTCATGTGTCTTCTCTGGGTTGGTGTGTAACTTCCTTGTGACAGAGCTTTTCTGGTTGAGTTTTCAGCGCTGTAATTCCTTCCTTCTTCTTCGGAATAGATTCAATACTGACAGTTCTGTGTCACTACAACACACCACTGGGCTCTTGGTTATTCTCCACAATCCCCAAACCGCCAAAGTTTTTTTTTCTTCAGCACTTCAAATCAGATGAGACAATAGCAGCCTCCCAGGTGGCCAGGAAGCTGGAAAGGTTTCTGTATGTTTTGCCCTTCTCTTTGCCTTAAAAGAGTTGTTTTTCTCCAAACTGGTTTTTGACTCTAAGCTAACAGCTAGAACTCATAAGTCTGTTTCAGTGGGGCTGGACTTGGCTGATCTTGCCTGGGGATCTGTGACTGAAAAGCAGAAGTCCCAAAGGTATTTTGGGCCATGTGTTATAGTTAGTGTCTTTGTGGAGGAATTAGGGCACACACCTTTAATCCCAGCACTCAGGAGGCAAAGGCAGGTGGATTTCTGAGTTCTAGGCCAGCCTGGTCTACAGAATGAGTTCCAGGACAGCCAGGGCTATACAGAGAAACCCTGTCTCGAAAAATCAAAAAAACAAACAAACAAACAAACAAACAAAACAGTAAAAGCCCAAACAGAGCAAAAAGAAACAAAATCTCTACAAAAATACCACTGAGTTCATTTTATGTTAGGAGCCTGACCTGAAGTGTGGTTAATATATCCAGGGAGACTTCATTGGAGAAAACTGGTTTCTCTTTTGCCGGTGGGTATCATTTGCAGATAGCTCCTTGATTGGGTGTGAAAGTTCATGTCTACTTACCCCTCTCAGTGCTGGAATCTCATCTGGCTTGAACGTGTGCAGATCTTAGGCATGCTACCATGGTCTCTGGGAGTTCATATGCTCACAATCCTGTTGTGTCTGGAAGACACTATTTCCTTAGACTCAACCATCACCTCTGGCTCTTACAATATTTCCATGTCCCTTTCCTCATAGATCCCTGAGCCTTTGTGTGCATGGGGAGGGGAGCGGGGAGGGAGAGATGTTAATGAAGACATCCCATTTAGGACTTAGTGCTCCAAAGTCTTTCACCCCTGCACATTGTCCAATTGAGAGTCTCTGTGGTTGTTCCCATCTACTGCAAAAAGAAGCTTCTATGATGATGTCTGAGTGATAAACTGATCTGTGGATATAGGAGAATATCATTGGGAGTCATTTCATTGCTGTATGCCTTTAGGAGAATAATAGTATTAGGTTTTCTTCTAGGCCAGCAACACAATGAGTCAGCAACACAATGTAAGGTGAGCCAATACGCAAGTAGGAGCAAAGCAAACAAATGCTTGGGCTCCCACTGTCTGTGAGGGCTCCCACTGTCTGTGAGGGCATATTTATATTCTTTCTAAATATCAGGAGTCCTTTCACATGTTTGCTATAGCAGAATAGCCTTTTACCTGTGTCAGCTTTAGCAAAACATTCTTTTACATGTCTGCTTTAGCAAAATATTCTTTCACCTGTCTGCCCCAGCAAAATATCATTATAGCCTAAGTTGCCAAAGAAACCAGAAATTTTCACTTTCGTGGATAGTCTTTCCAATGTGTTCTTGAATTTAGTTTGCAAGTATTTTATTGAGGAATTTTGCATCCATGTTCATTAGATGTATTGACCTATAATTTTCTTTTTACATTTTTAGATGTATTTTTATTTGCTTACATGTATGAATGTTTTGCCTGTATGTACACTCTGTACATGACTGGTACTTGAGGAAACCAAAGAAGGCTTCAGATCTCCTGGAACTAGAGTTGCAGGTGGTTGTGATCCACCAGGTGCATGCTGGGAATTGTATCTGGATCTTCTTCCTGAAAGAGAAGCAAGTGCTTTTAACCACTGAACCTTTGCTCCCGCCCTATGCTTTTCTGTTTTATCTCTGTCTGGCTTTGGTATCAGAGGGGTGCTGCCTTTGTAAGAAGAATTTGGAAATGTTATTCTATTTTGTGGAATAATTTGGAGAGTATCGTTAGGTTTTTGTTTGTTTGTTCTGAAGGTTTTGTAGAAGCCTACACTGAATCTCTCTAGCCCTGTGGGTTTTTGTTGTTTTTTTAAGTTGGGAGAGTTTTATTTTTAATACATTTTAATTAAAATAGAATTACATCACTTTACCCTCTTCCTTCCTCCAGCCTCTCCCAGATGCCCTCCCTCCAACCTCTCCCATGCACCTCCACTTTCAAACTGATAGCCTCTTTTTCTCTGATTATTTTTGATACGAACACGTACATACATACATACACACAGAGAGAGAGACAGAGACAGAGAGAAAGGCAGAGAGAGATTCATAAATATATAAATACAACCTGTTGGGTTTGTTTTCATTGTTTTTGTAGATATAGTTTCAGGACTGATTACTTTGAACTGGACAACCAGTAACAGGGCTCATGCCTGGGAAAAGCTAATTCTCCCTCAATTAGGAAAGTTTTAATTATTGTTTCTATCTAATTGGCTGTCATGAGTCTATTTAAATTATTTATTTATTTCATCTTGATTTAGTTTTAGAGAACTTATGTATCTCAAAATTAATTGATTTCTTTTAAATTATCCACTTTGCTGAAATATATATTTGTAGAGTATGTACTTATGATTCTGTTATAATGATGTTAAAATGTCTATTATAATAGTGGTATCTGTTATAGCATCTCCCTTTCATCTCTAATATTATTAATTTCGGCCCCTTCTCTTTGGTTAATTTGCCTAAAGGTTTGCCAATCTTCTAAATCTTTTCAAAGAACAAGCTCTTTATTTAATTGGTTCTTTGTATGATTTGGGTTTGTTTCTACTTCATTAATTTCAGCCTTGAGTTTAATTATTTCTTTCTGTTTACTCTTTCTGTGTGTTGATTCTTCTTCTTTTCCTGAAACTTCTAAGTGTATCATCATGAAGTTATTAATTTGAGAGCTCTTGAACTTTTTTTAATGTAAGCACTTAGAGCTATAAATTTTCCTCTTAGAACTGCCTTCATTTTGTCCCATAGATTTTGGCATGCTGTATTTTCTTTTTTATCCTGTTCTAGGAATTCTAAATTTTCACCTTTGATCCAATAATGTCATTCAGTAGTGTGCTGTTTAATTTCCACGAGTTTGTGTATTTCCTGTCATTTCTATTGCTTTTGTACCCAGCTTTGTTCCATCATGTTTAGACAGAAAGTAGCATGTGCCTTTAATTTGTTCTATATTTGTTCAGACTTGCTTTATGTACTAATATGTGCTTGATTTTGGAGAAAGTTTCCAAATGCATTCTTTCATGTTTGGGTGGGGTGTTCTGCAGATATCAGTTGGGTTCATTTGATTTATGGTGTCATTTCATTTCAGGGTATCTCTGTTTTATTTATATTCAGGTGACTTGTCTGTTGATGAAAGTGGGCTATTGTCGTGGCACACACCTTTAATCCCAGCACTCGGGAGGCAGAGGCAGGCGGATTTCTGAGTTCTAGGCCAGCCTGGTCTACAGAGTGAGTTCCAGGACAGCCAGGGTGATACAGAGAAACCCTGTCTCAAAAAAAAAGGAAAAAAAAAAAAAAAGAAAGTGGGCTATTGCAATCAACAATTATCACTTCGTTGGGATCACTATGAAATTGGGTGCCCTAGTGTTTGGTGCATATATATGTAGGATTGTAATACCCTGTTAGTAGAATTTTCCTGTAATGTGTATGAACTGTCCTTCTTATTTCTTCTGACTACTTTTGATTTGATATTTATTTTGTCAGATATTAGAATAGCTACACAACTTGTTGCTTAGTTCCATTCATTTGCAATACCTTTACCCATCCTTTTAGCATAAGGAAGTATCTATCTTTGATGGTAAGGTGTATATCTTGGGAACATCAAAATACGTATCTTCTTATCCAGTCCAGTCTTTTATTCTATGTCTTTGGGTGGGAGGGCGGGGGAGGGGGCAGAGGGGATTGGGAATCATTAATGTTCAGTTAGTGTTGAAAGACATGTATCAATTCTTGTCATTTGTAAATTTGTGTGTATATGTGTGTATGTGTATGTGTGTGTGTGTGTGTGTGTGTGTGTGTGTGTGTGTGTGTGTGTGTGTTTTCACATCTCTTTTGATTACCTATTATGGCATTGCTTATTTGTTCCTTGTACCCTCTTGAATGTGTTCATCTTTTAATCCCAGCACTCGGGAGGCAGAGGCAGGCAGATTTCTGAGTTCGAGGCCAGCCTGGTCTACAAAGTGAGTTCCAGGACAGCCAGGGCTATACAGAGAAACCCTGTCTCGAAAAAACCAAAGGGGGGGGGGGGAACAGATTGAATAGTCCTTCAAACATCTCTATAGAGCTGGCTTTGTGTCATAAATCCCTTTAATTTTTATTTTTGTTGGGTATAATAGTTTGGGTTGACAGTTATGGTCTTTCAGGACTTGTAGAACATCTTTTCAGACCTTTCTGGCTTTAAAAGTTTCTAGACGGAAAAACAAAAACAAAAAAGCCGGGCGTGGTGGCGCACGCCTTTAATCCCAGCACTCAGGAGGCAGAGGCAGGCAGATTTCTAAATTCAAGGCCAGCCTGGTTTTCAAAGTGAGTTCCAGGGCAGCCAGGGCTACACAGAGAAACCCTGTCTCGAAAAACAAAAACAAAAGAAAAAAGAAAAGAAAAAAAAAAGTTTTTAGAGAAAGGACCTAAGGAGCTGAAGAGGTTTGCAGCCCCATAGGAGGAACAACAATATGAACTAGCCTGTACCTCCCAGAGCTCCCAGGGACTAAACCACCAACCAAAGAGCACACATGGTGGGACTCATGGCTCCAGCTGCATATGCAGCAGAGGATGGTCTAGTCAGACATAAATGGGAAGAAAGGCCCTTTGTCCTATGAAGGCTCTATGCCCCAGTGTAGGGGAATGCCAGGGCCAGGAAGTGGTAGTGGGTGGGTTGGTGAGCAGGGGGAGGGGATAGGGGGAGAGTGTTTTTTGGAGGGGAAACCAGGAAAGGGGATAATATTTGAAATGTAAATAAAGAAAATATCCTGAGCCGGGCGTGGTGGCGCACGCCTTTAATCCCAGCACTCGGGAGGCAGAGGCAGGCGGATTTCTGAGTTCGAGGCCAGCCTGGTCTACAAAGTGAGTTCCAGGACAGCCAGGGCTACACAGAGAAACCCTGTCTCGAAAAACCAAAAAAAAAAAAAAAAAAAAAGAAAATATCCAATTTTTTTTTAAAAAAAGGTTCTGTTGAAACACCTATAGAGTGGTATTATAATAGGCTTTCCTTTATAACTAACTTGATGTTTCACTATTAAGATTTCAATGAACTCTCTTTGTTCTGTGTTTTATCTTAGAACTATAATATGCCAGGGAGAATTTATTTTCTGGTCTTTTCTATTTGGTGTGCTCTGCAGGGTTCTCTGTGACCAACATCACTGGCAAAGTAATGAATCAAGCAAGGTGAGAAGGTATTTTGGTTTGTGTTTTTTTTTATGTAGCTGGGAGCAGATGTGACTGAGAGTCTGGTGGCCTTTGCATTATGTTGCTGAGACCACACCAGGTTCTCCTCAAATCCTTATTATGAGCTTGTCAATCTATGGAACCCATCTTTATAGAAGGAGTCACATGTATACAATCTATAGAACTCATCTTTATGGAACATGTCACATGTACTTCACAAAGTCTTGGTGTAGTCATGTCTTAAGCTTTATTGTGTGCAGGAGATTGAGTTATTTATCACCAGTGTTCTGTCAGCTTCTTCATTATTGAGAGACATCCCCTTCTCTTAGCTTGGGAAGCTTTCTTCTATGACTTTCCTAAAGATATTCTCTTGTCTTCATTATTTTTCTTCTATGACTTTACTAAAGATATTCTCTTGTCTTCACTATTTTTCTTCTATGCTCATAATGCAAAGATTATCTCTTTTCTTAATGTCCTCAAACTCTGCTATGTTTTGTTTCTTTAAAAAAAAAATGGTGGTTGAGGGGTGGAGAGAGCACTGACTGCTCTTCCAGAGGTCCTGAGTTCAATTCCCAGCAACCACATTGTGGCTCACAACCATCTGTAATGGAGCTCTGATGCCCTCTTTTGGTGGAAGACAGTGACAGTGTACCCACAGACATGAGATAAATAAATAAATCTTTTTTTTTTTTTAAGAATTAAAAAATATATATGGTGGTTGAATTCCATGTCTTCCATTTTGAGATTTCTTTAAAAATTCAAATTTCAATTTCGTCTCCTTATTGCATTCATCTCTCCCATGTTGTTGTTATATCTGAGTTGTTTGACCATGTCTGGATGCTCTCCCGTGTTGTTGTTATATCTGAGTTGTTTGGCCATGTCTGGATGCTCTCCCGTGTTGTTGTTATATCTGAGTTGTTTGGCCATGTCTGGATGCTCTCCTGTGTTGTTGTCATTAGGGGTCATTCCTGTGAGACTTGTATTATTTGGAGGTGACATACTATTGGTTTGACGTTGTTCTCGTGTGTTCAGACTCGCCCATGTGGAGTTTGTTGGAGTTTTTTTTCTTCCTTTCTTGCTCAGTTCATCTTTCTTCTTTAAACAGGGGTGTTTATAAGACTCAGGGTGGTGCTACTTTATAGCTGGGTTGGGGTCCTGGTATTATATAGCTGTCTGTCTGGTGTCTGGGGAACACAGCCTCTATCCAGCTTTTCTGTTTCTCTGCTACAGTCTGCTGCCTTTAGCAGTTTGTTCAAGGAGACTGGCCCAAGCTTCCCCTGGCAGTGTGAACTGGTTCTATGTCTAAAGGCTAGATAGAACAATTGAGGGGTCCCAGTCAGGCAGCTAGAAGAACTCTGACACTCTGGGTCATATGTAATGACTGGAGAGTACCTGTTGGGGATTGGACTGGCATCTGGCAAGGGAGATGGAATGAGAGGAGGTGGGTGTCATGAAGAGTAGGACAACCCAAATAGATGGAGACTGCAGATAGCCTATCTCAGCCCATGTCACATGCGGTTGTTAGAGAATCCCTGGTAGCAAGTGGAGTTGGGTCTGTTTTTCTGGATTTAACTTTTATGACTTCTGAGTCTCAGAAGTAATAGCTCTTCTTGAGTCTCAGAAGAGACTTCAAACTGGACTTTTAAACAATATTGGGAGTCTAGGATTCTGGGGGTTTTGGGAGTGGAATGGCTATGTCATTCTGGGAAGAACTGTGTCCTTTTTTTTTTTTAAGATTTATTTATTTATTTATTATACATAAGTACACTGTAACTGTCTTCAGACACTCCAGAAGAGGGCATCAAATCTCATTACAGATGGTTGTGAGCCACCATGTGGTTGCTGGGATTTGAACTCATAACCTCTGGAAGAGCATTCAGTGCTCTTAACCACTAAGCCATCTCTCCAGCCAGAACTGTGGCCTTCTTATTGCCATTGGCTTGAGTGCCAAAATGACAAGTGACACACTTATGATAGTCAGCCATACAAATGTAGTGCTATTTAGAATCACCTAGAAGACACATCTCTGGGCACATTCATGAGAGGTTTCCAGAGAAGTTTAACTGACGAAGAAGAAGACCCACCCTGAATGTGTGCAGCACCATTCTGTAGAATGGGGTCTTGGACTGAATTGAAGGGGAGAAATAAGCAACCCAGCCAGGCACGAGCATTACCTTTTCTTGGCTTGCTCCTTGGCACCACAGACCAAGCTGCTTCCTCTCCAGTGCCTTCCTCTGACCACGATTGCAATAAAACTTTCCTTCCTTAAGTGGCTTTGTGTCAGATATTTGGTCTCAGCTTGAGAAAAGCAACCAAGGTGTGAACTGTGCTCCCCACCACCATCACCACCTTTGGGCTGTAGGTCTTTTGTTTTCACTACTGTGGTGTTGCTTGCTTTTCTGCTAATGTTTCTGTGAGATTGCCTTGACTGCTGAGAACATTCCCATCTCTGTGGTGCTGCTGCTGGTTTTCATTCCTCGTCTTTCCACTGGATTCTGCAGTTTCCAACTCTTTGCTAAAATGACTCATCTAATCTTGAATATTGCTGCTTTTCCTTTACAGGTTTAACATGTTAGTGACTTTTTTTTTTTAAAGATTTATTCATTTATTTTTTTAAGATTTATTTATTTATTTATTTATTTATTTATTTATTTATTATATGTGTGTACACTGTAGCTGTCTTCAGACACTCCAGAAGAGGGCATCAGATTTTTGTTACGGATGGTTGTGAGCCACCATGTGGTTGCTGGGATTTGAACTCATCACCTTCGAAAGAACAGTCGAGTGCTCTTACCCACTGAGCCATCTCACCAGCCCCGTTAGTGACTTTTTTACATGATAGAAAAAAACTAGCATTTTTTTTCTTCAAAAATTACATAAAGGGAGCCGGGCGTGGTGGCGCACACCTTTAATCCCAGCACTCGGGAGGCAGAGGCAGGCGGATTTCTGAGTTTGAGGCCAGCCTGGTCTACAAAGTGAGTTCCAGGACAGCCAGGGCTACACAGAGAAACCCTGTCTCAAAAAAACAAAAAAAAAGAAAAAAAATTACATAAAGATAAATAATTTTTGTTCTGGAAAGTGAATACCTATCTACTTCTGCTGGGTCTTTAGTGTTTTATCATATTTTAATTAATTAATATCTTAATTAATTAGTGTGTATGTACATGTACTATAGTGCACTCATGAAGGTTAGAAGATGACTTGCAGTAGTTAGCCCTCTCCTTAAACCAAGTGGAGGTCAGACTCCAGTCATCAGCCTTGGTAGCAAACACCTTTACCCTGATATCCACCTCTCCAGACCTTCTGATGGAACATTAATAGAAGTGTTCTCTTCACTGGGCCAGGAGCTGGGCTGAGTGAGAGGTTTAACACACTGTGCCTTCACCCCACAGTGTAATAGGGTTTCTGCGCTGTATCACTTTCATTTAGGTGAGGGCTACTGCAAGGTTTTTGCTAGGACTTCTATACCAGCGTCTCGTAAGGAAGACACTGTTTCTTTCCTCTCCCAGCTTATGACTTTTCCACTATGTATTATAGGATGGGGCAAGATGGAGATGTTACCACACCACTAGGAATCTCAGTCAAGTCTCTTTGCTCTTCCTTGTGGGTTCCTTGGGTAGTTGGTTTTATTGTTTAATTTCAGATGTATAAGAAAAAGTAGTGTATGGTGGTGAGGAATCCAACTAGCACACATAGACTATCTACACTTCCCATTGCTTTCCTCGCCTCTGATCACTTCATGGTAGGTTAATCAACAATGGGGGGTGATGGGAGAGAATGAATGAATGAGTGAGTGGATGGGTGACAGAAGAATGAGGAGCATCTGTGTACAGATAGTCACCATCTTCAATGCTCTTGGTTCAATTTTTCAAAGACCCTTTTTTGGCATCTGTATTGGTTGGGGTTATCTAAAGGAACAGAACTGATTGGATGGATGGATGGATGGATGGATGGATGGATGGATGGATGGATGACAGATAAATGATAGACAAAAAGACAGATTGATGATATATGGATGGATAGATAGATGGTAGTAGACATACATAAATATATATACATACATACATACATACATACATACATACATACATACATACTACTTAGTGTGATGGTTTGAATAGGTATGACCAACATAGATTCATGTGTTTAAATGGAAGTGGTATAATTAGGAGGTGTGGCCTTATTGGAGTAGGTACAGGCTTGTTGCAGGAAGCATGTCACTGTGGAGGCAGGTTTTGAGGTCTTCTATACTCAAGCTCTGCCCAGTGTGGAATCCAGTCTCCTTTCAGCTGCCTTCAGATCAAGGTGGAGAATTCTGGCCCCTCCAGCACCCAGCACTCTGTCTGTCTGCAGGCTATCATGCTTTCCACCATGATGATAATGGACTAAACAGCTAAAAACTATAAGTCAGCCTCAAATCAAATGCTTTCTTTTATAAGAGTTGCCTTGGTCGTAGAGTTTCGTCACAGCAAGGAAGCCTAAACTAAGAGACAGACAGACAGACAGACAGACAGACAGACATGATATAGAAAATGTGGTTATAGATGAGAGCTACAATAGTGCAGTAGGTAGAAGAGAAGGTGATGTAATAAGAGAGGCAAGGATCACAGGAGATTTGGAGATCACCTTGAAGCCAGAGAAGAGGTCACCAGCCAAGGAATGAAGGTGACCTCTAATTGTTGGGAAAGGTGAGAAGTCTCCTCTTCTATAGCTTCCAGAAGTCCTGCTAGCTCCTCATTTTGCATGTAGCTAAGCAGCATAACACAGTGGAGTTTTTTTTTAAGCCTCCATTCTCAGAATGGTTTGTTCCAACAATGGTAGGAGTCAGGACACCTCCCTTCAATCTCAATGGCTGTTCATTCTCTCCAAACTCCTGCTCAGCACATTTGGATTTCTCACTCAATATGTAAGTCCAGCTGTCTGCTCAGAGTATCTGTTTTTACACAGACATACACACACACACAAACCATGCATAGATGTATACATGCACAGATACACACATACACACCCATGCATACATGTACACACACACACACACACACACACACACACACACTAATACCTGGGGAACTGGGTTGCATGCATTTCCCATCTTCTCCTCAGTGTTTTAATTTTGACAGCGGTACCTTCCTTCACTCAGCCTTCTCTGCTGTCTCCTTTCCCCAGCTTCTGCTCTGGCTTTGTGAATACAGTATCCCCGTTGATGTCTCTGAGATGATAATTTTGACTCACTCACCCATTTCCTCCAGGAGCAGCGTTTGCTCTGGCTGGCCCTTCCATCGTGCGGTTGTCATCTTGGGCTACCTGCTCTCACACACAAAAGGAAGGCAGAGTCATGCTCCAAGGGCTGGCGGGGCTCCCTGCTGCCTCCAGGTCTGTTTACTCAGCAGGCTGCTCCTCTTCCTGGGAAGGGTGGCACAAACGTCCTTCTGGATGAGTCACAGTAACCAGCAGCCTTCACTAGAGGGTGCCAGGGCACCTCTTCTCACACAGGGCCAGGCTGGCAAGGGCTGCTCTCTGGTGGGCACCAAGCCTCCCCATTGCACCCCCCTTCCTCATTTGGGGCCATGAGAACAGATTTCACACTCTGAACAACATGCCAACAAGAACCTGATCTCTGGCTATTTTGGAAGCTGGAAAGCCCAATAGCAAAGGGGGACAATAGACTTGGTGTCTGCAGCAGGTACTCCTCCCGGCATAGATGCCCTCTGCCTGCTGCATGCTCACATGCTGGGACGCAGGGGATGCTCCCTGGCTTGTCTTTCAGAAAGACACTAATCCCCTTGATGAGGGCTCCACCCTGATGTCATCACCTACCACAGCCTCCTACACCACCACCTTCAGGGTGAGGCTTCACTGAAGATGTCCAGCCTGTGTTCATTGGCTCTGTTCAGGTACAACCCCTGAACTGTCAGCTTCTTTGCAGCATGCCGGGTAGGGCTTGGGTTAGAGACAAGCAGAGCCTCACGCCGCTGTTCTCTCTCATAGCCATACCCCTAAATGAAGTGTCTGCTCCACCAAGGTTCTCACCATTGCCCAGGGCTTCCAGTCCCTCCTGATACTCTCCTGAGTTACCACTGCTCAGGGTTGTACAGCTAGAGTCTCCTGTTTTCTTTCTGGAAGTCCATAAAAGTCAGGGCCATAGATGCCCACCTCTGCCCACCCGCTTCTCCTCTGTTCCTCCTGCAACTTTGCTTTGGTTTAGTTCTGTGAGTTGCAAAGAAGAGGAGAAAGAAGAGGGGTGTTCACCCTTCCCTCTGAGCATCAGAGCTGAGGTAGTTCCCTCTCTCCCAAACATTCATCCTGACAAGTGTCATGCCCTTGGTGACAGGTCAGTGTTTGGGAGGAGTCCCCTAACAAAGGTAAAACATCCCACAAGTTAACTGATTACCTCAGCTGCGGAGTCTCAACCTACCACCACCCACAACCACTGGCTAACTTTTGCATGAGAAATATTAGCTGTAGATTCACTAAGAGTAGCCAATTAATATTGTCTTTGTCTACAGGATAAAGAAACCTGAGTGCTTATATTTTTAGTTATGAGTCTAGCCATGAATGGCAAACCCACCTCTAGCCCAAGAAACTCTAACTCAACCGTAGATTATATAAACCACACATGTAAGAACAGAAAAGCAAAAGCTGTCGGCGCACTACTGAAAAAGTAGGTTCTACTCATAAAGTCTGGGTCCTAAGTGGCTTCCACTCCCCACAATGCCTCATGGTCCAAGATGAGCTTCTGTAGCTGCAACAATCACATCTACACGTCAGCCAGCAGTGGGCCGCAGTTTCATTACAGCCTTGGCTCCCAACATGTGGTTCCATGTTACCCAGTGCTGAGTGAAGGATTTGACATGAGTTGGTTCAGTGTTGAAAGGAGAAGCTGGGCATGGTTGCTCAAGCTTATAATACTGGCACTTGGGAGGTAGAGACAGGAGGATTGGAAGTTCAACATCACCCTCCCAAGCTCTACTACACAAAGAGTTTAAGACCATCATGGGTTACATGAGACACTGCCAAACAAACAAACAAACAAACAAACCAGGAAAGGATGCTTAGATGGCTCAGTGGGTAAAGGTGCTTGCCACCAAACTTGACCACCTCGTTTCAATCTTTGAGATCCATGTGGTAGAAGAAAACAGACTCCCCAAAATCATCCTCTGACCTTTATCTGTGTTCTGTGGCCTACACACGTCCCACCCTTCAAAAAGTTAATAAATAAAAATAATTCAAAAATATTTTGTTTCTTTTCAAATTTTGTTTTATGTGTATGAATTATTTGCCTGCATGCATATACACATTCAGACATGCACACATACATACATGTATATATACATACATGTCTATGGACCACATGTGTACCTAGTACCCCCCAAAAGCAATAAGCAGAGGATCAGATCCTCATCAAGAGGTGTTCTTAACCCCTGAGCTATCTCTCCAACCCCTACAATTTTTTTAAGGAGGAAGATGTTCCATCATTTGCCTGTGAAATGCATGATGTCTTTGTTTTTTAATAGCTGAATAGTATTCCATTATGTAAATGTACTACATTTTCTCTACCATTCTTCAGTTGAGGGGCATCTAGATTGTTTCTAGTTTCTGGCTATTTTAAGTAAAGCTGCTATGAATATAATTGAGCAAGTTTCTTTGTGGGATGTTGGAGCATCTTTTGGGTATATGTCCAGGAGTGGTATAGCTGGGTCTTGAGGTATTCCTAATTTTCTAAGAAACTACCAAATTTATTTCCAAAGTGGTTGTATAAGTTACTCCAGACCCATTCTATGGGCAAGCACCAATCCCTGACACTACTAATGATACTCTGTTATGCTCAAAGACAGGAATCTAGCATGGCTGTCCTCTGAGAGGCTCTGCTCAGCAGCTGACTCAGACAGATACAGTCACCCACAGCTAAACAGTGGGTGAAGCTTGAGAACTCTTATGGGAGAGTAGGGGGAAGGATTGAGTGTCCTGAAGGGAACAGGAACTCTTCAGGAAGGGTGCAACAGAGTCCAACAGCTCTGGACCCTTGGAGCTCTCAGAGATTGAACCACCAACCAAAGAGCATACAGGGGCTGGACCTAGACCTCCCTGTGCATATGTAGCAGATGTGCAGCTTGCTTGGTCTTCATGAGGGACACAAACAACTGGGGCAGGGGCTATGCCAAAAATGTTGCCTGTCTGTGGGATATGTTCTTCTATGTGGGCTGCCTTGTCTGGCCTCAGTGGGAGAGGATGAGCCTAGCACTGCTGAGACTTGATATACCAGGGTACAGCAATATGGGTGGGGCTCTCATAGAAGGGGAGAGGGTGGGGGAAAAGACTGTGGAAGGGAGGAACCAGGAGAGGAGAGGGGGCAGTGAGTGGGAAGTAAAGTGAGTAAATAAAATAAAATAAAATAAAAGGCGGAAGAAGAACCTGAACAGTGGTGGCACACGCCTTTAATTCCAGCACTTGGGAGGCAGAGGCAGGTGGATTGCTGAGTTTGAGGCCAGCCTGGTCTACAGAGTAAGTTCCAGGACAGCCAGGGCTACACAGAGAAACCCTGTCTCAAAAAACAAACAAAATGAAGAAGAGGAAGCCGGGAACAATGAGGGGACGCACGTGGCCTTCCCCCACACACACACACATATACCCCAACTTGTCACCCAACTCATGCAAGTACCAAAGCCTCTCCCATGTTACCCAGCCTTAGCTCCAGTCTTTCCATCTTCCTGTGGTCCCCCAGGATCTGTCCTGAGCTTCAGTTGAGCTGGGCTGAAGTGAATAAAGCCAGCGAAACTTCCTGAGGAAGAGGACAGTTCCAGAGGACCCCTGCTCACCATCACCCCTGGTTTCCCCCAGGGAAGCCAGAGACCAAGAACAACAGAGCCAGGAGTTGGCAGACCAGTATCTATAGCTTCAGGTTCAGTCTTCTGTAGAGCCTCTCGGACTTAACAGGTAGAGGTCAGAAGTTGTGTCCACACACACCTACCTCTAGTCAGACCACATTTCCCAGAGCCCGAAGAGTCCTTGGAGTCTTCTAGAAACCCCTGTTCCCACATGAGTCTGAGCATTCTGCTGAGAGATGGACCAGGGCCCTGCCTCTGGAATTAGGCAGCTGCCATCCTTGGGTAGGCAACCCTGACTGACACCAGCTGCCTGTGTGTGGGTGAAACTGCTTCTGCCTGGAGCTGCTGGGACATTCCCATTGAATGCAGCTCCTAGGTGTGAGAAGGCTCATCCTGACGGTGTGGAAGGCTAGGGCTACCCAGAGCAAGGGCATCCATTTGCATGATGAACCCTCCATCTCTGAGCCTCCATTTTCTCCTCTGCAAAACAAGCACAGCACAGTCACTTTGTCCCTACAAGAAGCACCCTGCTCTGCCTTCTTGCAGGTGGTCCCTGCAAAGCTGCCACAGAATCCCTGCTTCAAGGCAAACAGGCCCAATTTTTAATTTTTTGTTTTGGGGGAAGATTTTTGATCTGGATGCATCAACTGGCTAGAAGGTTTGTGCTCATCAACATGACTGTGCCACCCAGCAGGGGGCAGCAGACAGACCCAGTGGACAATAATGAAAAGAGCAGAACTCTGAAGGTCAGAAGAGGTGGGGTCTAATTGACCTGGGGAGCTGGCACAGTATCTCCTTTGGACAAGTCACCTAATGGTGTCACTTAAATGATGGCCATGTCACACTGCCCTGTAGGTGTTAGGCAGGGAATCTGGGTCAGTCATTCATCCTCCCTGCTATAGCAGAAGATTAGATGTATCTTCAGCACCATCCACTATGGGTCTAACTGACCAGAAAGCTCAGGGTTGAGCATCCCTAATAAGAAGACCCCAAATCCACAATAGGCTAAAATCAAAGCTAGCCATGGGGGTGCACATTTGTATGATTCCCTTACTGCAGAATTAGATGAGATAGGAGGACTGCGTCAGGCCAACGTGTCTAAAACAGGGCAGCGAATGCTGGGAGATGCCTCTGTGGGTAGAATGTTCCCGTTCATACAAGAGGACCCCAGACCTCATCTGTAATCCTCCAGCCCCTCCAGAGAGACGACAGGCAGACTCTCAAGCAGTCCCTGGGCAGACTAGCCTGGTATGCTGTATGGAGGGCGAACAACAGAGATTCTGCTTCAAATAAGGTAGAAGGCAATGTCTCCTGTCTTACCTACACACGTGAACACACATGTGCATGCACACATACACACAATCAATCAATCAATAAATAAATAAATAAGCAACAAAGTCCACAAACTAAATCTAAAGCACTGCCAAGATGTGACAAGTGGGAAATTCTACACCATGAAACCATTACCCCCACAAAATTATCAACAATATTATCCCACATTACTTTCCGACCCTGTGTTAAGGGGTCTATGCCACAGGAGTAAGCTTCTGGCTAGGCTTGGGTCTCATTATTTACATGCAAATATGGTAAAAATCTAGGAGATGGGGAAAATAAAAACATCCCAAACGTCCTGAGGTGTTGCATGCACTTCTCAGCCATTCCCAGGTAAAATGCAGGCCTGAAAGTGAAGGTGGGGCTTCTTCCCATCCCCCACCCCCAGCCTGGATGCCTGCACTCCCCGGATTCCGGAAGTAGCAAAGCCCAAGGGCTGAGCCTCATGAAGACTCAAGCAGAGAGGAGGAGAAGGAGGGGTTGGAAGGAGAGAGTAGGACCCATGTCTGGCAGGCTCTAAGATTAGGGGTTTTGGGTCCCCTCTTGGTCCTGAACCTCTTGATTTCTGCCTCTGTAATTCCCCCAGCATGGAGGATGATATCCTGGAGATCTGATTCACCACCACCTTAGGCAGCTCAGTGTCGATCCCCTGAATGAAGGACATAGTCTCAGTTCAAAGGAGACTACAGAGGCTTGACTGCATCCAGTCAAGGGGCCTGTGGGAGAATAAGACAGGGAGAGGTGAAGCCCAGTGTGACAGGCTCTCGGCCCCTCCCTGTGGTCCCTGTGAACACAAAGCCCCTGAGTTACAGAACCTGCCTCCCACTGGCTAGTGCTCCTGTGCCCCTCCAAGGACAGCATTCGGGTGCTTCTACCCGCCCAGTGTGAGCCAGCTCTGACTCAGGGCACACCCAGCGCTGGAAGGCAGCACAGGTTCCAGCGCCCCCGGACATCCTCTGGGAATGAAGGAAACAGGCCTGGGCCTGGAGCAGTGGGTGTCAAGGTATCACCGGGCCCCTGCGTGGGCCTGATGGCTGTGGGAATCTGAGGGGATTATGCGGTGGTTTGGCAATGTTGAAAGGCAGACTCCACGCCCACTAAATCCTTTGGAGCAGAGGAGCCCTTGTATTCAGGTGAGTTCAGTTCCCAAGGGGGTGGACACACACACAGCCTAGCTGGAGCTTCTTATAGATGCATCTGTTCCTGATCCCCTGAGGTGACTCGTAGCACTCTCTAAAGGAAAACAGGGTGAGGACCTCCATAGCCAGGGTTGACTACCCAGGCAAGGATGAGCTAGCTGTTGGTGCCACCTTCAATGAAAAGCCACCTGGTGACTTGACCAGCCCTTGGGGGTAGATCAAAGGGAGCCATATGGATGACACCCAGCTGCCAGGATTGCCAGTTCTTCCAGCCCAGGAACGCCTGGGGCTGCCTGGATAGGAGAGTTGGAGATGGTACCCGGCTGCCCACCACCTTCATTTGTAGGCCACAGCATCTTTAGCCTCCTGCCTAGACTGTCCAGGGCCAATGGTCCTGTTCTAACACCAACACTCACTCTTTGCTGGCTATGGTTGTGGTGCTGCGGCTCAAAAACCAAGGTGTTTGGAGAGATCTAGAAGCGACAGAGGCCACCAAGCCCTGGAACAAGGTACTGTAAATGAGCATAGATGGACACTGAGGGACAAACCCACAGACAGAGCATCTCCTAGATACCTACCACTCCTTTCACAGAACCAAAAGGTCAACAGCTGGCTAGGTTTGGCTGCCTCTTCCACCAATGCCTTCAAATAGCAGACAGTCCATATGGTCTATTACATCTCCTGCACAGCCCCGTCCCTTGGCTTCATGGGTTCCTCTGATGTGATGGCGGGCCCCTAAGGACTCTCAGGGCCATGGGCAGGTGGGAAAATAGAGAGCGTGCAAAGCAGCAACAATTATAGGCTCCACCCTGAGATGGGGCACTTTGTGGTGGGAACTTGTCCAGGCAAAGGCCTTATCCGAGAGATCAGGCAAATTACTGGGTAGCCATCAGAGTGGAGCCTAGGCACAGACGTGTGCGCAACAGACACCTCATTAGGCTAATTATGGGCTCCCGGGCCCACTGGCACTATGCAGATGGAGGAAAACTCGAGGTCAGCCTAGAGAACAATACCAAGGTGATGCTTTCCTTAGAAGGCTAGTTTGCCATAGGTCCTCATGCTGAGGCCCACCTCAGAAAGATGGGAGAAATGGCAGGGATGAGACCTCATCACTTTAGAAGTCTACAGATCCCACTCCTGCGCATGCGCTCTGCTTCCTTCCACTCCATCTGCAACCCACATCGGTCGGCATTTAGGATTGCCAGGAAATGCTGGCCACTGGATACGGTCCATAAAAAAATTTAAAAAATGGTGATAGGACTGGAAAGATGTCAGTTAAAAGCACTGATTGCTTCCAGAGAACATTGGTCGTATCCCAGAAAAGATGGCTCAAAACCGTCTGTAACTCCAGTTCGGAAAGATCAGGTGTCCTTAGTTGGCAACAGACACGCATGCGGGCAAAACACCCATACACGGAGAATATTTTAATTTTAAAAATTAAAACGGTGTCAAAGGTGATGGTGAGTGCACAAAGGTCATCTTGTACTGCACATACATTAGCTCCATTAGAGCTATAAACAGATGCATTTATTTCGTAAACGAGAGAACAGTGCCTGGCGATGTTAAGTGCTAGTATCTCTTGGAGCTAGAAAATAAAGACTTGGCTCTAAACTAGAAGCAGGCCCAGGAACCACCCACCACAGAAGAGCTGGTGGGAAGTGGCTCCGGGAAACAGCTCGCTCCGCCCTCAAGAGACGATGACGTCACGCGGCCCCGCCCGTTTTAAAGCGGCTGAGTCCCTTTGGTTGTTGTAGGGAGAAGGGTCGGGTTCCTCTGCTTCGGAGATCCGGTACCCATCTCCTACGCTCTCAGGCTAAGAAGGGCCCGGCACGCCTCTTAGGCTTGAACACCTGTCCCTAATGCTTTCGGGCTCGGGACACTACCTGACACAACCATACAGCAAGACCACAGGGGCCGTCTACCGCACGTGTGGGGACCGGGAGGAACCCCTGGGCCACTCTGCCCTCCCACGTGAGGTCCAAGGTCTCTAACAGAAACCGCTCCACAGTACCTGCCTCCCCTCACCTCCCCTCCCCTCCCCTCCCGACATTCCTAAATTGGCTTGCAGAGGCTGACTGTGACCTGGTGTACTTCCTTTCCTAGCAATCACCTCACCCTGCCCTCTCCTGGCCTGGCACTCTCCAGGACAGGGACATCTGGACAGGACTAAGGACCCAGCTCCACTTCCAGGAAGGCCCATTAGACTGTAACAAGGCCAAAGAGGAGTCCAGGACAAAGAGCCTTGTTAGAGGCCCATAGGCACTCTGGGTACTTAAAACAGACAAATAAAAACGAACAAACAAAAAACAGTTCTGAGGTTGTTGTTTGTTTTTTTTTAAAGGAGGGGGCATGTCAAGGTCTCCCCCACCCCAACAGGCTCAACTGGCCTTGCCCACAGCTCCTTTCTTTTCTTTCTTCATGAAAGAAAGGGAAAAGGCATAGAGTTAGTTTATAGCATTGTCAGTAGCAGCACCCAGCACCCGGGAAACACTCTAGATCCTTCCTGGGTTTGTAAAATCAGAATGTCTGTTCAGCAAGCTGCCTAAAGGATGCTGATGCAGCCATGTATGGGACCCCCTGGCTCCTGAATTCCATCTCCATCCCCCAAGCCTGTCACTGTCTTATATTCCTCCTGAGCCCTGCAACCCAAGGGCTTCTCCCATCAAGAACTGCTGCAATGGTTCCCAGGAATTCTTTTGCCTGTACACACCAGCTAACCTTGAATGCCCTGTCTAAATGTTCCCCTCCAGAGTATAGGGACTTAGGTATGCAGGTATACAGGTATACCCCTTCTAAAGCGGGCTCACAATTAGGCTGTGTCTCAGATTAGTCTCCCTGCCTCCATTCCTTAATGTTCAAAGATAGCAGAAGCTCTGAGATGAAGCAAACCAGGAGACTGCCACCCAGAATGCCAGGCAGCTTCTACAGTGCAGACCCAGATCTGCCTTCACAAGCCACTGCCTGGGAACCATGATCCAGTGTCACCTTTAATACCTGTGTGGGCAGGACCCCCAGGCCAATTCCCACCAGCATGCTTCAGTGTGAACCAAGCTATCGAGGTGCCCACTTCCGTGAAGTCTCTCACCCTTTCTGTGTTCAGTGTCCTCTGATAGATTTCCCCTTTGCTTCTGAAACCTACAGACCTTGGTCCTTCCCCTCTGCCCCAGACACCTCTATTGGGCTCCTATATCTTTGTGCCTCTTCCGTTGGAATAATACTTACTGTCCCTGGGTTGCCTTGAGGGCTACTTACTCTATTTTTGCCACTATAACAAAATAAGTGAAACTAGATAGATGATAAAGAATTGGGGGGGGGGCTGGAAAGATGGCTTAGGCGGTTAAGAGCAATGACTGCTCTTGCAGAGGTCCTGAATTCAATTCCCAGCAACCACATGGTGGCTTACAACCATCTGTAATGGGATCTGATGCCCTCTTCTGGTGTATCTGAAGACAGCAACAGTGTGTGTACTCATAAATAAAATAAGTAAATCTTTAAAAAAAAAAAAAGAATTCCCAGCACTCGGGAGGCAGAGGCAGGCGGATTTCTAAGTTCGAGGCCAGCCTGGTCTACAGAGTGAGTTCCAGGACAGCCAGGGCTATACAGAGAAACTCTGTCTCGAAAAACCAAAAAAAAAAAAAAAAAAAAAAAAAAAGAATTGAGGGTTATCCACTGTATTAATCAGGGTTCTCTAGAGTCATGGGACTTATGGAATGTCTCTCTATATTAAGGGGATTTATCGTGATGATTTATAGTCTGTAGTCCAACTAACTCAACAGTGGTCAGGTGTGAATGGGAAGTTGCTCAAGCCCACTAGGCTAGGTGTTTCAGCTGATCTTCTGTAGAAGTAGGTTCCAGCAGATGTGCTGGTAAGTAAGTGCAAGCAGACAAAGAAGAATCAGTCTTTCTTCCAAAGTCCTTATGTAGGTCTCCAGTTGAAGGTGTGGCCCAAAGTAAAGGTGTGTACCACCACGCCTGGATCTGGCACTTGCTTTGTCCCAGGTTCACCTTGAACTCAGAGATCTCCTTGCCTCAGTCTCCTGGGCCTAAGCTTTTCATGGCCACTGTGCCTCAGGATGTCCATGCCAAGATCCAGATCAGAAACTTGTATCTTGTAGCCTCAAGATCTGGATCACAGGTGAGCCCTCCAATTCTGGATTATAGTTCATTCCAGATATCATCAAGTTGGCAACCAGGAATAGCCATCATATCCACCTTTCAGTTCTTAAGACTAGGAAGTACTAAGCCAGGCGTGGTGGCACACGCCTTTAATCCCAGCACTTGGGAGGCAGAGGCAGGCGGATTTCTAAGTTTGAGACCAGCCTGGTCTACAGAGTGAGTTCCAGGACAGCCAGGGCTATACAGAGAAACCCTGTCTCAAAAAACCAAAAAAAAAAAAGACTAGGAAGTACTGGAGCATGGCATTATTATTTGGTGAAGGCTGGCTTGCTACACCATCACATTGGTAGGGCATCCTCATGAGAGAAGAGGGACTAGCTTGGTTCTCTCTTCCTCTCTTTGTTTTTTGTTTTGGTTTTGGTTTTGGTTTTTCGAGACAGGGTTTCTCTGTATAGCCCTGGCTGTCCTGGAACTCACTTTGTAGACCAGGCTGGCCTCGAACTCAGAAACCCGCCTGCCTCTGCCTCCCAAGTGCTGGGATTAAAGGCGTGCGCCACCACACCCGGCCCTCTTCCTCTTTGTAAGGCCACTAATGGGGGCCACACCTTCATGACTTCATCTAGCACTCATTACCTTCCAGAGAACCCACCTCCAAACAACCCTAGCAGGAATTTTTCCACCTGATCTGTCCTGGAGACAGCTCTTTGGACCATGGCAAGGACTGATCCTACACTCGCTGACAATGCACCTTCTTTACCTACCCTCCCAGCCATGGCCATGGGTCTAGGCTGAGGTTTCATGAGTCATGGGCCTCAGCTTTCCTTCCGATAAGCTGTGTTATCCAGGTAAGTTAGTGAGCCTAGGCATTCTCACTAGAGGCCAGTGATTCCCACATGACCCATGTGTTCCATGAGTGTGTCCTGATCACCTACAGAGGTAGCAGAAAGCTTCCGCATGGGAGGCACTAGTGTACACAGATGTAAGAGGACACTCTCACCATAAGAAGATAAATGCGCCGGGAGGCAGAGGTAGTTGGATTTCTGAGTTCAAGGCCAGCCTGGTCTACAAAGTGAGTTCCAGGACAGCCAGAGCTACACAGAGAAACCCTATCTCAAAAAAACAGAAGAAGAAGAAGCAGAAGCAGAAGCAGAAGAAGAAGAAGAAGAAGAAGAAGAAGAAGAAGAAGAAGAAGAAGAAGAAGAAGAAGAAGAAGAAGAAGGATGCATGGCAGAGAACTAGGAATTTAGGGCACAGGCCTTAAGTCCCAGCAGTCCGGACTCAGAGGTAGAACGATAAGGAATTGAAGATCATCCTTAACTACATAGGGTTACAGGTTAGGCTGTGCTACAGGAGACCCTGTCTCAAAAGCAAAAAGAAAACAATAGTGTGATGGTTAATGAATATTAGCAGCTTAACAGAGTCTAGCTTGGAGGCAAGCCTGTGAGGGACTGCCTTTGTTAGGTTAGCTTCTGGAGGTCTTTTGAGGGCTTCGTTGAAGCTTGAAGAGCCACTCTGAATGCTGGTGGTATGGTTTCACGGTCTGGGAGCTTGGACTGCATAAAAAGGAGAAAGGGAGCTGACACAAATGTCACTCTCTGCATGTGACTGCAGATGCACTGTGACCAGCAACCTCCGGCTGCATTTCCCCATGACCAAATGGCCCAAAGCTGTGAACAAAAACACATGCTTCTTTAAGTTGCTTATATTGAGGGTTTGGTCCAATGTAGTGAGAATTTTGGCTTCTAAAAAAAGAAAAAGCCAGGCAGTGGTGGCGCATGCCTTTAATCCCAGCACTTGGGAGGCAGAGGCAGGCAGATTTCTGAGTTCAAGGCCAGCCTGGTCTACAAAGTGAGTTCCAGGACAGCCAGGGCTATACAGAGAAACCCTGCCTCAAAAAAAGAAAGAAGGAAGGAAGGACGGAAGGTAGAAAGAAAGAAAGAAAGAAAGAAAGAAAGAAAGAAAGAAAGAAAGGAAGAAAGGAAGAAAGGAAGGAAGGAAGGAAGAAAGGAAGGAAGGAAGGGAGAAAGAGAGAAAGAAAGAACGAACGAACGAAAGAAAGAGAGAAAGAAAGAAAGAACGAAAGAGCGGGCGTGGTGGCGCACACCTTTAATCCCAGCACTCGGGAGGCAGAGACAGGCAGATTTCTGAGTTCGAGGCCAGCCTGGTCTACAAAGTGAGTTCCAGGACAGCCAGCGCTACACAGAGAAACCCTGTCTTGAAAAACCAAAAAAGAAAGAAAGAAAGAAAGAAAGAAAGAAAGAAAGAAAGAAAGAAAGAAAGAAAGAAAGAAAGAAAGAAAGAAAGAAATTAGATTCCCTGTCTGTAAAGTTCAAACTTGCTCCAAGGAACTTGACTCCCTGATCTGCAGGAAGTAGTCAAATGATATTGCGACCCCCTTTCACCTCTACCCTCGTTTCTCTCCTACCTTGTGTTAGGGGTTGAAAGGGTGGAAGAAGAGAGGTGGAGAAGGGTAGAAGAAAAAAGAACTCACAAAGTAGCCAAAAGTCCGGTTACAGTCCCGGCGACAAGAAACGTAACTAGCTCAACCAGTTAAACAAACCAAGAGCCACAGAAAGCTGTAGACTGATAGTAAGGGAAAGGAAGAAGCCCCAGGCTCACCTATGAGGTCAAAGGCCTCTGCTGAGCAGGGGAAAGGGGAAGAGCAGTCAGCAAGGCTGGGGAGTGTTCTGCTTCCTAGTGCCACAAGCCAGGAAGCTGGGTGGAGTAAGAAAGGAGAGACAGGGACAAACCTGTCCTCAGAGGGCCGCAAGGGCTTATACCTGGATGCTCAGAATGTGCAGGATGGGTGTCATTCTGAGCTGTGAGAATAGGCTATGGGTGACATTTATAGATCCCTTCATCTGTCCTACAGACTTAAGGCCCAGCTAGAGCAGCTGTGGTGGTACATACCTGTAATCCCGGCACTTGGAAGGTAGAGGCCAGCCAGAGCCACCTGAGCCTCTGTGTAAAAAGGCCCAAAACAAAAACAGACAGGCTGTGACCAAGTCAGCCTGGGGTCTCCCTAGTCCAGGAACCTAAGTCCCAACCCGAATCCCTGACACCCGACTCCAACACGTTTATTCCACTTCAGTATCTTCAGAGGGATATGTGCACACGATTCTGACCTGATTGTATTTAGCATCAAAGAGTTTGTGAATAAATCAGTCATTAAAATTATAACCATAAAGGCTAAGTTCTTTCTTAATCGTTTAAACTCAACCTACCAAAATGTTATTAATTTATAGAGCTGTCAGTGCTAAGGGCAAGGGAGACCGTTGGCTTTGTCTGGTCCAGCCACATGTTGTTAAGGAAATTAAAGAAATTAAGCAACATTTGTGTATTTAATATTTAGTTGTTTTGTATGCCTCCCAGTACTCTCAGTGACAAAAGGTAAATAAAACAAATAGTATAAATACTACTATAAAATCTACATTAAGCCAGGAGGTGGTGACGCACACCTTTAATCCCAGCACTCTTGGGGGAGAGGCAGACGGATCTCTGTGAGTTTGAGGCCAGCCTGGATTACAGAGTGAATTCCCAGACAGCCAGAAGGCTACACAGAGAAAAACCCTATCTCAACAAACAAACAAACAAACAAACAAACAAAATGGTAACCCAAGTTCTTCAAGTTTCCACTACTTAATATGAATTCAGATTTTGAGTGTAAAATCTCAACTCAAAGTTGCTTTTTTTTGTTTGTTTGTTTTTGTTTTTGTTTTTTTTCGAGACAGGGTTTCTCTGTTTGGCCCTGGCTGTCCTGGAACTCACTTTGTAGACCAGGCTGGCCTCGAACTCAGAAATCCACCTGCCTCTGCCTCCCAAGTGCTGGGATTAAAGGCGTGCGCCACCACGCCCGGCTAACTCAAAGTTGCTTAATCATTATTTCTTTAGTTTGGTTCCAAGGCTGGCCTTTGACTCTACTGAGCCAGACTATTTTAAGCAAGACACACATGTTATGTTTAGCACAGTTAAATGGAGACTTTTTGCTCATTGCTGGAGAACCATTCTATGACTTTGACAACATTCTCAGCTAACATCGTGCCTAAAACTCTAGCAACCTCACCCAGCCTCCAGCCAGAGGCTGAGCCATCTCTCAACTGTACTGTTGTTCTTCCTATATGGCAGGAGAGGGGTTACAAGTCACCCTGTCAGTCCACTACAGAAGTTTGCAACTCTACTCAAAAGTCCCTTCTCCCCTGGACCGTTTCCCAACCCTCTTGCCAGCTGAGACAGCAGTGGCTAAAGTCCTCTGGATGGTTCTTTCCCTCCTAGGGACACATCTGCAGCAGCTTTACATTGCTAGTCTGATTCCTGGTCATTTGCTCCTAACAGGCAACATCTTCACAAGTATCTGGGTATCTGAGAATACCCAGGGCAGATGTATAGCAGCAGGGTCAGGATGGCAAGATGCTCCAGAGTCTCTGTGGGTCCCTAATACATAGCTCTGGGTGCAGGTCCTGCTCACCAGTCCTCTTGGAGACACATTCTAGTGGAACTATAGGCCCCGATGCTTTGAAAAGCACCCTGCATACACTCCCACACTTCTGCATGTTAGGCTGGAGGCCTAAATGGTATCTCTTCCACTCCAGTCTTTTGTGGGGTTTGGGGATCAGTGGAATATTCTGCATGCCCAGGCAGATGAGAGTGTGGGGAAGGACATTCATGCCTGCAGAACAGGAACTGTGGGGTAGGAGAGCAGAGGCTGTCCTCCAAGGCTGGGCACAGGATGGAGAGACACGATGGTTGGCTCCCAAGACAGATGCCCAGGGCCATTAGACCATGCCACAAGACAGGTGAGCTGATAAGATTGAAGCAGGTTCAAAACCACAGGGAATCTCAGACTTGAGAACAGTAGGCATGGAACCAGCTCCGTGCTAAGCTCTACCTGTCCTGGAACAACCAGGACACCCCCATTGGGAGGGCCATGACAGTCAGTCACATAGGGACCACACCTGAAGTCCTAACCCATGCAAATAGAGCACCCCTAACATATCAGGCTGAACCTATGGGAAGAATTTACCCCTGGATCCCACCCTACCCCCAAAATATTTATTAGGTCCCTATCCACATGAAATAAAGAATAGAGGTTGTTTCATGGAGGATCGACTGAGTGTGGCTGTTTTATTGACCTGTAACACTCTGGGGAAGTTTTCTCTCCCAAAGCATTCATTGCTGGACCTCAGATCCACACAGCAGGCTGAGCCTGCGCCCCCTGCCCGCAGCTGTGCCCACCGCAGCTCACCCAGCTACTGCTGCCACTAGCAGAGATGCTCTGACAGTAGTAGAGAAAATCTGAGGCCATCTGCCCTCATGGGATTCCCTTTGGAGAACTGTACCATCTTGGCTGTTCTGGCCAGACCAAAGCCCAGTGTGACCTTTTGTTCTGAGCCACAAGATCCTCAGACTTGTCTCCCCCCTGAGTGGCTTGCTGGAGGTGTTCAGGCACCCCAGCAACTAGGCAGACATGCAGGCTGGCAGGCCAGGTCTCAGGCTGTTCATATTAATGGCTCTTAAATACCAAAAGGAAGGTGAGGGGATCCCTCAACAGTGCCCTGAGATTAGGATGCTAGCTCTTCTGCCATCCAGAAACATAATGTGCAGGACTCTCACCCTGTTTTCAATTAATCTTATCAGGCTATTTTTTTTATATTGCTAAGTACAACTTGATATCAGAACTGTAGGTAAAGTGCAGGCCTCCACATTCAGGGAAAAAAATAGATCAAACCCACAGTAAGGATCATTTTCTATCCATTAGGGTGGCACTTCAGAAGAGTGGGCCACAGAAGGTACTGGGAAGCATAAGGAGGGCAGGACCCCACAGACATTGTTCGTGGGTTGGGAACTGGTCAGGTAGAAGTCTGGGAACTCTTCAAACAGAGTTACCACATGACCCAGTAAGTCCATGCCCAGGTATGTAGATAAGGAGTGAACTGTGCCCACACAAACATGTGCCAGGAATTTTCTCACAATTCCACTCCTAACAGCCCCAGCAGAAAACAACCCAACACCCACCAGTTACTCTGTGGATTCTTTTTAACAGTATGACCACACAAACGTGATCACTGGGCCGTAAAGAGGGATGAGGTTCTAAGGTGCTACCATTGGGTGACCCTGGAAATGTGTTACTCAGCAGAAGCCCAACACTCAAGGCCACATTCTAGGATTCCACTGTAATACTTAGAGAGGCAAATCCAGGGAGGTAGACAGGGTGCTAACTGAAGCATGCATGGTTTCCTTCTGCGTGTGTTCTATAGTGATGGTTGTGTCTGTGAAAATGCTGAAATGCACAGAGAAGCATACATAAGATGGTTGAATTATTACCATGCTCTTTTAGTTTACTCTCTATTGCTGTCACAGAACCTTCTGACCAGAAGCGTCTTGGGAGAAAAAGGGTTTATTTGGCTTACAGTTCCTTGTCACAGTCCATCATTAAGGGAAGCCAAGGCAGGAACTTAAGGAGGAACCTGGAGGAAGGAACTCAAGCAGAGACCTTGAAGGAAAGGGACACTGCCTCCCGGTTTGCTTTCCAGTGGCTTTCTCAGTTATCTTTATTCTATAGCCCAGCCCACCTGACAAGGCCCTAGGTGCATGTGAGGAGTTGGCTGGAATAGTGCTACATCACCAGAAGAATTTTTCCCAGCGGCCATCAGCTGCCCATTGCTCTCCAGCTGGGGGTGGAGCCTTTAGTGCCTCCCAACACACACACACACACACACACACACACACACACACACACACACACACACACACAATATGCGTGCACATTGGAGAGTGCTGCCAGGCTTGATCTTGAACTTGACCCTCCATTCTCTTCCCTTCCCTTTAATTTAATCTATCCTCAGGTGTGCCAATCCTTCGCTGTTGTGTTTTTTATTGTTTGGCAAAGCTCTACCATTGAGCTATATCCGCAGCTGTTGTCACCCCTTTGATGACACACAGTGTTTCATGGTAGAGAAGTTCTCCCAAACCCTAGGCAGGATCTTGAGGTGACACCTCTCAGACCAGAAAGAGTCCACTCTCTGCAGAGGTGGATCCAAGTTCTCATCCTTTCATTCCCCCGGGCTGTTTATTTCTTATAGTTAGGTGTAGAAACCCAGGAAGGGCTTCCTTATGGATCCAACGAAACCAAGACCCTTCCTCCACCAGGTTCTTTTCTCCACTTCCTTTTATAAAAGTCACTCTCACTCTCCTCTAATTGTCATTCCCAAGGCTTGCCTCTGTCTGCGAACCCAAGCCTAGTCCTGGAAGCTTCTAGCCTCTGTAAAATCTTATCTAGGCCTAGATTATTTTTTTTTTCAGCCTCTGAGACTTGCTGTTGAATAAGTTCACCCTTTCTAGTTCTTTCTGAAGTCTGGCTGGCTGGCTGGCCATCTAAGCTGTTCTGTCTCAAAATTCCGCACATCAACTGATTCAAACTGGCTTCTTTCAGCTTCTCCCGAATTCTCCCCTTGGCCTCGTACTACCTTGGGCAAACTGTTCTAATCTTCTGGCTCCTTCTGATTCTCTGGCTTGTTCTGTCTTCACCTGGGTCTAGCTTGTTCTTTCTCTGCAACCTGTTTCTGAATAATTGTCCTGGTAAAAACTGCCCTCTCTCTTCACTGCTCTCTCTTGTTTCTGTTCTCCTGAGAGTAGGGCAAATCCTATTCAGTCAAATCTTTCTCTGATTCGTCTTCCTTTCAATTAGACATCACTTTCAAACATGGGTGCTTCCTTCTACAAAGTAACTTTACCTTCATTGTTTGGTATTAAAGGTGAGTACCAAGGGTGTGTCTGTATTCCAGGCAGAGGAATTAAAGGTGTGTGCTGAGTGTCTGTATTCCAACCAGAGTAGCATTAGCATGAGCTGTGTGCATTCTGTTAAAGCACGAGGCTTTATAAGTACCCCATTCAACCTTAGACAAAACACAAGACAGTCTTCGTACAGCACATGAAATCATCAGTCAGAACTATGCTTTTGAACTAGCGTATGTAGCAGATACAAGCAGCATCATTTTGGCTATTAATGTAAAGATGGCCTTGTATGTAGTGACACACCTACAACCTCCTCTAGAAAGTGGCCTAGGAAGCCCTGTCCGAACTCTCATATTGGAGTTATTGATAGAAAGAAAGTCCTGCCTGTCTTCTCCAGAACCCATTAGATGCTTTTACTACAGACGTCTCCATATCATGAGATAACTAGTAACCTATGTTGGAGATGGTTTGCACATTAGCTGTCCCTAAGAGAGACATCCTTTACTATTGGGCTGCTGTTGCTCTCCTTTTCTTATCACAGAATCAGTGCCTAGCCTGATCAGGACCAGGGTTTGGACGGTATTTTGAGATAACCATATTTGGGTTTCAAATGGGAGGGCCAAATCCCATTTTCAGAGCCAGCTTCTGCATGAGTAGTATTCACGGTTTGCTCACAGAACCTATGCTCTGCTCCTCCCTTCACCGTTTCTGCTTCTGCATGCTCCTCAAGCCTCCGGCTGGTTCTGCCCTATCAGAGACCATCCTGTGGAAGGTTGCTCAGGAAGGAAAAAAAAATCCCAGATCTCAGTGGGGCCTTTTGTGGCACAGGAAAAGGGATTGATGAGCCAACATTTGGTCATGGGACACAGAGAAGGCCTCAGAGGTCAAGGAGGATAGATTGTGGGGACAGAGGTGTGGAGGAAGGAGGCCATGTGTAGAGAGGTGGGGTGGTTGTGGAGCAGCTGATAAAGTCAGACAGAGAGAGAGAGAGAGAGAGCTTATCTGACAGATAAGCTCTGGGGAATTAGGTTTAGAAATTAGATCTAGTAAAACCCCCGCTGTGGAGAGGACCAGAGGGCAGGAGGGAAGCAGACCTCAAAGGATGCTTGGAGATAAGGAACTCTATTTACCATTCCATTGGAGGGAGGAGTTGAGGTCCTGCAAGATGGTGGGGTCCAACATGACATTTAGGCCAGCACTTTCAGTTACCAAGGGGAAGTCTTGATTCAGATGAGGATCCAAAATTGAAATGCAGTTGTTTGAATATATATATATGATGATAGGCCAAAGGCCTCTCTTTGGGTCTAGAGGGACTGTTACCCATGATATAGGTCTGAACAGTGGGGGCTAGTTTCCTGCTTGAGGCATCCTTCAAATCTGTAAATATCATAGAACAAAGTTTCTAAAGAGTTTCTCAGACATTCCCAAGGGAATAATCGGGAAGAAACCTGCCCCCTCCCACAACCCCCATCTCTCAAAACTAAGTTGAAGTCCCCAGGCACCATGGGAGTCATGAAGCCCTTAATGGTGTGCTCACGAAGGAGAATGGTGGTGACATGTGTGGCCCCAAGTGGGGCTGGAGGACAATTGAGAGAGTGTGCTTACCACAGAGTAACAGAGGACACGGTGGCTTTCAGAAGATTAAGAAAAAAAGAAATGAGAGATTGTAGAGGGAGTTTAATCTTATGTGTGCAGTTTGGATTCACTTTTAGTAAGGTAGTATTACAGATGGTTGTGAGCTACCATGTGATTTCTGGGAACTGAACTCAAGACCTCTCTCTAGCCTGGTATCTTGGTTTTTTGAACTTACCTTTCAGTTACACCAGAGAGAGACTGAAGAAAGAAAAATAGCTCAATGCTCTTATGCCTTGTTCTTTTTTATGTTTGCGGCTCTCTAGACTTTAGGGACTTAAGTCCACTTCAGATGTGGTGAACTTCAAATAAGTCACCATAAGTGTAATTTAGATCTAAATATATATAACATATGCATGTATTATTATATATAATATGAACACTCATGAGATCATGGAGATGTTAAGGCAGAGGAATTGCCCTTTCTGTTTCTCCTGGAGCAATTTGTACCTTCCTCTCCCCTTCCATCTGCCAGAAACTTTCAAAGCTTCTGTCTGGCCAAGGCTTGCTACTTTCTCATTAGCTGAGGCGCGCTGGGGTCCCACTCTCCTCTACATGACAGGACAGCTAACATTAGTTTACATCAATGCATATAGCATGATCTGAAGCCATTATTTAGGTTTTGGGAAGAGAGAAACAGTTCTCTTTCTTCTGTTACAGTTGCCTCTCACCTGGATTTGCCCGTAGAACAGAACTGGGACCATCTCTTCAAAGGCAGAGATTCTCATCTTGATCTGTCCTCCAGATGAGGTTAAAAGGATACTAATATGTTTCTCATGGTTCCCACTGGCTTAATTCCAGTATAACTGGAACAACGCCCCCCCCCCCCCAAAAAAAATGCTTAGGAAGAAAATGTAGTCTTTTTTTTCAACCCACAAAACTATTCTGTAAATAAGAGGGGAAATCCAGTAAAATTCCTTTTGTAGTTTTTAAAGTCAAAGGTCAACAATCAGAAGGGCAGGCTAAAATGTATGTCTAATCAAAGTTTATTTAAAAGTGCCTCCGTTTTGAGATATTACACAGTAGTTAAAAGTATCAGGCTGGTATCTTCTTTATGGTATTCAATAACCATATTCAGATACCTGTACTGATGTGATCAGAAGAATTAAAAGGAAAGACTTGGGCTTGCCTTCCAAAGTCTTGTAAATCCCAGAGGATTGTAGAGTATCTGTCAAAATGTCCCATGACTGTGGAGCATCTTGTTCAGGGAGGTCACGAAGACTCCACTGTGTGGACCCTAACTAGCTTAATTAAGGTTTCTCTTGCTATGAAGAGACACCATAACCATGGGAACTCTGGTTAAAGAAAGCATTTCACTGGGACTGACTTACAGTTCAGAGGTTTACTGTCATCGTGGCAGAGATCATGAAAGCATGGCGGGCAGATTTGGCACTGGAGAGGTACCAGGGAGTTCTACATCTAGACCGGCAGCAGCAGGAAGAGAAAGGGACACTATTCCTGGCTTGAGCACTTGAAACCCGTAAAGCCCACCCTCAGTGAGACACTTCCTCCAACCAGAACACACCTCCTCCAACAAGGCCACACCCCCCAATAGAGCTTCTGGGGACCATTTTCATTCAAGTCATCACACTAACTGTATCTGGTCTACAAAGAGGAGGGTCAACACAGCAGGAAAAATGTCATCCACATTTTTAACTGAAGCCATGGTCAAGCAAGGCCTTTGACTTAGCTTCATGTTGATGGACAACTGATAAAAAGGACATCTAGTAGATCAGTAGCTCCTCCCAAGCCCAAGTGACCCTTGAGGAGCAGATCTTCAACTGCCCTTCACAGGAAAGAAAGGGTGATTAATTCTGGCCACTTACATGGTCTTACCCACCCCACAGAAAACTATAAGCAGGATTAAAATGAGCAGTGTGTGTCTATAATAGTCCAAAGGACAGCACTGCTGTTAGTATTCTCACTAAAGATTCTCTACTGGAAAAAAAAATTGGGGGCTCGAGAGATAGCTCAGCGGTTAAGAGCACCAACTACTCTTCTAAAGGTCGTGAGTTCAAATCCCAGCAACCACATGGTGGCTCACAACCATCCGTAATGAGAGCTGATGCCCTCTCCTGGGGTGTCTGAAGACAGCTACAGTGTACTTACATATAATAAATAAATAAATCTTTTTTAAAAAATGGAGAAAAAAATTGCCCAGGTCTAAGACATGACCTTGGCTCATTTCAACACTGCAAAAGATGTCACCAATTATAACACACACTTCCCCTCTGGAAAATGTGTCCTTCTGCATATAGCCACCCTGTTCCCTGATTAAATAAGATTACCAGATACCCTGTCATCGAAATTACAGGCTGGGGGAAGTGATTCAGGATACCCCAGTGGTATCCATGGGACATTGCTGGACAATCCTATTAAAAAAAGGTGACCCAGTGGGATTCAATTTCTCCTTTAAACTGTCCATTAGATGCTGACTTCAGTTGACTTCTCTTACAAAGTCCCCAGGTCCTCGCTGCTCATACAAGAGTCTAGTGTAACAAACAGCCGATTGCACAGTTACTTTATCCTCCTTCAGGGCCCTGCTACACAGTCCTGCCATCTGTATGATTACATTTCACCTTACTAAACAAAACTTGGGTTAACCATGATGTTGAGAAATCTTCCTCATTAACTTTGTCTGTTAATGTTCCCCAAGGGTTATAATAGAGGACAGCCCGTTGCTGACCTCAGAATTTAAGCTGGCTGATAAAACACTTCTCAAACTCTCCAGCCAAGCAAACAGCCTACTCCATGGTATGCATCTTACAGTGTACAAAGGTGAAGGGGGTGTTCCATTCTTCTGACCTGCTCTTTCCTCTAACAAAGGCAAAACTATCACCTATACCATTAGTAGGAATTACAACAGTACTAATAATATCTTTTTTTTTTCTTTTTTTTTTTCACGTTACAGATGCCACCTCGTTCACATAGCATGCTTCTAGGATGTCACCACAGGACTGTTTTATGTTATGAATCTCTGTCATCTGTAAAGTTTTATCATGGTCCTTATATCAACCCTCCTCTGGTGGCTCTAATGGATGACCCTTTTCCAGGTGGGAAGCAGTTGGAAGGGTCTGTGCTTCCAACACCCTTTACAGTAGTTAGGCTGACCTCTAAGAAGGGGGAACAAAGTAAGTAGTAGGTAGACAGACAGATCCTTGATAAACGTACAGATAGAGAGGGGGGCTACAACTACATAATAAAAATGGCAAACTTCCAAGATGGCTGACTTCTTCCTCACCTAAAACAAAAGTCTGGCAGCTTAAAACAAAGGCTCAGCAGGTCCCTCCCTATCTCCCTGCCTCCCTCCCCTGGCCAGTAGGAACCCCTCTAATGCCCTGATAAGTTTAAGGCCAGATCAGGACAGCACAATTGTGGGCCAACCAGCTATCTTGTCCTTGTTCAAACTGACCAATCCTAAATTAGGAGAAAAAGACCCTTTTCTTTAGATCCATGGTAATAATGACTACAATATTTTCCATTGCAATAACCACCTCAGGTTGCCAGGATTGGAGCCTGGCACTAAGAATTAGGTTAGCCCTACCCTACCAAAGTACCAAAGAAACTTAAGATCAGAGGGGCACAATTCAAGATCCGCTTGACCTATCTGTCAAACATACCCAAACCTCCTGACCACTACCAACAGAGGGGCTCGTGCCCTCCCCTAGGAATAACGATGCTTCCATACTTATAGTTCTAAGCTGGGAAGACCTAGAGAAGGAAAGCCCTCCTCTCCTGCTGGGCTCTGGTTCCCTCCCATTCCAGCTCTTCCTCTTCCTTCTTTCCTTTTCTCCTAATTGTACTCAAACTTACATTTTTAACCCGAGTTTTGAAATTTTTACAGTCATTCCTGTTGGACTATATCACTACGACCACCTGGTACAATTGCAAAATGGACTATAAAACTCGTAGAATCTCTCTAGGCCCAAGAACCTCCAAAGCCCATGTCCCCTGCTACTAGAAAGTAGCCAGACAAAAAAACAACACCCCCCCATTGCTTATTTGTAAAGAATCTGGAATAAAAAAAAGTCCCCCCCCCCAAAAAAAAAAACCAAGACCCTAAAACAGGACCAAAGTTCCAGGAAACCTGCCCTCCACAGAACTCCAGAAAGCAGCTGACCCCCCCCCCCCCACCACATGCCCTGGAGCCCAGAAGTTGCAAAACCATGCAGTCTATCTTGTCTCCCACCCTACAGGTTTGAAAAGCAGTTTGGAACCCAGAATAACCCCCTGGGTCTGGAGAAGCCATACCATCTCCTCTCCCAACTGTAGAAGCTGAACTCAGACTCTGCAGCATGCAGGGGCTTGGGTACCCACCTCCCAGACCAATTAGCTCTCTCCATACAGATACATCTGACATCTGAGCTCTTACTCTTTTTTTTTTTTTTTTTTTAGATTTCCCCTGGTGTTCAATTCTTACATTTTCTTAGAAAACCCACCATCAGAACAACCTTGTTTGCTTGCTGCCTTTGCTGTCTGTCAAGGTGAGCGAGCCCCTGTCCTGTCCGCCAAGGTGAGCCCCTGGCAGAAGCACCTGGGGGAAGGGCTCACTATGCAGGTTTAGAACAGCTGCTGAATTCCTCTCCTTGGGCAGGAGAGGCCAAGATGTGGTCTTCCATGGCTAGCTCTTGTTTCTCCGAGTATGCCTGTTTACTCATGGGTAGGGCTGTGGGGAGGAACTGCGAGCACACCTACTACCTGGAGCTGTTCCGAGCAGACCTTGAGCATAATTTCCGCGCAGGAATGCTGCTTATCACCACCCTCGGGGCCACGCCAGCTGGAGTCGGCCTGGTGCCTGCCTCTGCTTTCCCAGTTTCTCCTTCTGTCCAGGAGGCGGAAGCAGCTGCTGTGCAACCCCCAAGCACAAAGGGGTTGGCTCTGGGGGACAAGGACAAGCAGACTAATAGCCAGGGAAGAGAGTGGAAGGAGACTGAACAGCCAAGAAACGCTAAAGGGGCTAGGGTGACAACTTCCTTGTAATAGGAATCCATTGACAGCAGAGCCTGCAGGAAGTGGGGAGCACATAGTAATATCCACACCAGAAACTGCACGTCCAGCTCCCAGTCCCAACAAACTAGTAACTCTTTTTGTAACAAATGCTTCAGGGTTCTCCTTAGAAGAGAACTGTTGGGCGGGACAGCAAAACAGTGGACAAGCCTGACTGTGTGAGTTTGATCCCCGAGACCCGCATGAAGGAGAACTAACTCCTGAAAGCTGTTTGTTCCCTGGCCTCCACAGGAGCAAAGGGGGTGCAAGGAGAAAGGTGTTTTTTGTTTTGTTTTGTTTTGTTTTTTTGGTTTTTTCGAGACAGGGTTTCTCTGTGTAGCTCTGGCTGTCCTGGAACTCACTTTGTAGACCAGACTGGCCTCGAACTCAGAAATCCGCCTGCCTCTGCCTCCCGAGTGCTGGGATTAAAGGCGTGCGCCACCATGCCCGGCTTGGGGAGAAAGGTTTTAAGAGAAAGAGCCTATAGACCAGTCTCCAGCCAGTTGAGGTTGTCCAAGGCCCCAGGCAGAGACAGAAGGCTGTGGTCTTGCTCCAGCCAGAGCTGAGGCCAGAGTAGCAACTATGAGGTGGTATGGCCTCCTCTCAGTGAAATGAAGGTGTTAATTTATTTTTTTTATTAGATATTTTCTTCATTTATATATCAAGTGCTATCCTGAAAGTCCCCTATACCCTCCCCCCACCCGCCCTACTCCCCTATTCACCCACTCCTGCTTCCTGGCCCTGACATTCCCCTGTACTGGGGCATATGAGGCAATAATTTATACCTGTTCCTTCCAGTGTGTAACAAGGCCTTGTTGGATACACACACACTCAGAGCTCTCAGGAACAGGCCACCTCTGCTTCAGGAATCAGACCTTCTGAAAGTATATTAGGAAAGGGACCTTGGAGGGAATCAGCGTGAGTCTTCACCGCACCTACATCAAGGTCCTGGAGTCCCCGCTGCTGAAACGAGGGCAGACTTCAGAGTTTCTGAAATGTCACCTACTGGGATCGTTCCAATTTAAGGTCCTGGGACAGAGCATCTTCCTGAATCCGTCCTGAGAGAGAAGACAGAGCTACAATAGCCTCGGGAAAGCCTGAAACACAGGAAGAGACTCATTACAGGTCACCTGCAGACTTGGAGGACAGAGGGATGTGTGGTCAGGAAGCAGAGGACCCTGGGGATAGGGATGGTTACAGGGCTGGCAGAATGAAGCTCAGGGACAGGCTAGCCAAATCATGGGGGAGTGGGGCAGTTAAGACAGGCCAGAGGGAGAGAAGAGAGAAGGGGCAGGGAGAGTGAGCCTCAGTCCTCTCCCTAAAGATAAGGGTCTCTATCTCTCTCTGATGGTCTTAAACATCCCAAGTGCAGGACTCCAGAGATGGCTCACCAGGGGGAAAGACCCCTTCTTCCAAAACTTCTGCGTTCCATCCTCCCAGAACCATTGTTGTCCTCTGACCAAACCCTCTCCCCCATCATAACAAATATAACTTAAAACAACCACAGGATGGATGCCGCCAGCGATTATAATTATCCAAACAACATCCTCTTTCAGTCTAGAGTGCCTCTTGAGAAGGGTGGTAGTTCCCCAGACAGATCAAACAGGAAGATGGGCACTGTGACGTTCCCATCTCTACTCCCAAGAGGGACTTTGGGAACTAAGTGGGGGCGGAGGGAGCGGCAAGAGTGGGCCCAGAGCACTGAGGGGATGCTCTGAGCCAGGTTCAGGATCTCCAGGGACCACTGCCCTAGGGAACCTGCCACTGTCCTGGGGCCTGGGGCCCACAACACTACGCAGGCAGTTATGGGGAGTGGCAGGCCCTGAACACCCCTCCTTCTCATGAGTCTGGGGCTCCCAGCCCAGCAGGCACTATCAGCCCAGACGTGACTCACAGCCTTCCAAGTTTCCACAGAAAACACCAGAGGGCAAGCAGTTCAGAATTCCAGGAATTTATGAGAGCCTTGGGAAGTTCTGGGAGGGCTTTCTGGCCTGGTCCCTCTGCCCCTCCTTTGGTTCTGACTGTCCCTGAGAGCCCCTTGAAGACTGAAGAGGGAAATATCCTCACTGGCTCCAAAGACTGACATACACAGCTCTCTCTGTCTCCTATGGCCCAAGAACTGTTACTTCTCAACTCACCCTTGCAGCTCCATTCAGCGCTTCATGGCCCCCTAAACCCTGCTTTACAGCCCTCCATAAGTTCCCCACAGACTCTTACCTCATTAGTCCTCACAACCAACTACACTTCGAAGTTCCCACAGCCAGGGAAACCTCCTCAGCCTCTGCTCCAGAGAAGGGTGGCAGGAGTCCTTACCTGTATCAGCGGCCCTATAAGAACTGAACAGAGGGGGCTGGTGAGATGGCTCAGCGGGTAAGAGCACCTGACTGCTCTTCCGAAGGTCATAAGTTCAAATCCCAGCATCCACATGGTGGCTCACAACCATCCGTAACGAGATCTGGCGCCCTCTTCTGGAGTGTCTGAAGACAGCTACAGTGTACTTACATATAATAAATAAAATAAATCTTTAAAAAAAAAAAAAAGAACTGAACAGAGGTATCACAGAGGGGACCATGGCACTTCCTGGGGACAGAGAAAAGGATGGAAAAGGACCTAAAAGTCTTGCATACCACACAGATGGTCTAGGTTCCAGAAGATGAATGAGACCTGAAAGCAAATGGTTATTTCAGCTTCAGGAAAACAGGAAAGGAGTGGGAGGGAAGTAACAGAGGCTAACACTGAGCGAAGACACGACACGGAGAATCAATTCAGGAAGCCCGCTCTCCGAAGACACGGAGAATCAATTCAGGAAGCCCGCTCTCCACTAAGGAGGGCAGTCAGCCAGAGGATATTAGAAAACACTCGGGATGGAAGAGAGTCCGCAGATGGAGCTGCCCAAGGAATGCAGGTGAAGGAAGGACCATAGAGAGATATATGTGCAAGTACAAAGCAACAGGGAGTGACTGCTTGACAGATCTCAGAGATGGGGTAAATGTGCATTTGTTACACAGACCGAGGACTCTGGGGCACCTGACTTCCTGTCTGTTCTTGTCTTGCACAATGGGTGTGTAAGAGTCAAGGAGCACTGTGGAATCTCATTTTCTATACTGGGCCAAACTATCAGTTAAGTATGACACACAATAAAGATAAACTAAAACAAATCACACCTCCTATATATCCTTGGCATAACTATTAAAGAATGTAGTCCAGCAAAGTAAGAAAGAAAATTAAGCAAAAGCCATGGGCTTTGGACTACTTACTTGGTGACCCATCAAAGCAGAGGAAGTCCCAGGCCCGGCAAGGAGTAGTCAGATTAGGGTAGGAGGCTGTGAAGGAGGTGTAGGGCGGCAAAGGGGCACTGTCCCGCTACTAAGAAGAAAGAAGGAGGGTGGTGGTCCAAAGCTATGGAGACAAATATATATGCAAGAAAACCAAGCTTCAACTTGAAAGTAAAGAAAATGTCAGTGGAAAGGGAGCCATCTAATCTTTTTAAAACATAGATCGAGTATGTGTTGCGCGCGCGCGCGTGCGTGTGCGCGCGCCCATGGAGACCAGAATGACATTGCATTCCTTAGAGCTTAGTTACAGGAGGTTGTGAGCTGCTTACTGCTGAGAACTGACCTGGGGTCCTCTGAAGAAGCAAGTGTTCTTCATAGCTCACTTATCTCCCTCCCCACCACCTCTGCTTTGTATGTTCTTCAGAGACAGGTCTCGCTGGATTTCCAAAGCCAGCAGAGAAGTCCCGAGTAGCTTAGACACCACATTTGGCTTCCAATTTGCTCTTGATGTTAGAAATATCTTCCTTACATGGTATCAGCTAGTGGTGACACACTAGGCTCACAAAGAAGGGAATGTCCCTGGGACCTTTGGCGGCACAGCCTGTCAATTATTATGTGTAACGTGGTTACCCTGAATCCTTTTTTTTTTTTTTTTTTTGGTTTTTTTTTTTTTTTTCGAGACAGGGTTTCTCTGAGTAGTCCTGGCTGTCCTGGAACTCACTCTGTAGACCAGCTGGCCTCGAATTTAGAAATCCACCTGCCTCTGCCTCCCAAGTGCTGGGATTAAAGGCGTGCGCCACCACGCCCGGCTCCTGAATCCTTTTGAGAGCTAGGAGAAAAGGGGGAATGGTAGCGCACCTAGAATGTCAGGGCTGTGGCTAAGGGGCGGGGCTAAGGGTGGGCTAAGGGTGGAGCTAAGCAGATCACGGTGTAGGTGTATCCGTGGCCAGGGATCAAAAGCCAAGGTATACAGCTTCCAAGGAAGGATATTCTGGTTTCAACCTGTCTACACACACACACACACACACACACACACACACACACACACACACACACACACACACACACACACACACGCATACCTACAAATCTGCCTTTAGTTTACAAACAGCAAGTGGCTGAGGGAAGAAAAGTAGAAGGGTGGCCGGGCGTGGTGGCGCACGCCTTTAATCCCAACACTCGGGAGGCAGAGGCAGGCGGATCTCTGAGTTCAAGGCCAGCCAGACTGAGTTCCAGGACAGCCAGGGCTACACAGAGAAACCTTGTCTCATAAAACCAAAAAAAAAAAAAAAAAAAAAAAAAAAAAAAAAAAAAAAAAAAAAAAAAAAAAAAAAAAAAAAAAAAAAAAAAAAAAAGAAAAAAAAAAGAAAAAAAAGGAGAGTGATCAGCAAACAGGAGGCGAGAGGGGTGCTGTGTAACTTGAGAATGTATGCCATAGAGCATAGATACCCCAGTGAACTTCAGGTCCAGGACTGGGAGGCTGAAACGGAGAGTTAATTACCATATTCATTCTTTGAATCAGAATGGACAATCATTTTCTTTAAGAGAATGACATGGGATTGGAGAGATGGCTCAGCAAAGAGCATTTGTTGCTCTTGTAGACAACACGGTGTAGATTTCCAGCACCCACCTGGCAGCTCACTGTACTCCTGCACCAGGGGGATCCAAGACCTCTGGCTTCCATGGGTACCTGCACTTACATGCATACTCCCACACAGATACAGATAATTACAAATAATAAAAACAAGCCCTTAAAGGAGAATGGCAAACAAAATACTTGAGTGCTACAAAGATGCGGCATGCATTTTGGGGTCCAGCAGCGGTTCTTCATCCTCCGCTTTCCTCCTCTTGGGGTATCCAGGCACCGGCTGCACACCAGGCTGGAAGGGTGAAGTGGAGACGGGAACATGTGGAGTTCTGCAGGGACTCCCAACCCCCATCCTGCTGGGAATGAGTACCGGGAACAAGGCAGAGGAGGAGGCCTTCCCAAGCATCTTAATGTTACAGTTCTTTTAGATGAAGGCCCTCTCCAACAATCTTCAACGGAACAGCTCTCCGGGACAATCTTAGCTTGTTTATATTTCTTTATTCTGGTGGTACGGTATGTCTCACTTTATTTGGGGTGAACTAAGAGGTTTATAGTTTTAGGGGAGGAGATGAGACTATCCAGGGTGGGCAAAGGTACTGAGATGCCTCATTAGCATGGGGAGGTACTCCAGGAATCTCAGTGCAGGGCTAGTTAATATTCCTCACAGAGGTGGAAGGGTTCAAGATCCCCCCAGATGGAGAAGAGGAGGCCCTGCTGACAAAGGGATTCTGACATTTTGTACAGAGCTAGGGGCTTTTGGGTAATGTCAGACTTGGACCTCAGCAGCAAGGTTTCAAAACAATAGGAGACTCATCTTACTGGTAAGTAGAGCAGGCAAGAAAGAGAGAATCTTTCACTATGAGATTTGGGGAGGAGCTTTTACTTTTTAAAGTTTTGTTCCTATGTGTAACTTTCACTAGCTTTAAAAACTGGAGCCCGGGCTGGAGAGATGGCTCAGTGGTTAAGAGCACTGACTGCTCTTCCACAGGTCCTGAGTTCAATTCCCAGCAACCACACGGTGGCTCACAACCATCTGTAATGAGATTGGATGCCCTCTTCTGGAGTATCTGAAGACAGCTAGTGTACTTAGATATAATAAACAAATATTTTAAAAACAAAAAACAAAAAAAAACTGGAGTTCATAATCAAATTACTTCAAAGTCTCTGAATGCCTTGACGTAGCATGCTAAAATAAAACATTCACTGCTTGGACATTTTGAAGCATTTCCACTGACATTTTCTCAATCAATTTTACAACCATCACTAAATGTAGATGGTACATTTGTTCTTTTCCCGAGTACATACATACAGGAAAACAAAGCATCTCCAATGGTTACCCAAGGACTGAATGACAGCCTGAAAGAGCAGTGAGCAACCATCACCCACCTTCAGGCACCCGTGACTCTACCCACACCACAGCAACCTTCTCTGGGCTCACATTAATAAAACCTGCTCTCCTTTAAGAGGCTTCCCACCAAGCTTCAGGCCCCTTATCCCTACTGGAGACAGCTTATTCTATTTTTACTCTGTGTCGCCGAATGGCTGGAGTCCAAGCTGAACCACTGATCTGGGTGCCAGACTCCCTGGCAACACCCCTCCTTTGGAGCACACCGCTCTGCTCTGTGCAGAGAACAGACTGGTCACTGCCATCCCCACACCCTGCGGTCCTCACACTGCAGGGATGATCTTCAGACCATCTCAGACATGCCCAGAAGAACCTGTACCCTGTCATGCACACAAGAACCTGTACCCTGTAAATTCAAACACGTGGAGCACAGAGAGAGTGAGCACATGCCCCTCTAATAAACTTTAAATGTAACATGTGGGCATGATGAGCCCCTGGACCTTTGGAGCCATCTAATTGATAGTGGATCTTCACTGTATGGTTTTGTAGTCATACTTTAGACTCTAGAGTCAGTTTAGGCTGCTAAAACAAACCACCACATACTGGTAACATTTATTGCTCACAGACCTAGTGGCACGGAAGATCGGGGTGGTTCCGATCCAGTGTCTGGAGAGGGCAGGCTTCTGGGCTTGCAGAATGCCAACCTCTTCCCTGTGTCCTCAAGTGTCCAGGAGAGGTCATCTCTCTTGTCTTCTTATGAATGTACCAGTCTTGTCATGAGCACTGTGCAGACATGAGTACCTCCTGGTGACTTAATTCCTTCCCTAGGGACTCAGGTGCAACATATGAAGAGAGAGGCAGGTGACATTCAGCCTGCAGCAGGCAATGCTGTGTGGGAGGCTGGCATGGCTGAATGGCTCCCATTATTCTATAGCTCGATTTCCTGGGACAGCTAATTTGAGGTGTGACTCAGAGGGTGGGATATTTAATTTCTTGTCCTTTCTTCATGCTACTGTGCTGGGCGGACAGGGAGAAGAAACCTGGAGCACATCTGTCCTCCCATGGACTCCTGTTGGGGACATCTATGGTGAGTCCCATTGTACTCTAAGGGCAGGCTACATGCCACCAGCTGGCCTTTGGCAAACCTTTACCTCAGAAGAGTACTATTGTAGGTTATCCTCACATAAACTCTACTTTGAGCAGTTTTGAAATTTTAGAGAATAAAAGCAAGTAGGCAAATGCCTTCTGTGTCTTTGGATGCCAAATGGTAACATGCACCTGAGTTCGTGTCCCACACACGTTTCTTCTATACATGAATAATACAAACATTGAATCGCTGTAGAAAATGTGTGTGCTTGCGCACATGCACGAACTATGTGTGTGTATGGATTTAGAGCAAGACATTGATGCTGGGTGTCTGCCTCACTCTCTACCTTAAGGCAGGGTCTCTAGATGAATCTAGAACTCACTGATTTTGCCAATCTGGCTGGTCATCAAATCCCAAGGGTCTTCCTACTTGCTTCCTCCAGAGATGGGATTGTTGGCACATCCATACCCCCCTTTTTACAGGGCTACTGAGGATCCAAATCCAGGTCTATGTACTCACACAGACAGTACTCTAGAGCCATCTCCTGAGGTCCCACACTGGCCCTGCCCCAACCAAATCCTATTATTACAGGATTTGATTCCCTTAGAAATAAGCTGGATATTGTATGAGTCACTGAGACAACTCTTCACCTTGGATGTTAAGAATGTTTTAAATATTGTTGGCTTTCATAATTCATAATTTAATATCTGCTACATTTACAGAACTATGTGTGAGGGAAGTGTGAGTTCAGACTGACTCCTCCCACTAGCACCAGCTTGCTGGCAATTGCTATGTGTGCCTCTCTCTCCTGGCCCTTCATCCCCACTGCAGAGGCGTTCGTTACCTGCCTGGATCTGGGGGTTTCTAAGTCCATCTCTACACAGCTTCCATGAACTGCCACCTGCTCCTGTCACAGTAGAGGTCTTCACAGGTAGGTAGCTCACTGGGAAAGACGTGGCTGAGCTGAGGAACAAGACCATCTTCCCAGTCTGACAGTGTTAGGACTACCGTCCAGGGACTGATCTTGTAGACATCTGTGGCTAAGAGAAAAGATCAGGACACAGGCAAGAGGTGGGGGCTGGTCTGTTTACTAGAGTAAGCACGTACTGACCAGTTTCCTAAGCACCAACAGCACTCAATCAACAACCTTGCCTCCATGGTATCTGTGTTCAGGGGGTTCAAGGGAACAGCTGATCACAAAGCTATGTTGACAAATACTATAGATTCTCTCTCACCTGATGCTTCTGGAGATCCCACATATAAGTCATGCCCTAACTAGTAAGGTTGAAAATGGAGGACAGTAAGACTCATACAGGTCTAAAGAATGACTCTGGCATTATCAAAAACCCCAAGCCAGCTGGGCATGGTGCTACACACCACACCTGTTATCCTGACACTCAAGAGATTGAGAGTTCTAGGCCAACCTAGGCTAACCAGACACTCTCACAAAACAACCACAAAACCAGACAAAACTAGTAATGGTGAGGATGGGAAAAGGGACCCCCCTCTCAATCTGTACAGTCAATGGGAATGAATGTAAACCTTTGCTGTTTATGGAAACAACAAAGAGGAACCTGAACACACTAAAAGTAGAACTCCCCTGTGAGCTGGAAATCTCACTGCTGCGTGTACGCGCAAAGGAAGTGAACTCGGTGTGTTGGGGAGGTTCATGCATGACTGAAATTACTGGGGAAACACCCTTGTGGCATTAATAACAACAGGACAGCAGAAGTACCCCCAGATAGGTTATAATAACTTTTTACTTAACCTGTAGCCTAAGCCAACAAATCTCTAACCTCCGTGAGCTGTGTGCAATCTTGGGAAGGCCACTTTACCTCTCTGACTTTATCTTTTCTGTGTTATAAATCAGAACTGCTCGTACCTCCTGCCCCTTGGTGTATAGATGTATCAGAAAGCAGTGGAAGTGGAGAAGCAGAGCTGGCTGCTGCTCCAGTCATCCAGGCAGGTGTGGCAGTGTTAGCCAGACAACGCTCATCCCAGGTTGGTCTTGGTCTCCATCCACAACAATCCTGCAGGGCTGCGTGCGCGAGTGCGCCCGTTTCCCACAAGTATCTGGGAATAGAGGCCAGACCATGGTTGGCCTGAAGGCTTGGCCCAGGTCCTGTTCTGCTGGTGCGACTCCTGGCCTCTGCTGTCTCCCTGGGAACTTCACCTCCACATACCACGGTCAAGCCTACTTCCCAGGAGGGAACAGAAAGAAGCCTGTGCAGGCTCACTGTAGCTGCACAAGTCATGCTCAGTGTGTTCAAGATGGGGAGCCCATCCCAGTATCAGTGAGGAGACCCAAGCCCTGTCCAGGACTGTGATGAAGGCTGCGCATACTACTTGCAGGAATGGGGTGGTGCTGATGGTACCCGTCTCCCAGGAGCAATCTGGAATCTAAGAGGAAGGGAAAGCTATGAAGGACCTTAGGAGTCAAAAGAATCCTCCGTTCGGGGGAACCTGGGGGCCTTCCTAGCCCTCTAAGTGCAGCCTGGTGGGCCTGCATTACTAGGTAGGTCAGAAGCAATCACAGAGGCAGACACTAGAGACGACTCCCCTGATGGTTTGGAAGAGATGATGGGGCCACAAGCCAAGGAATGTACATGGACTCTAATAACTTTCAGAAGGAAACAGTCATACAGATAGATACCCTGACTACAACTCAGGAAAACTCAGTTTAGACTTTCGACCTTCAGAGCCTTGATGAGAAAAAAATTAAATGTGTGTTGCCCTAAGTGGCTGTCTGGAGAAGTTCGTTAAAGCAGTAACAGGAAGGAGTCCAGGACGAGCCATTTCAGTACTGCTAAAGCCTGCCTACCCTTCCTACTACCATCATGGAGTCAGTCTTTCACCCCTGTTGGTGCAGGACAGACAGACATGATGCGGCTTTTCGGAGTTGGGTCTTTACCCAATCGCACTGCTTTGCATGTAAGACCCGAGGAGTGTCTTACAGTAAGTTGCTCACAGTAAGTGTTCTATCACGGCGCTAGTGAGATTTGATTGGAGAGACTGAGCCCTTCTGTGTGTCCTCAGCACAAATCACACACCTAACTTGTCATTTAAGGTCTTCAGCAGGTGAATGGCTAGTGGGCTACAAGGAGTGTTTTCAAGGGTCTGCATGAGCATGCCCCGTGAATCACCTAAAGCAGGCAGCCCACCCTGTGCATGGTAAGTGGTTCTTCTAGAACGCACAGCTTTCTCCATGGTGTTCCTGCCAAGCAGTGTTTTACCATTTCCTTGAAATGTCTCAAGCAATGGGGCGCTCACAGTCGGCAGGCTGGTTCCGGGTGGTACAGTGGTTTGGATTTGGTGCCTTCCCAACAAAAAGGCCCGGGGGGAGTTAAACCGTAGTGAGGGGTAAAAGAGGCAGAAGCTTAATCCCACAGTGATGTTTATTTAGAGCAAGGTATTTGGTTAGGAGTGAAGTCCCCATGACTGACTGATTCATAAAAAGAGAATCCGAAGGCTGGGCGTGGTGGTGCACGCCTTTAATCCCAGCACTCGGGAGGCAGAGGCAGGCGGATTTCTGAGTTCGAGGCCAGCCTGGTCTACAAAGTGAGTTCCAGGACAGCCAGGGCTACAGAGAAACCCTGTCTCGAAAAACAAAACAAACAAGCAACAACAACAAGAGGCAGATGTGGCTTGTGAACCTTGGCCAGACTCTCTGGGATGATGGAAGCCTGACACACTCCCATTTGACACCACCCCTCCCCAGACCATGGTTGGCCTGAAGGCTTGGCCCAGGTCCTGTTCTGCTGGTGCGACTCCTGGCCTCTGGACACAGGCAGATACGGTGCTCCATCAAATTGCCACCAACTGCAGAGGGGCCTTTCTTCACCCTGTCACAGGGTGACACAAAGATGTGCTGTTTGGATATCACACGTACTAATGAATCCCACTTCCAAGTACCAGTAAAAGCTGACACTTGCTTCTTAGAGTATGTATTGTTTCTTTTCCACTACTGGGGCCCCCCTCAAGGTCTCTGGGGCAGTCAATGCAGCTTCCCTCTTGGAAAGAGCTCTCAGCAGTGACGTCCGTGAGTGGCAGGCCCTTCTTTTTCCTGTCAGTATTTTTAAAGCCTCCGGGACCCTTTCCCTACACAACTGCTTATGGAAGCAGACCCACCCTATGATTACTGCTGTCTTCAGAAGTTCCTACACAATACGGGAACACTGCAGAGGAGGTGAACTACACTGTCCCAGGGCAAGACTCCAACTGAGAACCAGCCGCAAGTATCCTGTGCCAACACATACCTCAGGATGATGTGTTTATGGCTGTTAACATGTTTGGGTGCTTTCAGCACACACACCTCTCCTAATCTCCGGAAACAGTGTCTATGTAGCTTCAGCAAATCCCATCATCAACTGAAATGCCTTCCTTCATTAGTATTTAGAATTTCTTAGTGGGTTTTACCTACAGATGCAGACTGAAACGGCTTACAGCATGGGCACCACTGTGTCCTCCTGGGTCAAAAGGTGGATATGAGCCGCAACTGATCTTCTCCCTGCTGCCCCCAACTCTGTCCACATGCTACAGTGAATACGGACCATGGGGGACAGACCCAGTCACACACCTGACCCTGCTGGCTGTTGTTTTCCACTCCTGGCATCCAGGAGCAGCCAGGGACAATTAATTAAATTTGGCCTCTGGTGTTGACCAGATCTCCTGCCTCTTCCCTAGGCAGTGATTTTTTGGCCTCTAACCAACCGTATAACTTCTGTGGCTAGAAATAGACATTTGCTAGAAGCCTAGACAAAGGGTAGCTGTATCCAGGGAGAGTGTAGGTGCTTGTGGGAGTGAGTGCTACAGCTTGAGTGGGAAGCATCTTTCCAGGTGTCCATGTGGTAATACTGGTAGGTGGAGAAGTCTTTGGGTCTAAGTCTAAGGGTCATGATACTGTGGCCATCAAGGGCTCCCTCTCTAAGTGGCACTGCCCCTCCCACTCCCTCTTGGTTACGACATGCTGTCTTATCAGAGGCTCATAGCAAAGGAACTAACTGGCTTGACCCTATGAAACCATGAGCCAAAAGATACTCTTTCTAAACTGAGTTGATTATCCTATTTGTTACAGTGACGTGTAACATAAAGGAAGGCTGAAGGAACCTTATAACCCTCTGGAGACATGGGCATCATATCCTCCCATTGACCTTTAGTTAATGGGCTCAAAGAAGCCCCAAGAGACAGGACAAAACACCCAAAAGAGAAGTCACCCTTGTTCAAAGCCCCAGCTGAGATTCCACCTCTCCGATCAGTGGCTGGAGTTTCTCCAGATATTAGCTTCTGCCCCTTTAACAGAACCTCTGCAGACCACGCCCCTCAACTGAATCACCTAGGCAAACAAAATAATGAATCATAAATTTTATTTCAAAATGTAAACGTCACTAAACATGCATACATGTTAAAACAATAAAATTTACAATTTCATTAATTTTTTTCTTTTGCATAGGACATTACAATATAGAATCTATGCCTTACAAAATACATAACAAAGTTTTATCCGAGCAAGCCAAGGCCAGATTGGGAAACTGTACAACTGTAATACNTAATGAATCATAAATTTTATTTCAAAATGTAAACGTCACTAAACATGCATACATGTTAAAACAATAAAATTTACAATTTCATTAATTTTTTTCTTTTGCATAGGACATTACAATATAGAATCTATGCCTTACAAAATACATAACAAAGTTTTATCCGAGCAAGCCAAGGCCAGATTGGGAAACTGTACAACTGTAATACTTCACTGTAGTGATCCAGGAAAGACGGAACATGGCCTTTGGAAGCATGTTGGGAACTAGGTTTAAACAAAAAAGTTCCTATGGAAAAGGGAACTGGGAAGCTGATGGAAATGGCCTTGGACCCTTGGATTTTGCCTTGGGATTTTGGCAAAGGATCCCACAGAAGTTCCACCGATGGCTTTGGATGGGAAGCAGTCACCTGGGCCTGTCCAACAAAACCACAGCAGGGATTTCCAGTCACCAAGGAGGGACAGGAGCTCTGACCCCACAATGCATAGTGGCTCAGCAGGGAGCCTTATGGTACTGTCCATGGGGTCCCCACACTTGGTACCCAGGGCTTCTCCAGTGTGCAATGGGGGAACAGAAAGATCCTTCTATCCACGTACTAGGGTAGACATTGTTAAGTCAGGTATAAGGTGGTCAGTTTTTCATTGCCACTCTCTGGACCTCCACAGGGAAGCATGATGGGAAAGTGGCCGATGTGGGGCTCCTAGGGCAGGGTACTTCTCATATGTAACCAGGAAAATGGACAAAAAGTGAGGCTTGGGTCTGTCGGTGGTAAAGACACCGTAATTGCGGCAGTGGTTGGTTAGGGCTGGCTAGCGCTGCACTGAAGGCAGCTGCCACCACAGAGAAGCTGGCCCTCAACAGACTTCACACTATTTTAATGCTTTGTTTGGGTCTGGAACAGAAATGTAGTCATTTAGCCAGAAGATGCTATTAAATGCAATCGATGGTGGTGATGGAAGCACCTGGAGAATGCAGGGGAGAGAGTCGAACCTGTGATTTTTTTTTTTTTTAATTGACAGCATCGCATGGCTTCTAGCCTTGAGCAGTTACTGGATGAACGTGCGTGCCTGGCCCAGGGGACAGGTCTCCTGGGACATTGCAAGCTCTATTTTAAACTGTCCAGGAGTGCCAGCCAGCAGGGAAAGCATAGGACCAGTGGCTGGAGTAAGTGGAAATCCATGTCGATTGACGGTGAGCCCTCACCTATTCCCCCCTTGCCCCCAGGCTTCTGTCACACATCCTTAGCGCTGGAAGAGGACGCCCAAGTTCTGAGCCTAAGCGTGGACAGCACGCTCTCCAGCGGACACCCACCCGAGGTTGCGGTGTGCTCTTGATCGCTGGATACGTCACCGTCAATTTCACGAGGAGTCATGCAAGGCTTCTGGCTACTAAGGTCGCCCGCGCCCGCCGCCCCCCACCTCCGCTCCCGCCCTCCGCCGCCAGTGGCCTTGCAGCCAGCCGCTTAGCATCGCGCCCGCGTTCCCGACGCTCGTTCCTGCCCGAGTGAGACCCATCTGGTCATAGATCTAACGAGCATGTGCGTGCCATCCCCGCCGGCTGGCGAGGTGGCGAAGAGACGCCCGCGCCCCGCAGTCGGCGGGCAAGCTCAAGAGAGCATTCTGGGAAGCGCTTACTAATCGCGCGCCGCCCTACCCACAAAGGCGCGCAGCCCCGGGGCGCGCGGGCGGCGCAGGTGAGCGGGGGGCGCGCCAGCTGTCGTGCGCCGGGGCTGGCGCGGGGTGCGCGCGGGCGGCCGCCGCGTCTTTCTTCTCCGGTGATGTCATCGGGCGACGGCGGCCGCGGCCAGGGGGCGGCGGCGGGGGCGGTGCCGGGCGCCCGCAGGTTCCTGCGCCGCTAATGAAAAGGCACTTGACAGCGGGCCAGGGCGCGCGCGAGCCCGCGGAGCCGAGCGGGACCTGCTGGGCCGGCCGGGCCAATCGCCGGCGCGCGGCCGCCCATGGGCGCGGAGGCGGCGGGGGCGCGGGTGGCCGCGGCCCGGGCCGCTCCGAGGTGATCGCGCGCGGCGCCCCCTCTGTGCGCGCAGCCCGAGCCGCCGCAGCGATGAATTCTGCCGAGCAGACCGTTACGTGGCTCATCACCCTGGGCGTGCTGGAGTCGCCCAAGAAAACCATCTCGGACCCGGAGGTCTTCTTGCAGGCGTCGCTCAAGGACGGGGTGGTCCTATGCCGGCTGCTGGAGCGCCTGCTGCCCGGGACCATCGAGAAAGTAAGTGGCCATGGCACGGTCTTCGGGTGGGTCCCCGGCCCGGGCGGGCGGCGGACGGCGGGGCGCGCGGGAGCACCTGGCGCGCGCCGGCTCGGGGCCCGCGCGCCCTCCTTTGTGCGCGGACCCGGCGGCGCGCAAGGCGCGGGGACCGGCGGCGGGAGTTCGGGGCGCCATTGTGTGCGGGGCGCCGGGAAGGGGGACCCGCCCTGAGAGCACAGACAGCGGAGGGGGCCGCGGTGACGCTCTGGGCCGGCTCGGGGTCAAGGAGAGTTGGCTGTGCCGGCGGCGGTGGGGTTCTGCTCCACCCTAACGTGAAGTTGGGAGGTCGGCTTCGACACCGATTGGAAAACCTCGTCTCTGTGCCGCGCAGCTTTCTGCGATGGCTTTGTTTGAACGGTTTTCGTCGCTGCCTTTGCAGTCTGACTCTTGGGTTGAATGGACCAGTGGCTGGGCATGTTTAAAGGATGCATCAAAAGCCAAGGGAGGGCCGAGCTGTGAAATGACTTACTGTCTTCACTCAGCCAAGCCTGCAGAACAGCGCACACGGGGTGCTGAAGCCCGATTTCTTTGGGGGATGGATCGGAATTTTCATCCTTACTGCCTGCTAGATTTGGAGCTGTCTGCCTGCTGCTGCTGGCTGCTGGCTCCCTGGCTCCCTGGCTCTGCAGTGTGAACCTTGACCATCGCTCTGGGTGACCAAAGTTTGTTTTCATTTGTAAGCTCACAGAGCAGGCCAGGCCGGGTCAGGGGTTGGGAGCACTTCTAAGAACAGCCAGCTTTTATAGGTCAAAAAATACTAAAGTCCTCTGTTCAAGATTATGCCAATACACAGTTTACAAGAAAACTTAAGATCCTTAGTAATTAAAAGGTGTTAAATACAGAAATGGAAATGTCCATAATTAGGAAGAAGTGGCACTTCTTAATGGAGTACACACACACACATGTGCATGCACATGCACATACACACACACACACACACACACACACACACACACACGGACAGGCCCTAGGCAGGACACTCTGTTAATGCATATTAAGTGACATGAAAAAGCAGACATTCTAATTGTATTCATAATTTGCCATGCTGCAGTGTCGTTTACCATGAATTCCACATGTGTACCACAGGTTTTAGGTATTTTCCTGAACATTGTTATGAAAATGACATGCATCTTAGAAGGATTAACTGATGTGGGAAACGTTGCTTATAAATGGGGCAGATCAATAAAGTTACTATTTAAGATGCAACAACTGAAGAGAGCAGGGTCTGACTTTCCAGACACTGAGAAAATCTGGCTTTCCTCTGGCCATTGGTGATAATAAAAGACAGACGTTCTTAAAGATAGCCCTGTTCCGTTTCTGAGCAAAGCTGTAAAAAGATTCCTGTGCTATGTCAACGGACATGTCCCCATCCATGCACACGTCACGTGTGTTTGGATGTTTGCAGCGTTGATATGGTCAGGCAAACTTCAAAATTCATATTCTGTTTTAAATTCTAGAAAGATCCCCTGAGGAAGTTGCAGCGCCTCTTTCATCTCTGACACAACACACAGAGAGATTAATAAAAAGGGCTAGCCTCTGACAGCCAGATTGGCCCCAAACATTCTGAAACTACAGTCGAGTAGAAATCTCTTGGGTCGGTGTTGTTTTCTCTCTCTTTGTGAAGGCTGATGACCTTCACAAATAGTCCTTGGCTCTTGAGTGAGGGGTTTTTGTGGGGAGTAAACCATCAGCCACTGTCTGAAATACTGGATTCCACGAGTTTGCATCTGCCATGAAGTCATCTGCACTTGGCAATGAATGCCTGCATGGAATCACATTTGTCTCAAAGCACATGTGTGGGGCAGCTTTTGCTTCCGTGCTGGAATGCCAGAGGGAGACCCTCTCTCCTTAAAATGGAAATGCCTGGAAACAGAGCTGAACTTATGTGCGGCATGAAAAGGGTCTTAGCTGGACCCATTGCTACATGGGCATGCTGACACTGGAGGGTTGTGAGCAGTGTAGGACTTCCCTTTGCAGCATAGGACTTCCCTTTCACAAGTTCATGAGTTTAAAATGGAGCCCAGGCCTGGGAACGAGTGCCGAAGGAAGGCTTCCCATGTGTCTTTTATTAAGAGCATGTTCTGTTCTGTTTCACAATGGGGTTGGCTAGCGGGGACGGGACATTCCTTGAGCTCCAGATCAGGCAAAGAAAATGGTGGGCCAGGGTCCCTTTCCCGAAGCCTCTGCGTTTACTCTTCTTCTCTTTGGAGGTGAGAGGAGTGAGCGACAGACTGGCAGTAAGAGGTTCTGCTAACTGCTGCCTGCCATGGCTCTTGGTTGCAGGAAAGAGGGAGGCTGGATTGGCAAGTATCCTCAGCTCTGGGAATCAAACTTTTGCCCTTTGATTGTTCTCTGGAGAGCCAGGCCCTGAGCTGGTCCCATCCTGTTCCCTCCCTCTTCTGATCCCAAACCTGCCTTAGCTATCATGTCCCTTGGCAGCACCATCCTTAGTAAACCCCCACTTCAGACATTTCTAGGTTATTTTGTCCAAAGGAGGCACACCCTAGATGCAGGAATTTTAGAGGATAGAAGACCATCAAGCGTAATCTATGCTAAAATGCTGTTTTAATTTTACTTGTGGATGCAGTGTACAAAGTTACTTAATTTCCCTGAAAACCTCCAGGAATTTTGTTCCTACTGTGTGTCCCTGAATGGGTCAGGGAAGCTGTGTGCAGTCCATTCTCTGTGGGAGACCTGGGGTCACCAGGATTTGGGAGTGTAACTGAAATCAGGGGTCCCCCCCAGATATGCATTTGTCTCGAGGTCTGGAGGCCAGAAGTTCATGATCAAGGTGTGGCGTGTGCTGCCTGCATGTGCTGGGCACTTGCCCAGGCCTTTTTCACATGCTCAGAGATCCCTAAGTTTGTAGAAGTACAAACTGTGTTATATGATGTTCTCACTGTGGCCAAGTCCGATCTGTCCAAATCCAACATAGGTCCCCTACCTGGTGTGAGGGCATCTCCTCAATTACATCCCAAGTGACCATCACCAGATGGAACCACATTCTGAGGTCCTGAGGGCTGGGCCCTCCACCATGAGTGAATTTTGTGGGACATAGTCCAACCACAGTTGATCTCAATCAACTTATTAAGTACTTTCTTACCTACTTGACATTGTGGGAGCCAACTTTTGGCATTTTTTAAATTATCTAAAACAATTTTTAAATTTAAATATACTCTAAATCATATTCTTTCTCTCTCCCAAGTCCTTCTAGATGCTCACCCCCAACTTTAAAATCTTTCTCCAAAAAACAAAAACAAACACCTAGCCCAACAACCTCAGCGCCCCCCCAATAAACTAAGAAAGAAAAATTAAGCAGTATCCTAAAGTGTGTGTGTGTGTGTGTGTGTGGGAAACCCCACCAAACTGTAACCAATTAAAAGCCCACAATAAAACTGTGGAGTCAACTATGTTGGTCAACTACTCCTGAACTTGAAGCCTACCCTGAGCGGTTGATATACCCGGTGTCACTCCATTGGAGAAAACTGATTTTCCTTCTCCTTCTCCCGGGAGGTATAAATGGCAGCTCAGTTGTTAACCTTTACTTTAGTAGGTAGGTTTTCATTTTCATTAATTAATTAGCCTTTGCCCTAGTTGCTAGGTTTTCATTAGTCCATCCATTCACTTAAAAATATGTAAAGCAAACTAAAATATACTAAGATGAGGCAAAAGCCGTCACATCAAAGC